>CAXHUL010000039.1:0-27169 GCA_964019695.1 Loripinus fragilis | reverse complement strand
TTGTTGAGGGTGCTCGGCAAGCCTCGCATTTTATCTCTTTTCCCCAACTCACTTAATAAATTCAATAAAACTGTTTAAACATGAGCACTCATGTAAGATCCTCTATTTCTACACTAGTGGACCTGACAAGTAATTTCTTTGTTCTATGTACAAACATGAAAGTTTATTTATATAATTATTCATAGTGGTAGTCCGATAGAAAACCAAAATGACCTGGAACTTGATTTTAAAGTTTTTTTCTTTGTTGATTCTTGTTGTTGAGGCATTGTACTTGATGAATCCAACTGATGCCACTCTGGCATCATTGAGCATTTTGCAATATTCAAGATGGCGTCCAAGATGGCCGTCAGTTAGGCTCCTAAGACCTATATGACCAACATACTCGATCAAAAGCATTTTATTTTTGACTTTTCATGGATGTTTCAGAGGCTAAATGTTACAACCAATTACAATGGAACATTATTTTGATCCAGACACTTGAAATATTAAAGATGGCGTCCAAGATGGTCGTCAGTTAGGCTTCTAAGACCTATATGACTGACATACTCGATAGAAATACTTTAATTTTGACTTTTAATGAATTTTAGAGGCTAAGTGATACAAACGATCAAAATAGAACATGATTTTGATTCAGAAGTCTGAAGTTTAAAGATGGCGTCGAAGGTGGCCGTCAGTAAGGTTCCTTAGACCTATCTGACTAAAAAACTTGATATAAAGCATTTCAATTTTGACTTTTCATCGATGTTTAGAGGCCTATTAATACAAACATTAAAATGAAGTATTCACAGGTTTGATTCACAAGGTTGAAATATTAAAGATGGTGTCCAAGATGGCCGCCAATTAAAGCAAAGTTCAACCTGAAATCATAATCGCAGTCAGTAGCTATTTTCTGATAGTTTTCAGTTGTATTTGGAAAATTTGACTAGCATGTTATTGTTGTTTTTCAGCGTTGTAAAATGTTTAAGATGACGTCCAAGATGGCAGCAATAACACGGTGGGGAATCACATGTTTTTTGCTACTATACACTGCATGGAAAAAATAACAGACTCTTATTTTTCGTAATGGTATTGTTTTTGTCTTTGTTCTGGAATTCGTATCCATCAATCGAACATGCACTTTTCAGACCACTTTTGGCCAGATCTGATGATACCATAATATCATATTATTCTAATAAAAATTCCTACTTTGGGAAAACATTTCTTCAAAAAATGAAGTGATAAATGACAGGGTATACTGAACGGACAATATCATTGAAAGCTTTGTGACAAGTACAAACCTTTTTTGAATCAATATGCAGCAAAAGTCAGCTGGATGGATGGATGAAATTTACAAAAAAAAAGATACTTATGGAGTGTAGTGTATAAACACAAAAACAACCCTTGAGTAAGGTATTGGCATGCTGCAGAAGTTCGTTACCATCTTTACTGCTGGTTGGTATGGGCCTGCTTGCCCAGTGCAATTGTAGCAACTATTGCTACTTTTCTGGTCTGTTGCAAGTGCAACAGATAGCACAGATGGTTGGATATTGCTATAACAAATATGAACGCTGGTCTGGAGCAAGTGTAAAAGACATGCATGCTAGTATGCACAAGTTTACACATATGACTTTTGCTTAGATGCAAATGTAAAAGACATGGGAATTTGCCAGATGTAATTGTTACAGACATGGCTGATGGTCCGGTGCAAATGAAATATATATGGACCCTGATAAGATGAAACTGTAACAGACATGCATGCTGATAGTATGCAACTTATAAAGACATGGCTTCTAGTCAGGTGCAACTGTAAAATGCATGCATGATGGTCTGGTGCAATTGTGCTTACCAGCTTGTTAGTTGGGTACGAGCATAAAGACATAGCTGCAGGTCTGAGGCAGGTGTAACATATATACCTGCTGGTTCAGCCACACAACTACATATGTGCTTGTAAGTCAGTTGCAACTGATTCAAACATATCTGTTGGTAGATGCAACTCTAACAGACACGCATGCTGGTTGAGTTTAATTGTAACCGACGTGCCAGGTGGCCGGGTGCAACTGCAACAAACATGTCTGTTGGTTCAAAGTAAGTAAGGTTGCAAAGATCAGGAATCGATACAATCAAGTACCACACCTGACCCAGGATACCAATGGGAAAGTGACAAACTCACAGAAGACACCACAAACGAGAGCCAAGAGGTCAGCCCTTTCCCAGCAGGTGACCACGAAGCACATATAAACAGACGCGCACAAAACATAGCAAACACAAGACAGAACAAAAACATAAAAGCAACATTTAAAACATGGGTACTGCAACATGCCTGCTAGTCTCGTGTAGCTGTTACAGTCATTACTGTTGGTCCCTTGCCACATAATCAAACATGCGTTATGGTAAATATGTTTGCTGACCCTGTGGGCAGCTGGTCGAGAGAAGGTAGAACAGACATGCACACTGGCCGGATGTAACTTGAACATACATGCCCGCTGATTCAGTGCAACAGTACCCAGCATTCATGTTAGTCGGGTTCAATTGTAACATACATTATTGCTGGTGCGATGTAACTTACCTGCATGACTCCTGGCCCCGAGTCTCAAGAAATGGCATGTCTGCTGGTTCAGTACAACATTATTAAACACTTATGATGTTGAGGGTGTTTGATATGATGCACTGATGGCATTACATGGTCGCTGTTCAGTGAAACTTCAACAGATATGCCTGCAGACTTGGAACTATTCAATCGAACATACCTCCTGATCCATTGGAAATAAAAGAGAAAAGCTACTTGACTGGTGCCCCTCCATCAGACATGCTAACTAACACTATGAAACTTTATCAGCCAAGACTGCTACATTGTCAATACAACATACATGCCGTGTAGAGAGTTGTTATGTCGCTGCAGCTGCAACATATATGCCTGCTGGTCTAGTATTACTATCACAAACACTGCTGCTTATTCAAACATGCCTACTGGTTGAGTACTGCTGCAAGATGGATGCTTGCTGGACTGTGGCCACTCAATCAGCATGCCTGTCGACCTTTTGTCACTCAATATTGCATGTCTGCTGGCGTTGTGCTTCTCTTTCTGCTATACCTGCTGGTATGGTGTCTCACTTTCAGCGGTGCCTGCTGGTATGGTGTCTCATTATCAGCCGTGCCTGATGGTGTGGTGACTCATTATAGGTCATGCCTTTTGGTTTGGTTCATCACTATCAGCCATGCCTGTTGGTGTGGTGCCTCACTATAGGTCATGCCTTCTGGAGTGGTGCCTTACTGTAGGTAATGTCTTCTGGTGTGGTTCCTCACTATAAGCCATGCCTATTGGCGTGGTACCTCACTATAGGCCATGCGTGTTGGTCTGTTTTGCACTTCACCGACATTTTGACTAGTTTAGTGCAGATGTAAGAAGGATGGCTACAAGTCTGATGCTACTCTTACAGAGGTGCCATTACAGCAGACATGTTTGCTGATCCTGTGCCACTCTCAGATATGCCTGCTTGTAAAATAAAACTCTATCAGACATGCATGCTGAGTTCATTTATTTATATACACTGGTTTGTAAAGTGCTTCTCAATCAGGCGAGAAAAATGGTATGTTACAAATCCACCAGACATGTCTATAGGCTAGGTGCGGCTCCAATGGGTTTGTAAAACGTATCGGCTACTTTCCTGGGCGCCATCTTGAATATATCAGATTCTAAGTGATGCATTCACTGCATCACTGGGATGTTACAAGGGTGATGTCTGTAACTCAAGACTCAGTAAAATCAGCAGTTTACATGCAAATCCCTGGAGTTTGGCGGTCTGGGGGGAATTTTCTGATATTTTTGTAATAAACTGCCATTTTGGCGGCCATTTTGCCTAAATTCTTATTTTGTTTTATATTTTTGTTATGAGCTAAGTGTATGTAACTAGATTCCAAGGTCATTTCTAACAATTTAAGGGAAAAAATGGGTTTGAGCCTTTTATTCATATCACACAATTTTTCAACTTATTATTGGCCTCCATCTTGGACGCCATCTTGAATATATCGAAATGCTCAATGATGCCAGAGTGGCATCACGCGGATTTGCCAAGGACAATATATGCACTACTAGAATCCATAAAGAAAAAAAGTTTAAAATCAAGTTCCAGGTCCTCCTAAAATTCGCCCAAATACTGCCGGACTATGGGTGGAGCCTAGCATTAATATTCATGAAGAGTTAAGGATACAGTAAACAAGAACTTACACCATGTGACCATGTTGTTTGGGGATATCTTCAAAGGGAATATCTACTGGATTCAACTCTGCTATGTGCTCTATATCCCATCTAAAGGCTCTCTGTTAATAGAAAAAAATAAGATTGTTCCTTTGAGTCCCCACAGCAATTGATTTGGTTGAGAAAGAAGCAAATTATTTTTTTATATAGACATTCTTATCTAGAGGCCTGCATAGGCTCCAGATAAGAGGGGGTAAAGGGTATTTCAGCATTGATTTTTTAACATTCAGCATTGAAAATTAAATAATATTGAAGGGTGAAATACCCTTTGCAGTTTGAGGTTTCAGTGCTGGTATTCAATTTATGTGGTGAAATCTTTTATTCTAAAGTAAGAAACAACTAATAAATATACACCAATTGTATAAATCTTGGAAGTTTTCCTAGAAACGCAACATGTATTTGATACAAGCAACTTTCTTTAAAATATGTTAAGCAAATATTGGGTCTTTTTACAAGGCTTTGCATTTTCTGCAATTTGATATTTTAAATATGGAGTAAAATACTCATTAAATTAAAAAGTAGGGGGTGAAATACCCGTTGGTCCAAATCCTTATCTAGACCACTGAGGCTCTCAATCATTTTTAGCTATTTGCTTTGATTTGATTCTTTACATCCCATCAACAATCTTTCAGTTAAACAGGGACGGGTCTTCCTGGGTTGAACCAGTACTAAGCTAGGATAAATGTGTCTTGCTCAAGGACCACAACGCAGTGATGCCGGTGCGGCTCAGACCCACGGCCCCTCGGTCTTGAGTCAAGCACTCTACCACTCCCTTTAACTATTTGCATGCAAAATTTCTAGCAGTTAACTATTTACATGCTGGAAATTTTGCGTGCTTTTGAAAGTTTTTGTTTTAAAAATCTGTTTTTACCAAAATCAATGTGTTCAAAAAATTCTCTCTGGAATAAGATCAGGGTGTCCAACAGTTTAGACCCAGATGAGGCCTGACATTTTGTCAGGCTTGATCTGGATCCAAACTATTTTACTGGTCTCCTATTGTATGAGCACATGTAGTATGCATTATCCAGTTTTATCTCAGGCTGCCTCGAGTCTTTCAAACATTTTGTGAACTCATTAAGTTCCAGATATTTATAAACATGTTAAAGTGGTGTTGATGGTTTTAACCCTTTTCATTCTGATGGATTATCCCATACATATTGATACAATAAATATGGAATCATCCATTTTGTATTTAAGGGGTTACAGGTCCAAATTTCTATAAAATGATGTATTTGTATCCCTGAAGTTTGTTTTAATCTAAGCAAACAGTGCAGATCCCGATGAAATGCCACCTTAAGCAGTATTTCATCTGGGTCCTCACAATATGAAAAATAGCTTCAGAGCAATTCTCTAAGTTACTATCCAACAACCCTTAAATTCAAAATGGATTTGTCAAATTGATAAGGGTGACAAATTTCATTAGGCATAAATGGGTTAAATTGGTGCCCTTGCGAATCAATTTTAAAATTACATGTAGCCTGAAACACAAACGTTTTTGGCCTAAGAGCCATCATGCGCGGATCCAGAAAGTTTTGCCAGAGGGGGTCCAACTTTGACGGGGTTTTTTGAGGGTTTTTTTTAGTTGATGAGGGGAGGAAGGATCCAAATACCACCATAAGAGGACAATCCTCGGCCCGCCAGCGAAAGCGCAATTTAAATGGCGTGCCGATGATGGCCCAACATTGAAAGTTGGTTTGGTAGCTTTATATTTTTAGGGGGTCTGGACCATGGAGTATTTCTAGGAAACCCTATATTTTTGTGATTTTTCAGGGGGGGTCCTGACCCCTGTCTCCCCCCCCTCTGGATCCGTACATGGACATTAACCTGGAAAATAAACACTGAGAAAAAAATATCTCACCTTTTCCTCTGATGCTGGAGTAGAAGAAATAGCAAACAAGCCGGGACTCATATACGCTGGCAGATGAAGACCGTCCAAGCCAACATCAAACGGATTAGTAACTATGTTCTTTGGTGTCACATATTTTCTTCCGCTACCTGGGCAGCTGGGACCTTGCGGGGTTGAAGTGACTCCAAGTTTGGGACTCTGAGCCTGTGTTCTGATCGGTGTTGTTTGGTAGGCTGTACTGAAGCCTGGCGTGGCCATTGATGTGTATGATTTATGATAAGGGCTGTTGAGCAATGTCTTAACGTAGATATCATTTCTGGCATTGCCCATGAATCTCTTGCTGGCTGGGCTGGGACTAGGCTGGGCACCAGGACTGTGTGGCATATGATGGCCATCATGTGCTATAGGACTGAAATCAAAAATGAAATTAAACTCTTTGCCTCCTGGGAAATTTTGCATGTTTTTATTGTAGTCTGCTGATTTTTTTCCAAAATCAACTTTTTCAAAAAATTCTTCAGGAATACCATCAGAGTAACAAAAAGCTTGGATCCAGATCAGGCTGGACATTTTGTAGGGCCTTTTGTTTTGTTTGTTTTGTTGCTTTACGTCCCAAGTCAACAGCTAAGGTCATGCCGAGACGGTCAGCTCACCTAACCACACTTTTTCCTGGGCAAGCTGGAACAAGCAGTTAACCAGTACTTCTCGCGCATACTTTCGCTTGTAACTGACAACAACCCTTCTTGAATGATTCAGCGGAAGGGAGGAGAATGACCGTAGAAATTATTTCATGATCAATCTCAACGAAGTATGGGATCAGGGCCAGGATCCAACTCGCGACCCCTGGATCTGCAGTCAGGTTCGCATCTGTTGCCAGACACATTACCGACTGCGCTACGCGGCCCAGTTTTGTGGAGCCTGATCTGGGTTCAAACTGTTGTAAAGGTTACCAGCAGACGATAATAGTACTAGTAGATGTAGGTAAAAAGTTGATAAGGCCAGAAAAAGATTCATCCACTCTCCAAAACGAATGCCTAATGCTATTAAAAGCATAAATTAATCTTTATTTTATTTTGCCCACTTACTATCTATATCCAGTGCCTCAATTTAAAATCACTGTACTTTTGTTTCTCTTTATCATACATGTAGCACACCACTGAAATGGCTCTATTGGCCAAAAAGATGATCTAACATAAGTGCTCATTGTTATTAAATTTATCAATTGATTTGGAAAAAAATGAAAAGATGCAAGGTTTTGCCTTACATCTTATCATTTTTCAAACAAGCTTATAAGATTCATGAATGTCAAATCTGTAGATTCTATTTATCATATTACAATTAATTTTTTTAAGTCAGTTTTCGCAAGAAAACATTGAAATTTTGCCAAAAGTTATTATTCTTAATATACTCCTCAAAATAATTGAAGGACCAATACTATCAATTATAACAGTGATGTATTTTGTCTAGAACGTATTTCGAAAACCAATTTTACGATCTAGCCGAAATTTTTCGGACATCTTTGACGCCTTATTGCCAAGTGAAACAGCAAAAAGAAAGTGGTAGAAAATGTTACTAACAAGGATTTTTTTGTCATTTTAAAACTTGACCTAAATGTATTGGAATGTCATTTTTTGTGTGTATTCCATGGACCACATTACTGCATGAAATGAATAAATATTGCTTTAAGATGCGGAAATCTCTGTTTTCGCATAATTTTATGGTGTTTTGATCCCGCCGTTACCACCCACCTCTTCCTGTGAGAAAAATATGCCCCGTTTGGCTGTGGCGTAATGGCCAGACTATAGATTCAGACGACTGGTTTTGGTGTTTGTCTGTGACAATCTTTAAACAATTTGTCGGGACATCTTTCTAACACTCAATGGCATAGAATGACGATTGAAAATCGGATTCTTGTCGACCAAGTGCACACATTGTTTTCAGATAACAAAACATTGTCAAAACTCCATTGTCATAGATGAAAAGCTTGCTTCCCAGTATATTGAAACTGTTTGAAGATTATTTTTGCATGTAAGCTGAATTGTTTAAAACCAAGTTTAATTTGGTGTCACTTTCATTCTACTTGAATGACCACGGAAGAATTTCTTTACCCCACCCACTGCCTTTTGAAAGTGTGTTTTTGAGGGTATGTGCATTCGAGACACAATTATGGCAGAATTAGGCATGGGAATCAATAATAATGATTCTTGATTTATGGGAATAAAGAATAGAAAGATTTGGGCCAAGTTTTACAGAATTTAAATGTTTGAGCTAATTATACTCGAGTTCTAAAATTTTGGTCCTTCAATTATTTTGAGGAGTATAGTAGGCTAGATATCTTATGTAGATATATATCAATAAAATTCAGATATCTTACATGTTTTTACTTCATGACCATGACCAATGTATTACCGACTTGGGTCTTGTGCGTGACACATGGTCTTGTTACTGTAGACATTCCCATAGCAGGAATGCATGCTATATTTTAATACTTTGTACAAAAATGGAATGTTACATCTATCTAGCTTAGAACTACAGGAGTCAGATAACAAATCAAACTCACTACTGCTTATGTTAACTTTAAGGAGGGAGAGTATGGCCCTTGACATTACATGTACATGTATTTCCTGATCTTACCAGGAAGAGGTTCTTACCTACACACAGGGTCTACGTGAACTGTTTGTTGTTTTTTAGAACTTCCAGGTGTGGCAGCATATCTGTAGGGAAAACTTTTAGGGGTTGTTGCAGTCACAGGAATCCCTACTGCTTCCCCTTGATCCATCTCATGGAACTATCAAGTCATTCAGTAAAAACTTCTATTTTTTTCCTGCAAATATATGGGGAGAAAATAAGATTTCATGGTTCACTATTTGCATGCTGTGAAATTTTTCATGCTTTTGAGATTTTTTTCAAAATTAACCTTCACAACTTCTTTCAGGAAAACTATCAGTTTGTCAAACTATTTGGATACAGATCAGGATCGACATTCTGTCCGACCTTTGTTTGATTTGATTCTTTACGCCCCATCAACAATCTTTCAGTTATAAAGGGACGGGTCTTCCTGGGTTGAACCAGTACTAAGCTAGGATTAATGTTCTTGCTCAAGGACACAACACAGTGATGCCGGTGAGGCTCGAACCCGCGGCCCTTCGGTCTCGAGTCAAGCACTCTACCACTGAGCCACTGCGCTCCCTTCTGTCCGACCTGATCTGAGTCCAAACTAAAGGTTATCAGCAGATGACAAGTTTGACGCTGCTAGCAAGGAAAGAGCTAACCTTTTGTGTACTGATGGAACATGGAGCGCAGTGGCTAAGTGGTAGAGTGCTTGACTCGAGCCCAAAGAGCCGCGGGTTCGAGCCTCACCAGTGTCACTGTGTTGTGTCCTAGTGCAAGACACATTAATCCTAGCTTAGTACTGGATACAGGAAGACCCATCCTAACATAACTACAAGATTGTTGACCGGGACGTAAAGAATCGAATAAAGAAAAGGGATTCTTCAATCTGGTTCATAGGTTTAGATATTAAAACAAATTTTTTTAGCATAAAAATGTTAATATTTTCTTACCCATCAGTGTAAACATATGTCTTGGGTGCTCAAAAGAACCGTCTCATTGAGACGATTCTTTTGAGTACCCACAACATATGTTTCGGTTGAGAAATAAGAAAAATATTTTTTGTTACACACTCTTAAGTCTAGTGGTTTTATAAAATGAATCTAGGGTGGTTTCTTGTGTATGCATCATAGGGGTAAGGGCCACAGGTTAGAATTACCAAACTGAAGTGTGCCAGCTTACAAGCGACTTTGGATGGAAAAGAAGGAACTAAGTAGAAATCATTTCAAGAAAAGGGTAGGAAAAAAGTAGGAATCTGACAATAAAAAGTAGAAGTTTTAAGTTTTTCTGTGTGCCTTCTAATAGCCCTTTTTTTAAAAAAAAAAAGTAATCCCAATCACCTGATCATCAATCAGCTAAAACCGTGCATGTGGCTATACCGGAAGTAGCTCAATTCACCATATCTACATTAATTGCTGGTTCCCGCTTTACAGGTGGTCAGTAATGGAAAAACAGGTAACCAGAACCCCCCCATTTCCAGGTATTGGGGGGTACTGGTTACCTGTTTTTTCCATTACTGACCACCTGTAAAGCGGGAACCAGCAATTAATGTAGATATGGTCAATAGCTGGACTAGCCAGCCGATGTCACGTGATATAGGTAAAATTCTATAATGGGAAACTCCAAGGGCGTCTGTACCAAAATTTCTTTGGAAACCTACGACTAGCCACTTGTGACTTACGAAATTTTGTTAACGTTTACAAGAGTTCCAGTAACCGAAACGAATCCGTTTACACGTTACTTCCAGATTGATATTTTTTCATTTTGCATCCGTAAAATCGCAGATATTTTTCCTGAAAAAAAAACCTTTAAAAATGTACCTTGTGTGAATATTCAAAATTGTTTCTGGTTGGGTGTTGTGATAGAACTCATTTCAAGTAAATGGAAAGTGATTGCATCATGCGTGGACTCATACATTATGGACATTTTCTTCAGTTGCAAGCGTGTAATTTAAGAGTGGACACACACAAGACATAACTGGGAATTGTCACGTACACATCAATACACACGCCGACAGGAGGTAAACAAAAAACTTTCACATGCGTCTTCTCTTTAAAATAACTATTAAAAATGCAGAAATATAATTGTTCCAAGCAGTGGCTGAGTGAGACAATACTCAGGACATTTTTATGGCCTGTTGAGCATGTCCCCCGTAATTTCTAATTGCAGCAGATACTTTATCAAATACAGCCGAATTTGAGAAAACTAACAATCTGATTGATGATCCAGATGTGGCATATCCCTGTTTAAAGAGAAAATTTTCCATTAGGAAATGCTATTAATAAACCACGACGCTGGTCATGTGCTGAAGTTCGTGTAAATGGTAGGTCAATTTTGTAAATGTTTGTTGCAGAAACAGAAAGTGGTGCCGTTTACATGTGACGTGTAAACGTGGCAGCTCTATTTCCCAGAGGGGTTTGGGACCCCTTCCCCTCCCCTCTAGCTCTGGATCCGCCCATGGATATGAAACCTTATGTACTTCCTGTATCAGATGCAATTTTAACTCCCTATCCTGAAACTAAAATAGAATCAATCAGATTATGGAGTGGGGGTCTTTTTCTTTATTTATTAGCAACCAACCATCGAGTGTTGGCAGCCGAAGGCTGCAAACACGAGAGTTGGTTGCTTTTACGATTAGACATGCTTTTTTCAGTGACATACCCCACCCACTTCTACATACTAGGCCATAATTTTTCGACCGTCAAAGCAACTTCCGGCTACTGGTGTTAGTACACAATTACAGTCTTCCGGTTTGGTAGCCCACGAAAATAGTACCGTTAGAAATTTAGCACTTGCCGTTTCTGGGCCCTTTATGGCGTAAATGGGTGCTTTATTCGACTTTAAATGTACATGTGATTCAACATTGGTCTATGTTTGTCAGGCTGATGCAGAAAAATGCATCTTTGTGTGGACTATTTTGTCACAGACTCCCCGGCACACTCCCCAGGTAACGTCTGACGTGGGTCGGATTTCAGCCCGGATTTTTTGACTGTTCCCCAAAGAACGGAGAATGCTGAGAAAACGAGATTATCAAGGTAGGTGGTCTTTTCACTTTTTTGATAGGTGAATGACAGATCTTGCCACTCACAGACAGAAAAAAGTCCAAGCAATGTCCTGGAAAAATTTGCAGATGCTCGAATTCTGCCTTTTTACATGGAGTTGAATGGGACCGATTAATTGTGCACCGAACCCTATAAGAGAGAAGGTGAAAAAAACGAAAATCTTTGTAAAACAGTCATTTTTCAATGAATTAAGATGAAATTTCGCACACAGATCAGGAACCAAAATAGAAATAATTTGAAATTATTTTTGGAAGAAATTTAAATTTAAATTTTAAAATTTTATTGAATTTTAGTTTAAATTTTAAATTTTTCTTAAAATCAATTTTAAAGCCTGGTTCTCTCGAGGAAAGACTCAAATTGCATTATATACCTGAAAATGCAATTAAATGGCCATACACAAACAGTTTTGACCAGGATTTGACTAATCAATCCGAGCAGGCTGACCGTGATACTCCGTTTTTTGCAGACTGGCTAGCACTGCTGTGCAAGTTGATTTTTGTGATTGTATTCCCTTTTCTACTGAAATGTGCTATGAGTGCTTACTCACTTTAACTGTACGAGTATGGTGACTTAGCATATGGGTATTTATTAAAACACTCTTAGGATACTTACACTCATTAGAACCGCCTCATAGAGATGGCACTTAAAGGCATAATGATGAGGATCTGCAGGGACTGGTCGGGACCATTTCCCCAAGCAGGTTCCCTGGCCTCATTGCTTAGACCAATAAAATTCAATTGTATTTGGCGGTTCAACTCACCGGGTCGAGGCTGTACTAATTTGAACACAAACTTAAACTTTTTCAGCTAAACAAATCAACTGCAGCCCCCCCCCCCCCCAGCTTCAACTGAGATCAAATTTTGTTCTTATTTCGACCACGCAAGCTGTAGTATTGTTTGGTACTCATTAGAGTCGCCTCACACTCAAATTTGTTTTGTTAATTGCTACTCATTAGAACCGCCTCACATAGATAATGATATAACACAGTTATTAAAGCACATTTAGTTACCTATCCCCCCATGAAGCACTTTCACACAGATACTCGTATTATGTGCTTAAGCGGGTTGTGATATTTCTCGTTCGACGAGGCCGTTCTAATGAGTAATCTTTACTTACAGTCTTTTCAGAAATTTCAAATTAGGGATATAGTTTCATCAAAAAAAGAGGATGAGCAATTTCCATTATGATATGGGCATTAAATCTAGACCTAGGTCTCAAATCTTTCCCACTCTGGCCACTTTGGTAGCATGTAGATTACGGAATACTTCACATTCAGAACTAGCAGTGTAGATCATGATTAGAATGAAATGATGTGTTTCGTCCAGCATCAGGCACTCATCAGTGAAGCTGCTCTACTTCAGACACAACATAAGTGGTATAAATTGCTGTTTTCAGCATGCTTGGGTGCAACGTAGCTTGGTTTTGGGGGCAAATTTGAATGTGATTCAAAACTGTTCGCGATTTTGCTTAAAATCACTGTAAAATTTGACTTTTTAGCTTCAGTTTTTAAATTTTGTAACAAAAGTTTATACGAGATTATCCTTTAATGACCCTTACAGATGCCTAAACTTTCTTTTTTGCTTTTGGGTTATTGAGATTCATTGAAATAATTGAAACTATGAAGTTTTTCATCAGACTAGGTTGAATAATTGAACTTTTGCTTGTGTCAGCTTGTTAGGGGGGTCCCATATGAAATCCTAGATTTGTATCGCTTTTTGGTGACTGAGTTAGTCTTTTTAAGCGATTATTTGCTTAACTATATGAGTTTGATATGTCACAGAGACAAAATTCAAAAATTCGAAAATTTGCAGATTCTTGAAGGTGTTAGTACACAATTACAGTCTTCCGGTTTGGTAGCCCACGAAAATAGTACCGTTAGAAATTTAGCACTTGCCGTTTCTGGGCCCTTTATGGCGTAAATGGGTGCTTTATTCGACTTTAAATGTACATGTGATTCAACATTGGTCTATGTTTGTCAGGCTGATGCAGAAAAATGCATCTTTGTGTGGACTATTTTGTCACAGACTCCCCGGCACACTCCCCAGGTAACGTCTGACGTGGGTCGGATTTCAGCCCGGATTTTTTGACTGTTCCCCAAAGAACGGAGAATGCTGAGAAAACGAGATTATCAAGGTAGGTGGTCTTTTCACTTTTTTGATAGGTGAATGACAGATCTTGCCACTCACAGACAGAAAAAAGTCCAAGCAATGTCCTGGAAAAATTTGCAGATGCTCGAATTCTGCCTTTTTACATGGAGTTGAATGGGACCGATTAATTGTGCACCGAACCCTATAAGAGAGAAGGTGAAAAAAACGAAAATCTTTGTAAAACAGTCATTTTTCAATGAATTAAGATGAAATTTCGCACACAGATCAGGAACCAAAATAGAAATAATTTGAAATTATTTTTGGAAGAAATTTAAATTTAAATTTTAAAATTTTATTGAATTTTAGTTTAAATTTTAAATTTTTCTTAAAATCAATTTTAAAGCCTGGTTCTCTCGAGGAAAGACTCAAATTGCATTATATACCTGAAAATGCAATTAAATGGCCATACACAAACAGTTTTGACCAGGATTTGACTAATCAATCCGAGCAGGCTGACCGTGATACTCCGTTTTTTGCAGACTGGCTAGCACTGCTGTGCAAGTTGATTTTTGTGATTGTATTCCCTTTTCTACTGAAATGTGCTATGAGTGCTTACTCACTTTAACTGTACGAGTATGGTGACTTAGCATATGGGTATTTATTAAAACACTCTTAGGATACTTACACTCATTAGAACCGCCTCATAGAGATGGCACTTAAAGGCATAATGATGAGGATCTGCAGGGACTGGTCGGGACCATTTCCCCAAGCAGGTTCCCTGGCCTCATTGCTTAGACCAATAAAATTCAATTGTATTTGGCGGTTCAACTCACCGGGTCGAGGCTGTACTAATTTGAACACAAACTTAAACTTTTTCAGCTAAACAAATCAACTGCAGCCCCCCCCCCCCCAGCTTCAACTGAGATCAAATTTTGTTCTTATTTCGACCACGCAAGCTGTAGTATTGTTTGGTACTCATTAGAGTCGCCTCACACTCAAATTTGTTTTGTTAATTGCTACTCATTAGAACCGCCTCACATAGATAATGATATAACACAGTTATTAAAGCACATTTAGTTACCTATCCCCCCATGAAGCACTTTCACACAGATACTCGTATTATGTGCTTAAGCGGGTTGTGATATTTCTCGTTCGACGAGGCCGTTCTAATGAGTAATCTTTACTTACAGTCTTTTCAGAAATTTCAAATTAGGGATATAGTTTCATCAAAAAAAGAGGATGAGCAATTTCCATTATGATATGGGCATTAAATCTAGACCTAGGTCTCAAATCTTTCCCACTCTGGCCACTTTGGTAGCATGTAGATTACGGAATACTTCACATTCAGAACTAGCAGTGTAGATCATGATTAGAATGAAATGATGTGTTTCGTCCAGCATCAGGCACTCATCAGTGAAGCTGCTCTACTTCAGACACAACATAAGTGGTATAAATTGCTGTTTTCAGCATGCTTGGGTGCAACGTAGCTTGGTTTTGGGGGCAAATTTGAATGTGATTCAAAACTGTTCGCGATTTTGCTTAAAATCACTGTAAAATTTGACTTTTTAGCTTCAGTTTTTAAATTTTGTAACAAAAGTTTATACGAGATTATCCTTTAATGACCCTTACAGATGCCTAAACTTTCTTTTTTGCTTTTGGGTTATTGAGATTCATTGAAATAATTGAAACTATGAAGTTTTTCATCAGACTAGGTTGAATAATTGAACTTTTGCTTGTGTCAGCTTGTTAGGGGGGTCCCATATGAAATCCTAGATTTGTATCGCTTTTTGGTGACTGAGTTAGTCTTTTTAAGCGATTATTTGCTTAACTATATGAGTTTGATATGTCACAGAGACAAAATTCAAAAATTCGAAAATTTGCAGATTCTTGAAGGTGTTAGTACACAATTACAGTCTTCCGGTTTGGTAGCCCACGAAAATAGTACCGTTAGAAATTTAGCACTTGCCGTTTCTGGGCCCTTTATGGCGTAAATGGGTGCTTTATTCGACTTTAAATGTACATGTGATTCAACATTGGTCTATGTTTGTCAGGCTGATGCAGAAAAATGCATCTTTGTGTGGACTATTTTGTCACAGACTCCCCGGCACACTCCCCAGGTAACGTCTGACGTGGGTCGGATTTCAGCCCGGATTTTTTGACTGTTCCCCAAAGAACGGAGAATGCTGAGAAAACGAGATTATCAAGGTAGGTGGTCTTTTCACTTTTTTGATAGGTGAATGACAGATCTTGCCACTCACAGACAGAAAAAAGTCCAAGCAATGTCCTGGAAAAATTTGCAGATGCTCGAATTCTGCCTTTTTACATGGAGTTGAATGGGACCGATTAATTGTGCACCAAACCCTACTGGAGCCTGGAGGTTGTTTCCGGTGTATTTCCGCACTGAATAAAACTATCTTGCTAAATTAAACACTCAGAGCAATGCTTCCATCGCCACTTGTTAGAAATAAAACAAACCTTATTCTAGAAGATCTGTTGCGATTTTTTTCCAAATGGA
This sequence comes from Loripinus fragilis, assembly GCA_964019695.1. Taxonomy (NCBI): domain Eukaryota; kingdom Metazoa; phylum Mollusca; class Bivalvia; order Lucinida; family Lucinidae; genus Loripinus; species Loripinus fragilis. The sequence continues at coordinate 10,818 of CAXHUL010000039.1, read as the reverse complement.
AACCGCTCCGACAAACTTTTCATTTCCATTTCGACGGATCATAACACATTAAACTGGTTCCAAGTTGTTCAAATTAACAACTGGTCATGTATAACGTTTCAGCCAACGTATCCCGACGTTAACGGTGACGTTGACGTCACGAAAACCATGCCAACACAATAACAAGTTTGAATGCAGCATTACAAACTCGATAAACGTCATAGAAAGGAATATGATTAAGCGATATTTAATAGAAAAAAAACATAAGCTTTTTTTCTGTAGCCTGTATGTAACTTTTAAACTGGTTCCGAGTTGTCGGCTAGCTCCGTGACATTCCGTGAAACGGTCAGAATTCTGCCCGTTTGATTTATTGATGACCTGTCCCTACAATAGCCAATGTAGGGGAGAGAACCAGTCTACATAACACATGAAATAAGTCACATCAATACTGCAGTCTTTTTTGCGACAATACCTTTTCCGTCACAAACTCTTTTATTTTCGTTTGATAAAACGTCCGATAAAACATGTGGAAACGATTTCCTTAACTTCCACTTGCTGTCAATTCATTGTTGTTGTTTTTGCAATCCATTGCGTCATTTAAAATGTAAATGACGTCACGTCATTGTAACACAAAATACAAACTCCCCAACAGTTGCCAACGCCCCAGACTCGGGACCAAATTCGGGGAGCATCAAAATCGTATCTAAACTGCAAATATCAACCTGTAAATTGGATCACAAGTTCACAAAAAAGTGACAGAGAAAATAATTTGACGATAATGTCCAAAGCACATGACATGCACATCTTCAAACCATGAGCAAAACATCTGAAGAGTGAGTTTTCAAGCGAGGATCCAGAGGGAGAAAGGGGGTCCGAACCTACCCCCCAGAAAAATCACAAGTTATTTGGATTCTTATACTTTGACCCCCCCACCCCCCCGGTAAAGTTTGACCCCCCCCCCCCCCCCCCCCCCCCCCCCCCCCGGAAAATGTTGGACCCTCTCTTGGAAAATTATATTTTCCTTTAAAAAGAACCGTAAATTAAGTTGCTGACTGAAAAAACTTGTGGCGGAAGGGCCTGGACCCCACCCCCCCCCCCCCCCCCCCCCCGCTCCCCCGACGATATTTCCTGGGTCTGTGCATGCAGTATGATCAGGAAATACCACAATCTTACAATGCAGACCAACCCATAGTAACGTTACAGAGAGCCACAGACCAAAGCTTAGACATCGGTAGGACAACTAAATAAAGCAGCCATCTCCATCTTCCTCGTCTAGATGTTTGTAAAACTAGAGAGGGCACAGAGGTATACATAACAAAGCAAGAACCAAAGACGGAGAATAAACAAATGGGAGTAACATTGATTAAACTGTGAATCAACAACAACTGAATGACTGTATGAGCAGTTGTGCTCACAAAATACCCATGTATTGTAGAGGCTTGTTTAGAGGGGGGAGGGGGGAGGTAACAATATTCCTTGAAGCAAACAGGCAAGCATCCCTCATGAACTGGCAAATATCCCCATAATTTTTTCCTGAATATCCAATATCCCTGACAGTAACAAAATTCTTGGATCCAGTAGTAGGTCCTATACCATTATGGCATATCCATGGAGGTAAAATGTATAGTCGGGTATATTCGGACAGCAACCTTGTTTGTTTCATATTTCAAATACTGGAATAAAAATAAATTACCTAAGCAAATAGTGAAACTCCTGATCTGACAGCTCATAAGGAGCCGTCTCATCTGGATTAGCACTATTTGCAAATAGTGTTCCAATTTACCCTGCCGGGTAGTTTACACATGTAGTGAGGTAGAGTTATCCGGCGATGAGACCATGTGCGGATCCAGAGGGGGTGACAGGGGGTCCGGACCCCCCCCCCCACCCCCCCCCCCACCCCCCCCCCCCCCCCCCCCCCCGGAAAATCACAAGTTATATCGGTTTCTATAGAAATTAACACTTGGACCCCTCCCCCCTCCCCCCTAGAAAAGTTGGACCCCCTCGATCCTTTGAAAAGTATAGTTTTCTCTGTAATAAAACCATTGGACCCCTCTGTAAACTGTAAAATAAGTTGAGGACTAAAAGAAAACAAAAAAAAAACGTTTTCTGGTCGTCAGACTACCCCCCCCCCCCTCCCCACCCTGACAAAAATTCCTAGATCCGCTCATGGAGACTATGCATTCTACCAAAGATCACCAGCCATCAGCCGATGTGCGTTCATAGACGTATACGTGTTTTGCGTGCCCAAAAACTTACTCTTCGATCTCTGGATTTAGAGGCCATCTAAACAAAAAACATGCCATGTAATGGTGTTAACATAAGGTCCTCAATGCAAGAAAACTTGTCTTTGGGGCCGAGGGTGCGAACAGCAAAGGCGCTGACCAGCGCGGGCCGATCTGCGCCTTTGTTATTCGCCTTTTGGAAAGCATCATATCTGAATTTGCTTCAAGCAAAATTTTAATTTTCCAGCTAGTCACCGTAGCTGAGCAAGCTGATTTGAATCTTAATAAGACCTTGTTTGTCGCATCGTGGCCCATATATTTTCTATTATTATAAACGACTATTCATGAACACTCACATCCACTCTGGAAAATAACAAAGCATTATGTATAAACTTTCCTAGAAATACTTGTCCGGACACCCTGGAAAATCATATGACGAAACTGCAGATGCCAAAATATATTAAAGAACAGGCCAGATTCAAAATTGAAAAGCAACATCATGCTGCATTTCACCAGGGTCTACACTGTTTGCTATGATAAAAAAGAGCTCCAGGTACAAAAATACAATAATTTTAGAAAAGTTTACCTGACACCCTTTTTTCCATACAATGGACTATCCCAAGTTCGTAATTGTTTTAAACCAGAAAGTAAAAATTCATTAATTATTATACAAAAGTTAAAGTTAAAGAGGATGAGCTGCGAACTTTGTTTGGTTTGATTCTTTAAGTCCTATCAACACTCTTTCAGTTATCTACGGACGGATCTTCCTGGGTTGAACCAGTACTAAGCTAGGATTAATGTTCTTGCTCAAGGACATAACACAGTGACGTCAGTGAAGTTCGAACCCGCGGCGGCCAGTAGCCTCGGTTCAAACACTCTACCACTGACCCACTGCGCTCCCATGAGCTGCGAACTAACAAAGAAGAGCAAGAACATAGCATCGTCAGAGCATTCACTTACTGCTGATTGGCAGTCCTGAACCCCTAATTTTGGTGCTGGGACTCTCATTTTTGAAGGAGGCTAAATTCTTTAATATGGCGGCACTCCCACTTTTTGCAAATAGGGCTATGGGACTATTCATATGTATAAAATATATGAGTACCCCACCCCCTAGAATCAGCCCCTCGGAACTATGGGGGCAAGCACGGATCCGGGACCTCATCTCTATAACTGTAAAATATTAAAGTTGAGTACTAAAAAAGGCAGGGTTGTTTTCAGGCAGCCCCCCTCCCCCCCCCCCCCCCCCCCCCAAAAAAAAAAAAAAAAAAAATCCTGGATCAGCGTATGGGAGGCTGACTATTTATGCATTGATTCCCTGCATGGACCTCCTTTTAATCAAATAACAGCCTGTATAACAAAAATGTACAAATAACACCAGTAAATCTTGAGCTTGCAGCATTTCAAAAACATGGGGGTCCCAGGATTTCTTTCTTTCGTATAGTACTGATAGATCAAATTTTGATCATTACACTAGGGAGTGCGGTTTTGGAATTTTGAAGAAAAAAACAAAACATGTAGTTCGTCCAACAGCTTGGCGACCTCTTTCGGGTCAACTGTTATGTCCCCCATGGGGGAGAACGGACTAGCCCTTTAGAGGGCGGGTCAGAGTCGCCTTCGCCTGTGAAGACTGATTAAAACTGCCTATAGCATATATTGGCTTTTTCCTTTGTATCTGTCTTAAGAATTCCATTTTCTCTGAGTGATGCGATCTCAAACGCGTCTTTTTTTAAGAGATTCGACAAATGACCATTTTTATCTTTATTATGTCTCCCTGTACTAAAATGAGCAGGGGTGTCCATGGGATTTTGTCGTACACTTACACAAAGTAAGTAAGGGTGCAAAGATCAGGAATCCAGTGGGACAGTGAAAAATTAACAGTTAGACACCACAAACGAGAGCCAAGAGGTCAGCCCTTTCCCAGCAGGTGAATCATTAAAGTCAAATGCTATTAACCATTGGTTGGTTGCAGTTAGGTCGCACCTATTTCATATTATTTTTTTTTTATGAGAGAAAAGATTTCAAGTCTAGAATTTCCCATTTTCAGACTCAAATCCCATTTACCAACAGCTAAAGAAGGCATTCAGAGAGAATATCTTTAAAGCTGAATAAAATACAGCACAAATATTTGTTGTTTCCACTACCTTCAAAGTTCAAAACATTTCTTCACAAGTTTGGACTTGCTTCAGCTTTTAAATGCCCGCTTTCAATTTGGCCAATCGGCTTTACTTCCCTTTAGTGAACGTAATGACCTTAGCAAATTAAAAGCTTGTAAAACTTAGCATCTACTGTCATAATAGACAATTGTTCTATCTAATGCATTTTAAAACATTGCAAATTAGAATATATTATAAAAAAAGATCGCTAAAATTATAGAATTTTTAGTTTAAAAATCATAATTTTATTTCTGATTAACCAACGGCTCGACATCACAGCAAACTGAACATGGCCGAAAGCGGTAAACAAAAAGCTGCTTCAGCGAAAGAAACGATGGAAAGTGAGATATTTGTACATTATTTTTTGAGCGTCGTTGCGATAACAGTAAAAGAATGTTAACTCATAAGATAAATTATCAGATCACATGATTTAATCAAAGATTAACCACCAAATTTTATATTTATTTATTTGCGATTCGCCCTTGTTGTTGTTGTTGTTATCAGCCTTTTGGCCGAAGTATCTCTCTGGTAGGAAGGCTCTTTGGTACTTCTTTCATGGTAAAAACTCTCAGGTACATTATATAAGGCATGTGTGTCAGGTTCGGTTGTCAAGAAAAATTTAACAAATTTATTGAGGTTTGAATCGTTTTGTGCTTAAAATGGGGTCCATGTATTCACCGGATCGGGCCTGATCACCGGATCGGACCCGAAATTGGCCTATTCCTTTGCTTAACTGACCCTTGCACTACTGAAACAGTGAAGTCACAGGTCTGATATCATATGGTGGTAGATCAACAATTAACAACGATTTTATGGTGATAAATACTAAACATTTCAACCTGTTATGGTTGCAGTGGTTTAAGTGATAAATGTATAATATTCCAAACTGCTTTTTTCCTATCCTGCTTCTTCCAAGTACTTACGATTCGGTTCATCTTTTGCTTGATAGCTTTTACACAATCAGGCCGGTTAGGCTCGGACCCAGGCCTAAAGGACACAACACAATCAGACCGGTAAGGCTCGGACCAAGGTCTCAACGACAAAACACATACACGCCGGTTAGGCTCGGACCCAGGCCTAAAGGACACAACACAATCACTCCTGTAAGGCTCGGACCCAAGCCTCAACGACACAACACAATCACACCGGTTAGGTTCGGACCCAGGCCTAAAGGACACAACAAAATCTCGCCGGTTAGGCTCGGACCCAGGCCCCAACGACACAACACTATCACTCGGTCTTGAGTCAACTACTCAACTTTTTTTTTACCAAAATTTGTCCGCAGAACAATTTAGATAGGATACTTCGTAAAGATAATGGGTACCAACATGTACGTCCTAATATAAGATAGAGTTCTTGATTCGAGCGGGTTCGAGCCTCACTGGCGTCACTTCGTTGTGTCCTTAAGCAAAAATTGTTGTTGTTTTATAATAATAAGAACCAGTGCATGAGATTTCCAACAATGTGGTATGTGCGACCAGCAAAGCCTTAGATCAGCCTGCACAGACGCATACGCGCAGTCTGATCAGAGCATTTGCTAGTCGCTTGAGTATTCTATGAGTGTTAAGCCATTGACTGAGCGCCATATGGAGTTTCTAAGCTTAAAAGATGGCTGCAGAGGCTCGTCAGAGTCTACACTTGTCAAAATGACAAATTGTTGGAAATCTCGTGAAGCGACTTAATTATAATATTTACTTACTTTATTACTTACTTACTTTATGGGGAAAATATTAGGGATAAAAAAGTAAAGTGGAAAAATATAATACTAATTCATATTTCTTAAACAGCAAATATAGAGATTTCAACACATCTGTTTTAAGGGGAGGGGGGGGGGGAAGGGGCCGTGACTGGAGAAAACCTGTCTTCTGCTGACCAATCAACCTTAGATTAAAGCTGCTTGTTAAGGATAATTATACCAATCAATATAGGTGTTATCGGATTAAAGAACGATGATTACCAGTTATCAATAATCTTCTTGATCAATAAACTTGCCGCGTGTCAACGAGTTCTCATGCTCAGTGATCAATTAGTGTCAAAATTTCAATCTTTTTAAGCTTCTCTGTCGAAGCTGCATCATTTTCAGTAATCTATCTGCAAGAAAACCATGCCTGTTTTCGGTCTCTTCGGTAGCTCATATGTTGCAAGGCTCGATGACTTTTGCGGTGGGGACATGCATGTCCCAGGACAGTGCGTCTTCAAGGGACGTGGTGGTTTGCAAGCGTCAACCGTCACACATACTATGGTGAAGAAGATGACATCAGCCAGACCAAATTACATCTTTTTGGCGATCGGGGGCAACGACATCAGCGTTCTCTCCACAGCAGCAGACATCTTCGAAGATATATGCAAGTTGGTGAAGACGTTTAAAGAGGCTGGTGTCCAAGAAGTTTTCATCTCAGAAATACTACCAAGGGCTGACTTCTCTAAAAGCAAGCCGCTGGGGTTGACTAAAGCTCGTTTCGACCGACAGAGGAAAGCAATCAACAGCCTTCTACGAGAGAGATATGGTGATCGCCTCATCAAGTTCACAGATTTAAGATGTCCACGAGACTATGACGATGACCTGGTGCACCTATCAGAGGGTGGGTTGCGAAAATATTTCTTTCGCATACGTCTGCTGTTCTGCAGTGTGTGATCACACACTTAACTGCACGAAAAGGTCCTTTTCAGGACCAACAAATGCCATGAAAGAAACCAATGATTGTCGCATTCATTTCCCTTAGTTTTACACCAAAATTCCCCTTTCCCATCCATAAAGAAACCAATAAGCGTACATAGGCAGGTCTATCAATAAACCATTTTTCATATTAAAATATTCCATTTTTTAACCAGACGTCATTAATTCGATCATACACATACTTTACAAACATAAGATAATTATATTATAGAGTTATTTGACCATTTTTGGGTCCGATTCAATCAGATAGTAGTTATCGTCTCCAACCTTGAAACGAGACGCAGGCTTCTTGTAGCAATGGTCGCTGCAACCTGAAAGCAGATGATCCATATATCATTATTATGATATTATACATACTTAACATAAATAATCAGACAAAAATGATAAAAAAAAAAAGCTATTAGTTCAATTTTGGGCCCGATTCGGTGGGCTTCAGTTCAACTAGACGCGAAACAATACGGTCGTTTCTTGTATCAATCGTCGCTGCGACCTAAAAGACCAACACGATGATCCATTATCATTATCATGATCATATACATACTTAACAAACATAATAGTAAGAAAAAAAGTTTAAAAAACACAGCATAATGACCAATTTCGGGTCCGATCCGGTCAGATCCGGTGATCAAGCCCGATCCGGTGAATACACGGACCGCTTAAAATGTATTCTTCAAAGATTTCATTAATGATTTGTCTACATTCTTGGAATTCATCTTCTACTTTAACCTCCAGAAACAGCTTACAAGAAAATTCACTATTGCCTGTGCCAAAGAACAGTCTTGACCTCAACTTTACTCGGATCTCTTCATACTGCTTACATTCTTCAATGAAATGCTTCACACTCTCAGGCTCCCCACAAGTACATAGAGGTGACTCCTTCAATCCTACTGCATATAAATAACCATTCAAGTAACAGTATCCGGTTCTAAGTTGGGTAACTATTCTTTGAGCTGGGATACTACCAAATGCTATCTTTCTTGCTACCACTGAAGGATGGAACTCAAACATGTGTCTCCCTCTCTGTGAAGCTTCCCATCGATTCTGCCACTTAATCCTGCAAGAGTCCCTAACTGCCGGTTTGACATCAATGGAGGTAAGGGGTGTGTCAACTTCTGGCATATTCTCTGCTTCCTCTGCTGCTTCCTTGGCCAGCTTATCTGCTATTTCATTGCCTGCTATTTCCGCATGACCTGGCGTCCAGTTAATTTCAACTGTTACATTTTGACTTTTCAAAATTTCCATAGCTTGTTTTATCTCAAATATTGCCGATGTATGTGACTTATTTTCCCATCCAAGAGTAAGGATTCCCACTGCAGACTGTGAGTCGGCAAAGAGCATGATCTTTTTTACATCTATTCTTTCCATTTCCAACTTGATATTATCCAGTGCTATCTTGATGGCCATTAGTTCACCTAGGAGGATTGATGATCTTTTGGAAACAGGTTGCTTGAGGTCAATCCTCTCTTCATTAGGAAGAAACAGACATGCTCCTGCTCCGCAAGGACCTGGATTCCCCCTACATGAACCATCAGTGAAGCCCCAACTAGCTTCCAAACTAAATGAATATACTGAATACAGTACAGCTCCGGTGGTTTTTCACAGACCCACCAAAGCCGGTGGGGAAGGATTTTTAGCCCACCGCAACCCCACCCGATGTTCCGTGCAAGTCCCCACCGCGGGAAAGATTTTTCCCGCCGTAATTCCACCGCAACCCCACCGCGGGTCAACATTTTTACCTGTATGATCGCGGTGGGTGATAAAACTGCTTGCCGTGTGACGTCAGAATGATTGACAGCTGTAAAGTTTCTTTTTGCATATAGATTAATCAATAGAGATGTCATACATGCAGAAAATAAATACAATTTATGTTCAGTGTTTTCTTTTATCTTCTAATTATAATCCATGATCCACAATTATCGCCAAGTTATAGTTTTAATTTATTTGTTGTCAAGCGATGCTCATAATCTCTATGTTTGCATGTAAGCTCAGAAAATTGTGACTAATTATTTCACTAACTTGCTTGGAGGTGAGGTCATTCGTCTTACATGTACACTGGTATGAAAAGACATCCAATTATATGCAAAAATCAGTTGATTGGCGACTACAATGCGTGACAGAGAGAGTATAGCATATTCAGTAATATTTTCTTCTTCATCGTCTGTTCCAGAGACTTCCAATGAGCGCACAACTGTCCACAGTTTTGCAACGTGCATTTAGTCACGTAGGCACACCTGGCCACGTGCAGAATCACCATCATAAAAAAGGCCATGTCGTAGTGTTATGCGTACATGAGTTCCCTACCGTATTAACGAAAACCTCAATCTACTGACCACGTAATTTAATGAACATAATTTTTCCATTTAAAAGATTTTTGATGCTTAGAATCACATTGAAGACATGCGCGGACCTAGAGGGAGGACGGGCTCCCAACCACCCCACCCCCTCGAAAATCATAACGCTATAGGGTTCGTTAGCATCCCTGGAAAATTAAAAGTGTTGGACCATCATCGCCTTGCTAGCGTTCACTTTAAGTGGTATTTGGATGCTCTCTCAACTCATCAACTTAAAACAGTTGTCAAGAGTTGGACCAACTCAGACCCCCTTTCTGGATCCGCGCATGGAAGCGACGATTCTAAAGAGTAACCACAACATATTCACATGGGTGAAATTTTTAAAATTCCTAAATCCTGAACTTAAGGAAATTCAAATATTAAAACTTGCAGGATGCCTACAAAAGGTTAAATGATCAAGTGTGTTTAAATTATCTGAAAACTAATCAGGGACACTGTCATAATCTGCATAATTCGGCATTTTGAGGTCGACTTTCTATGGAAAGTCAGCCTCAAAATCCTGAATTCAGGATTAATCCTGAAAATTTTCACCCATGTATTCAGAAGACGGTGGTACTATATATTTTTGTGAGTTTCCGGGGTGGGGTCCCTGTGCCCCCTCTCTCTAGATCCGTGCACGCCGCAAACTAACGAGAATTTACCTTTAAGCACATGAGATTTTTGTATTTATACTGCAGAAAAAAAGAAGATGCAAGACCAAAATTTAGACTTCTAGTCACGCTGAATTGATCAGCATGAGAATGTAAAGGAGTCCTTTGCGCTGCCGCATTTTGCATACGCGTCACAAAAGAGATTCTCCCACAAGAATGATTATTTTTCAGTATTTCATATCATGTTTTCTGTGTGTTTCAAAGAAACGTCTCATTGATAACCACCAAACACGCCCTGATCTCTAAACCCACTGTATCACATTTGAGCTCGCCTGAACAACGGTCAGCACGTTTCTATTATACTTAAAAATTGATTCTATTACGCAGAGCTGCCCTTCTCGATGAAGATGGAAAATATGCATGTAAAATAATGTTAAAAGATACAAAATACGGACCGCCACTCCCGCGAAAACGGTAAATATCCTACAATAAATATAACGAACATGATTGCCTGCGATATTGTACTTGGGTAAGTAGTGAAAAACTAGAACGATCTTTACCAGAGTCGTTCGTTTTTGTCATTACAACGATGGGAAATGTACAAAGTATGAAACCTGTGCACATTTGCTAAGGTTTTACATGTATATTTTGTACACTTTCAGCGCTTGCACTCGTTTAAATCACTCAGCTGTATGACATGGAGTCATTCTCGTTAACCCAGGCGTGTGTCGTGACCCATTCCGTACCCACTGGGATGAATGTATTTTTGATGGAATGGGTCACGCCTTGGTTACCGAGGACGTCATCTGGTTTGATTCTTAAAATATATCGGGCTCTTGCACAGCG
>CAXHUL010000038.1:0-323199 GCA_964019695.1 Loripinus fragilis | reverse complement strand
GGAATACGACGCATGATGAAGACTCGAACCAACCAACCTATGTAGAAATATAGGGGTTCATACAAAGCCTTTAAATGGAGTATGCATTCGCAAAAACGTAAGTTGTGGGTCTTTTTACAATATGAAGGCAGAGAAATGTACTACGATTCATGAGAGTTCTGCGTTCCAGTTGTTCATATTTAGAAGTCGCCATTTTCATTTTCAGTTTTCATTCCAAATCGATGAGTGTACGCGTAGGTCTAACCTGTAGGACTGAATGTACGTACATGTATTGTCTTGTCTACTTCTATGCTGCATTTTTGAGGGTTCTAAGAAAATAAGCATCTACATCATAACGAAAGCTGCGATATACATTGCTCTGTTATGTTGTAGAGCTAGCCGTCGGTAGTGAACAGAAGTTGTATTTTTGTTATGATTCCTCGGACCCAGTGGGTCCGAGTATGATTCCAATCAAGACAATCATCATAGAACAAGTCCGACGTGACATCTCTTCCTTAAAGCAGGCCTATGTAAAGTTGGCCTGTAACCGGGTGATATCGCCGGGTATATCGCACATTGCATGTGAGTCGATTGAAACGACAATCCGGACTTCTATGTTTGGTTGTTTATTTTCAATCTTTCACCATGCTATTAAGTATGTTAGTTTAATTGAAAATACTGATCAGACATTCAGCCTGTAATTAGGCTAAAAGGATAAACAGAACTTCCTCCCTCTTTGGCAATTTTCGCATGTTTTTGGTCCCGTTTTTCGATCTTCAGAATTACATTTTATTAGTTCGTACAGTCCCGATTCTCAGAAAAATAATCTTTATTAGTTCGTACACAATAATTATTTTTTACTGTACGAACTAATACAAGATTTACCGTAATTTGGTCTCAATGAGACCAAATTATTTCATTTTCAAGGGATATTTAAGAAAAATGAGGAAAAATCAGCAAAGTGAAACCCCCACACCTTTATACATGTGAATCCCCTTTCCAGAAATCCTGGATACGCATCTGCTATCTTCTGAAAAAATATGTTTAAAACCTATGGGGAGTAATAAACAAAGTTACCAAGAAAAAACAACAACATATTATGTAACTTACGGCCTGAAGACAGACAATTCTAATACATTTGCTTATCTGGAGGCCTGTCATTGGATCTGCAGTTTGCAATACTTCAATTTAGATGAAACAAGTAATCCTAAAGAAAATTAGCAAGGAACTGCCCCAGAATAGGAACAACAGGCCCTGAGGTAATAAAACTTTTTTCATGCTCAAATCAGCTGAGCATGAAATTATCCTGCTTATAAACGTTAAAATGCCAACAATTGTTGTCATTTTAACATTTATTAGCATGATAAATACATCATGTGAGAGACTTAAAGCAAGAAACTTCTTTATGTATCAGTATTTTAGTTTTTATGAGCAGTTGAAACTTCATGCTCAGTTGAGTTGATCATGAAAAATCATTTTATAACCTCGGGGCCTGTATTCAAAACCTTCATTACGGGAGGTATATAGAAGGACTTGGAGTTACAAATAATGCAAAACCGAAGCTAGAGTTAACACACACTGTAAAACTCAAATGAAAATTTTGAATACAGTTTTCTCCTTATTGCACAACCAACATTCTAACTAATGAAAACATTTTTGGTATCAAATAATTATTTGAATTTTTGTGTCGAAAAAAATATATGGTCATTTGGGGTAACAGAGTCCACAGGGGCCAGTCCAGTGATTACAGTATGCCAGAAAGTATTAAGTTAAACTAGAGCCCTTGTCTAGTTTATAGATTATTTTCTGTATATTATTGGAGATGGCATATTATTAAGCTGGACTGGACCTGTGACAGAGCCTATAAAAGCAGAAAAATAACAAAAATTGGGAATTTTTGTTAACATCAAATATATATTAAGGGGAAACTTACACCATCCATTTTAGGAATATACACAATCTCTATTTTCAGATATTTACAATATTTTACAAAACAATGTTATTACAGAAAATATCTTTGTAAGAAAAAATGCACCCTGCTACACTGTACAGTAAAACCTGTCTAAAACAGCCACTCTGAAAAAGACCAAAAGCTGGGTTTCAAGACCAATTATCGCTTAATGCAGGTCAAAAGTATTGCAGAATGCTCCAAGGGGAGCATTCTGCAATACTTTCGACCTTCATTAAGCTACCATTTGTCATTTTGATCATTGTTTTGTCTATTTTTGATTGGCCGCTTAAGACAGGTTTTAATGTGAGTAAACATCGAAATGCTGAAAATATGGTAAATGTTCTAAAATTTCAAACACAAGATGCCTGCCAAAAAGGCCTAGACAAAACAGTGCAGACCCAGATCAGACTGCTTCTGAAGAAGCAGTCTGATCAGGGTCTTCCTTGTTTGCTATTCTGACAAGCATGTGAATGCCAGCCCTGACAACATACATTTTATTTGCGTACAGAAACAAAAAAAGTGTTTGAAATTTTAGAACATTTACCTATAGTCATATTCTGAAAGTGCTTGTCTAGTTATCTAGTGGGGCTAGATGCCTTATTGTTGGTCACAGTCTCCTTCTATCGCCACACTCTCTATATGGGTTTATTCAGGCACATCTGAACCTTATAACTTTATAAATGCTCTCAATGTATTTTAAAATATTATGGAAAATCAAGTACATGCTCCATTTTCCATAATATTTTCAAAGGGATTCAAAGCTTTACTTATAATTTTCTTGATTTTTTTTTCAAAGTTGTCTAGAAACAGAAAATGATGTCATGATCTAAAAATAGCCTATGGAGAAAAGGGTTAAAAAGAAAAATCTCACGAGCCATCAGTATTAGGGTATGGTATTTCCACAAGGCTGCCATTTTCAGCAGGCTTATTATAGACATCATTTATATGTAAACCACCTGTGGTTTATGAATGTTAATACACAGTGTTTTATCACTCACAGATGCGATGTTATATGATAAAAAAACAAATTCTCTTACCTCTTGACAATAAATACACAAAATTAATATATTCGGCTATCTTGACATAGCTACTGTCAGAGATGATTCAATGGTTTAACCCTATGGCACGCTGAATGAGTCGTGGCCACTTTTAGGGAAGTTGGTTAACAAAATGTAAATTCAGCAAACTATGTTATATTCTTTTTTGATTTTCAAGAAAAATGAGACTGGCAGTTGATTCTCAAGAAATGTAAAGAATGATTTGGTTTGACAATGAAGTAAAATTTGAAAATGTCTGTAGCTAAACGTAGGTGGAACATTAAGTGTTAATCTTCAAAAATTTGGTGTAATTCATCAGTACAGTAAAACCTGTCTTAAGCAGCCACTCTAAAAGAACACCAAAAATTGTTTTTCAATACCAATTATCGCTTAATGCAGGTCAAAAGTATTGCCGAATGCTTCAAGGGAAGCATTCTGCAGTACTTTCGACCTTCATTAAGCTACATTTTCCAATTAAGACCTTTGTTTTGTATATTTTTAAGGGGCCGCTTAAGACAGGTTTTACTGTATATGGACATATATGGTACATACTGCATCATGAGAATGCTATTGTTGCCATATATGAACAACAAAGGAGCAGTTCAGCCTGTGCATAAGCGCAGTCTGATCAGCACCATTGATGGTCATTAGTTAGGCCAAATAAAAATAATATCTGTGTTTAGGGTACGTGTAACCCGATCCTACCTAAATTTACTCTTGAAACCTAGAATTTTTCCAGTTTTCTGGATAAAAAAATATAATTTTATGCATTTTGAAAGGCATTTTGCCTTTCAAAATGAATAAAATTACATTTTTTCCAGTAAAAAAATATTGAAAAAAAAAAATTGTGTGACTACCCTACCTGGAATTTTCAAATCCGTTACCTGAAACACAATTATTTTTTTATTTGGCCTTATATGGACCTTGTTGGAAAAAATCCTGTCTTCAGGGTATCTAACCAATTAAGACTCAAATCAGTTTGTTCAGCTAAAGAGACTAGCTAGAATATCAAAACTGTCCATGTAGCATGTTAAGCTATTGTACTTTCTAGAGAATAAATAGCAAAGGGACTGATCAGACTGCAGGGATGAACACTGTTTTGCACGCTTTTATTGTTCCCATGCAACAAAATCAGGTTTTCTCGCATTGCTCAAGACCCATACAGTATACTAGTTTCAAGATTAAACAGTCAAATGCCCTTACACTGAACCAAAATTCTAAGAGGCCACTTTTCAATTTCATTTTTCTGGCTAAGCGTTATGATATTGAAATGAGTTTTTGCCCAAATATGTGCATTCCAATGGACTAAAGTTAAGCGGTGCTTAGAAGAGCTTTCTATCACTTCACAATTTTTGGGTTCAAAAATGCAAAAATCAACTTTTTGAAGAAATTGAGCATTTGAGAGCAGTTTTTATCGAATTGAAGTTCAGGTGAATACAAACCCGTCTAGCTGACTTAAAAAACACCAAACATTTTGATTTTTTGCTTATGACCGATTTTTTTATGATTATTTTTAAAAAACTCAATTTCTGCATTTTACGATATTTGCGAAAATCATCAGCTGCACATACTTAAATTGGTGCATGTGTTTTATTTAATGTGACCATGTTAGACCAAACGCAATATAGCTTGATTAACCCATTTTCTAACGATACTTTTTCAAGGCTGGTGTCCACTTCCAGTTTTAACGTGACACTTAAACGGTCATTTAAATGGCATATGTAAAAGATTTTTTTTTATTTTTATAATTAGAACAGTAACGTCTAATCATAATAAATAATCGCTGAAAAGTTCAATGCCGTGCCGCAGATAATAAAGCGTACAGAGCAATGCAAAGTTTGTATGCAAATTGCATGGTTAAAGCTAAAACTCTTTAACAGTGATAGTGGCTCTCTTCATGTTAATGTAGAAGAGAAATGGAGAGATCAATTGTCACAAAATTTTTTATTCTTCTTCATCTTATATCATAGCTGTTATTAACAGCTTCAAACTTATTAAAATACAGATGTATAATGTATCTGAGCAATATTTTATATCACACTAAAAAGTGTGACTTTTTGAAATGAGGGTACCTTTTCACGGATTTTGTCTGTGCAAGATCTATCTGTCATTGTGAAATGAGATAATTTACTGAGTCTCGAATAAGTCTTGGATTTTTTCATAGAATTAAAATTTTGTAAGAGCGATTTTCATTTTTTGAACAGGCGCACTTATAACATCCTTTCAGTGTAGATAATCAAATTATAAATCAGAGAAGCTACTTTAATCAGCCTAATTCAGGATTTTGAGGTTGACTATCTAAGGAAACCAGCCCCATTATCCTAAAATTCAGGAAAATTTTCACATGTGCAAAACACCCATGGTTATAAGGTAAAATGCCCATAAACATTAATTCCACCGAATGCGGTGTAACACCTGCCAAGATATAGTCAGATTTGCGTCCAAGTTACTGGAGCATAAAAAGTAGATCAAGGTAACTGGGCCACAGTGTGTGCTGGAAGAGAATGCCGAGGACAATTTCTGTGCAAGGTTTGACACACAGCTGTCATTGCTGCAGAGCAATACAGAGGACAAAAATATTTCAATATTGCACTTGTCCTGCAGGACGAATGACTTACAATTTTCACTCAACCTGCAAACTCAGACACTTGTCCTTTAAAAGCGTATGCAATAAAGAACATAAGGGAGTAATATGACTTCCTCGAGTAATTCTTCCCAAAGCACTCGTCCTACAGGATGAGTGCTTTGATAAGAATCACTTGTCCTTTCTAGATTTCACTCGTAATTACGAGCAGGCGAGCGGAATTTTTGTCCCCTGCAATACATTATCCCACATAGATTTATGTCAAAGTCTATGGAGCATGAAAAGTAGGTCAATGCCATCCAGTCATAGTGCATGCTCCAAAAGTATGCCTAGGGCAAATACTATGCAAGGTTTGACACTCACAGCTATCACTGCTGCAGAGAAATTAGCTTTATTATTACCCAACCGTCTATATACGGAGTAATTGTCTATTTTTTGCTATGTCATGAGTCACTGAACTATTGACCAGTCAATATTTTTGACTATTGACTGGCACTATACCATGGCCTGGTTTCCCGCTTCACTGTTAAAACACACAGGCGCTTATCGATATGTGCGACTACGATGCGGGTTCAGTTCGTTTATGAAAAAAGACGTTGTGCAACAAAGGTAAAAATGAGCCATGCTTTGGTAACTTTAAACTCCAATAACTTCGTTGTTTATGGACAGAAATATAAAGTGTGGGTACTCGTTTTCTTAGTTAGAATGAACATTTTTAGACCAAAATTGAGCAGATCTGGCGAAATTTTCTGTTTTGCAACAAAACCGCATCATCTACAGCAACTCCATTCAAGAAACGCTGCTAAGTATTTCATCATAAGGGTTGGGTAATAAAACAGTTATTTCATGCCTGTTTGTAGTATAGTCAAACTATTACCCCTCGGTACTGTGGACGACCTTCGGCCTCGTGCAATAGTGCATCTGGTCGTCCACGACATCTCCGGGTAATAGTTTGGACTAAACTACAAACAGGCATGAAATAACTGTATACTGTAAATTGTTGACTGGCATAAATTGTTGACAGACTGACAACTTGACAGACTGACAGATATTTGAACTCCAATGTCACACCCTGGTTAGGTGTGATAAACACCATGGGAAAGATTTTGATATATCCTAGTATGATTAATACAGCAGGATTCGTTTTTCAACTGATTTTCTACAGATGGGGCATTCCGCCATTCTGTCGCCACACATCTGACAGGTGCCGTGACCACAGAGAAAGATCATGTTCTTGAGTCTATCCATGCACACAGGACAACATGTCTGCAAAAGACATAAAGAAATATTTGACTATCATATAACGTAAAACCTGAATAACTAAAAGACTCCTATAGCATGTCGAAACCACTTACACTAGTTGCCCTAAAATTTCAAAAGCAAGCTGCCTACCTAAAAAGCCTAGACAAACAGTGCAGTCCCAGATAAGACTGCTTCTGATGAAGCAGTCTGATCAGGGTCTTCTCTGTTTGCTATTATGACAAGCATTTTGTGAGTTCCAGCCCTGGTAGCCAACATTTTATTTGAAAACGGAATGAGAAAAGTGTGCAAAATTTTGGAACATTTACCGTAAACCGAAATAAATTTTCTATAAATTGGGTTCAGATTGTGTATTTCTATATAGTTTCCTTATTTCCTATTATTAAGTGAATGCTAGGGTGGTCATTGTCGGACAAGCAAAAACTTGCACTGTAAACAGGTGCATGGATTCTCAGAGGTACATTGCTAACTACGGTAAATGTTCTAAAATTTCGAACACTCTAAAATTATGAAAACCTAAAATTATCGCCGAAAATAATTTTTAAAACATTCTAAAAAATCGAACATTGCCACTGTTTTTTGAAAAAGAGGATTTCTAAAATTATGAACACAAGATAATTTTGGCGGAAAACCAATGTCCACTTATCTGTTTGTCCCATCCGTGTTCGGTATACTTTTACCATACATATGTGTGCATAGGTGGTTTGGTTATAAGTAGGTGACTTTTAGAAGGTTCCATTCTACTATGATGGGAAATCTGGCATGTAATGTTCTTTTTCACAATGCCGAGCGCGCGACATAGTTTTTGTAACAAAGGTCATACATGTATTGGTTTCGGCCGCTGCCTATCATCCAGGAAAATTATATACCGATCTGTTAGAATTGAGTTCTTCAGCAATGGTCAACCAACTTTTTCATCCGAACAGAGGTGACATGCCTTGGACAACGATTAGGAGATACAATTACCGCGAGAAAACATCCACCTAAGCTTATGCTCAACATGAAGGACTTAGGTCATACACTACCTAGTCAGATCTTCTTGTCCGTCAAAATTAAGCATTTGAAAGTGATAGTAGATGTTAAGCTGTATAAAACACAGTGATATGCTTGTAAATTTCCTTAGCAAGTTTGCAAAAGGGCCTTTTCCCGCATTGTGGTTTGAGTCGTGAGACACATGCATAAATTCATCCAAGTGATGGCCGACATGTGAGCCATCATCCACTCCCCAACTTTACGCGTGTCACGAGTATAAAGAATGCTGCATTGAGAATTCACATTGGCACAGGCTTGTCCGAGTCTTTGCCGCATGTGATAAGTACCAAAATTTCAAGAAATGATGTGTGTCAATATTTTCTTGCAGAAAAATTAATTTAAATTTTGAACGGAAAAAATCGAGCAGTTTCAATATGGATGTAACGGCGCATTGCATCTAAAAGAAAACTTAGATTTGTTGTACTTGTCTAATTTTTTCCTTTTCTTTGAGATATATGACTGAACCCAGCATATCGTAAGCATCGCACCCAAAGTCAGACGTTCACTTACTATATTAATTCTTGGTACACCGGTTTGCTCCTGATTAGGTTTGGCAAAACATGGGATGTCACCTGAATCCAAACTATGAAAGCAGGTCATATATAGAGTGAGAGACTAGCGCTTGCATAATAATCTCTTGTTTTAGTTTCTTTGAATCTCGAAAAATACCACGTTTGGGTCAGTCCATCGGTACTGAAAAAGAAAATTGGCACCTTCTTGTGCGCATTGACTTTTGTACGAGAAAGTCGGACATTTGACAGTATTAACACTTTGCATGCTTTCTATCGCATGCGGAAATGTTTAAATTGACAAAACAGAGAGAGAGAGAAAGGTGCATGCACTTACTTAACTATTGCATCGGCGGATCGACAAGTAGAGAAAGAGAGGTGCTCTTTGAAATTTTGCCAACATTTTATTCAAGCACCACCGGAACTGTTTTTTTCCTCCAGGGAACTCGTTGACAGTTTCTATCTCCGTATTATAAAGTTTCGTAAACATCTTAGCAAAAGTGATGTTCGCATGAGATGTCTAGTGGTTTCAATTTTCTAAGTGACTGTATTACAATATTAACTTGCGGGGGTTTTCTGTAGGGAGAATGAAGGTGTTGCAATTTGTACGAGTGAACATTGCAGAACCGGCTCAGCATGTGCTGGACATTTTAATGACTCATTGGCAAGAAGACCTGGCCACCACGGCACCTACTGCTTTTTCTTCCAAATGATTTAGCAGCGATTTTAAAAAAATTAAAGAAACGCAAAATGAGTAGACAGCGCAGAATTATATCTTCGTGTTTTCAACACGTTACTACCACATTTTGACATGCATGTATGCCGTTTTTGCTCATGATAAAGACCACATTCTAAAATTTCAAACACAAACACTTTTTCTGAAAAGTAATTTCTAACATTATGAACATAATTTCTAAAATTACGAACAGCGGGGAAAATAATTATTTTTTAGTGTTCAAATTTTTAGAACATTTATCTTAATACTATAAACATCCAACATGTGTGCAATTGTTTTGAATTTTTCTTTTTTGTATATCTACATCGATCAATGGATAAATAACTTCCCTTGAACTAGTATTTTAGCATTCATCAATTCTTTATATCAGAGCTATGTCAAACTATTTCACTGATAAGTAATTCATGAAAAAAAGTTGGGGCTTCATTTTATCTTTATTCTGAAGGTAATTATTCATCAAATTTCAATTTTAATAAGTTCGGCACAGATAATATCGATATGTCTCAGGGCTCACCCTTGCTCAGAATTTGTTGTAGCCAACACTTTAGCCAAAATAGAGAAAGTTGGAACCAAATGCATTTGATTTTAGCCAGTGTTTCAGCCAAAAAGGTGTATCAAGAAGTTGTCCTGTATTTCTAAAATGGCACAATTCTAAAGAGTGAAGGAATTATAAAATCCATTTTCGAAAAATTGAAACGCTGATCAAATACACTTTTTTGCAAATCTGTAATTTTTAACCACCTAGAGTGTAAATGTACTTTTAGCCAATGACAAATATTTGTAGTCACTCTTCAATTTGTGTAGCAAATGGCTACAATGGCTAGTGGTAGGGTGAGCCCTGTCTACAACCAGTTATTTCCCCTGCTTTTGCCAAGATGGCTGCCTACCTGATCTTTGATGTCTTGTAATTGTTGCTGTAGTTTCTGTATATCCTTTGTTACATCTTTAGCTCCGTTATTCATGATACCAGCTGGTTGAGGGGCTGGGGGAGCTGGTAAATATAAACAAATAGCAAAATAAGAGCATAGAATAAAGTCATCAAATTTATATTATGTTAATCTGCTTTTAACTCTTTGCATGTTGGTTAATTTTTCATGGTTTTTTGCTGTCGTCTGCTGACTTTTTTCAAAATTTACTTTTTTAAAAAAAATAATAATTCAGGAACAAAATAAGAGTGTCAAACGGTTTGGATCCAGATCAGGACCGACCAAATGTCGGTCCTAATCTGGATCCAAACTGTTTGAAAAGGTTATCAGCAGACTACAAGTCACTGCTAGGGAGGAGCGAGTTAAACAGGCATGTCTAGCTAACTACTCGGGCTGGAGGTGTAAATTTTGTCCTGAGCCTTCATCAATATCCCTACTTTGTGATTAGGAGCAGAGAAGGCTCTGTGAGACTGCACATATGGGAATGCTTGTTCGAACCATTTCTACTCACAAAATCTCACGAGCTGGCTAAAATAACTTCTGGGGCCATTCTCTACCTTACCAGGGTTCATACGGGCAAGTTTGAGTAAAATTCAAGGACTTTTCAAGGACTTCTAAACACTATCCTAGAGTTTTCAAGGACAAAAACTTTATGAAAATTCCTGACTTAAGTGTTAAAATTCTACTTCAAAAAAGCTAGACTCAGACAATGGAGAAATTAGTACTAGAAAATAAGTAAAAAATTGTTGTGCCTTTATTTAGTGCAGCATTTGCTGCACCAAATAAAGGCACAACAGTTTTACTCTGATTTAGATCTCTATCAACAGTGTTATATTCCTTAAGAAAATAGAAGAATTCAAGGACTTTTTTAATGCCTTTGCATGATTTTCTAGTACTTTTCAAGGCATATTTAATTTTCAAGGACTTTTCAAGAAAGCCCTCTAAATTCAAGTACTTTTCAAGCCTGTGTGAACCCTGCTTATACTGATTCAAGTAAAACATCAGTTTCTGGGATACACATTAATGAAATAAGTGACCGCTTCTTCTCAAGCTAGAGAGGAGGAGTACAATGGCTCAGTGGTTGAGTGTTCACCCTTTACCTCATATGCTATATTTAGAGCATTGCATCATTTTCTATAAATAATTCAAATTTTCAAATATTTTCCAAAAAATATTTTTTACATTTCAATGGTTTTGAAAATATTATGGAAAACGGAAAATTTGCTCCTCAGGAGCAAATGTTCCATTTATCAAAATATTTTACAAACTCTTACATTTCAAAGGCGTCCAAAGGCGCTTCAGTCGAGTAAAGGGTTTAGACTTGAGATCGAAGGGTCACTAGGTCTAGACTCACGGCAGACACTGTCTTGTGTCCTTGAGCAAGATATTTTATCCTCTGCTTACTACTGGTTCAACCCAGGAAGTCAAGAAAATGTCCCAACATGACTGAACAATGGTTGACTGGGACTTAAAGCACCAACACAAATAAATAAGCAAGAAATTGTTAGATGGGCTGTAAAACATGAATGCTGCGAAAACAAAATCAAGCTGACTTACGGGTGCCTCCACAGCAGACTATAAATGGTATGAGTTTATCTATTCCTCCCCTACACTGCACACATTTCTTCATTAAGTTAGCACAACCTGAAATCAAACATACAAAACAATATACGTACAGCCTTAGCCTGACCCCCGTCTAACTGATAATTTTATCATTTTACAAATAAACTGAAACTTATTACATTTTTTTTTATTCTAATAGTTTCTACCTCTCTGAAAAGGCTATCAGTTAAGGGAGATTATATCAGAGAAAAGTTTGGTTCAGTAGGAGTAATTTACCTTGAACTCAGGGCCTGAAAGCCAGGCTGTTACAGCCTTAGTCCCAGCAAAGACAATCAAACTTTTTAGACCATGAATACCCTTAAAGTTTCAACAATGTTTTCCAGCAGAAACATTTTAAAATTTTTCTCTCGGTTAATTAAAAAAAACAAGGCTTGGTATTTCCTGTGAATCATCTGCAGCTTATTTCATGGGCGAAAGTTCAAAATTTTCAAAAATTCTGAACTTTAGAAATTCAAATTTTGAAACTTAAATGATGCATACAAAAACAAATAATTTCATGTTTAAGTGGTAAATTGTGTTTAGATAATCTGAAAATTAATCATAGAAGCTAATACAAGCTCCCTAATTCAGCATTTTGAGGCTGACTTTCAATGGAAAGTCAGCCTCAAAATCCTGAATTCAGGATTAATCCTGAAAACTTTCACCCACGTTATTTTCACTAAAAATTGAAGAAAGATACCAAAAATGTGTTAACTGCTGCAATAATGACTGACACTTTAAGGGTTGATAATTCAAATGCATCACTCTTTGAATGCTGGGATATGTTGCATGCTTTTCTGTCGTCTGCTGATTTTTTTTCCAAAATTAACGTTTTTTTTAAAAAAAATCAGGAACACCATCAGAGTGTCAAACAGATTGGATCCAGATCAGGCCCGACAATTTGTCGGGCCTGGTCTGGGTTAAAATTGTTTGCAATGGTTATTAGTGGATGACACTGGTAGACAAAGAGTCAAGGCTTCTTCACATTACTGGTATGTATATATGAAATATATGGTTCTAAACTGAACTCTAAAATAAGGACTTTTGTATATTAAATAACATCATATCTCCTGGCATAAAAATCTACCGAGATTGAAGCCCAATATAATATGAAAGGCTGTAAATTAAGTGTTTTCAGAGGAAAATAATGAAAAGAAAACAGTGAAACTTACCATCACAAGCACACATATGTCCACAAGGCTGGAACAACACAGAGGCTTTCTTATCCGAGCAGACAACACATTCTTCAATCTGAAATTACAATTAAACTCTCACAATTCTATAATATAGGGATCAAACTTGTTTTTCTATGCATTAACATCTGCTGGACCCCGAGGGTGGTGTTGATACCTGAGCCTGAAAGGTGAGGGTTTTAACGTTCCCGAGGGGTCTAGCAGAAGTTAGTGTATCAGAAAACCATGTTTGATCGTTATTATTGCATAAAGTGCATTTTGTTACTTGAAAACTTTGGAAAAACCCTTCATCTTTGTATTACTATAATGTCGCACAAAAACATGCAGGATTCGTCGATTTTGAAAACGCCTGTTACAGAATAAAGGCCTACGTCATCCTAACGTAAATAAATTACGTTCATTTCTATGCACGTTACTGTTGATGACGTCAATTTTTGTGACATCCTAGAATGTGTATATGTAAAGTACAAAAGCCGTGCATCAACAGCACGTGAATTGCTTGATTAATACATGGGGTTTTGCCCGTTAAAACATGGCTGTTAATAGCGTGCGACACGGTTTTTATGCAATAATTGTTATTCAAACTTTTCAGAAGTGTTCCATTTCACTAATACAATGATCAAGTCTGTCTTAACCCTCATCCCGCCACTATTTTTTGTCTTGAAAATGTTGTCTGTTTGTTTGTTTTTGTTGCTTTACGTCCGATGTCAACAGCTATGGTCATTGCGGGACGGTCAGTTCACTTAACCACACTTTTTCCTGGGCAGGCTTGAGCAAGCGGTTAACCAGTAATTTGTGCACATACTTTCGCTTGTAACTGACAACAACCCTTCTTGAATTAATCAGCGGAAGGGAGGAGAATGACCGTAGAAATTATTTCATGATCAATCTGCACGAAAGTGTGGTACCGGGCCAGGATCGAACTCTCGACCCCTGGATCTGCAGTCAGACACGCATCTGTAGCCAGACACGTTACCGACTGCGCTACGCGGCCCAGTCTGTTTTTTTTACGTCTGCTGCATATGTAAGTGCACTTTAGACTAGATTTTTTTCATGGAAGCAAACAATATAAACCCTGATAAGACTGCTCCCCTTAGGGAGCAGTCTGATCTGGGTCCATACTGTTTGCAATATAGGCTGCCTAAGAACATAAAAAGGCGAGAAGAGCAGTCGACAAAACTTGTGACCGGCGGGAATAGAGTTAAGCAAATGCCAGAGCCAAAAGACAAACTTGCTTGCTAAAAACAGGAGCTTGACTTTTAAATTTTTGGTAGAAAAAGACAGGGTTATCTCATGATTCAAGCTGGGCCCTGACAGTAGGGAGAAATGACTTCTCCCTCCAGGAAAACTAGGGAGAAGTGACAGTAAGATAGGGAGAAGTTAGCGAAAAATTATGGCATAATCTGTCAATTTAAAAGCAAATTTAAGCCATTACTCATACTATTGCCATTAAATGGAAGGAGAAATAATTTGCAGTGGTGGTAGTAGATTGTCACCACAGCTTGCTTTTATGTAGTGAGTGAATGAAAATTGTAAAAAAAAAAAAAAAAAAAAAAATTTTTTGAGACTCCCACTTCTCCCTGGGTCCCATTTAGGGTGAAAAATTTGGCCCCTATGGCGACTACTAGCTTATTCCCTGGTTATCTACAAGTAGCAGTTTTGTTTTACAAGCTATTTATTAGTCTGTAGATCTTTTTTAACATTAACTTTGTGGGATCTGATCTGGATCCAAACTGTTTGGTTTGCAAAGGTTATCAACAGGTGAAAAAAGAAGCCACTAACCAGGAAATAATTAAATAGGTAAGTATTGAAATTTTCACCTAATCAGTGTTCCTGCTTAATACAGACTTTCTGTTTCTCAATAAAAATTGATTTGCCCAATGGGTGAAGTCTTAATAAGATTTATCACTAAATTTGTTGATCAATTCTCTGACCTTTGTTCTAGACAGCAAGCAATCTTTATAATACAGTTATTTTTCACCGTCAGACAATGAACTCCTATGTACCATCTTTGCCCCAATATAGCATATATGGTAACTGTTTTAACATTTTAAACACTAGTTATCAAATGCTAGTTATCAGAGCTGGAATTCATAAAATACTTGTCACAATAGCAAACAGGGAAAACCTTGATCAGACTTCTTCAGTCAGTCTGCTCTACTAGGTTTGCATTGTTTCTCAGACCCAGTATAAACGGACTGGTCACTGACGGAAAAACAAAGTTATGTTGTCTAGGCTTTATTTTAGCGCTATTTCAAAGTACTACAGCCAATAGAATTGATTCTGAACATACACAAGATTATAAAAGGTTACTCCAGGTATGCAAAGCTGAAATATTACAAGTTACAGTAAAACGAATTGAAGATTTCTCATCTTTTTATGTTGATTTCTGACGATTTTCAGCTATAAGTGCCGAAAATAGCTAAAAAGGGTACCTAGGTTTCTTGCTGATGTTCATAAAGACGGATAAATTTCAATACATATAACAATACAGTCTTAAAGATAGTATATTGAACCATTGCTTTTTGAAGAAAATTCAAAGATATGCAGCGAAATAACGGAGATATGATCATTTAATCTTCAACATATGTCAGTTTTGAAAGCTCATCCACCGTTGAGCCACAACAGCGTATTTCCAATATATACATTTACCTGTATGTAAGTGACCAGTCCATCTTTATTGGGTCCAAGATTGTTTGTATATACCATTTGGGCAGGCAACTAGTGTTTTGAAATTTTAGAAAAATCTTCCGTATCCGTGCATGTGTAAAAGTTCAGCATTTCTGAAATTCTGAACTTTTGAAATGAAAATCTAAAAACTTGCAGTATGCAATTAATTTCTAGCTTAAGTGGGCCTGATCTGAATCCAAATGGTTTGACACTCTGATAGTGTTCCTGAAACAATTTTTGAAAAAAGTTCCTTTTGAAAATATCTGCAGACAACCAAAAAAGAAATGATGAAAAATTACACAGGATGCAAAGAGTTAAAACCATGATCTTACCTTTGTTCTTGACTGTACATGATCTTTACAGAGCAGACATTTCTTTACCCTCGGAGAACACAGGGAGCATGTTGCTATGTGACCACAAGGACCAAACAGAGTGTCTCTCTTCAAGTCCGAACACACCATACATTCTTCCAGAGCTTCTTGCTCATTACGGATTAAAGCTACATTAGATGCACCACCGGGACTGTAAAACAAAGGAAAATGCAGATTTATGCATAAGGTCAATATGAATAAAAATTGATAGATTTCATCCCTTATCTAACCCCCACCCCATAAGAAAATACCAAATTTAGAGGAGGAAACTGATATTTTGGCAAAGTACCAATATTCTATTGTTAAGTCATCCGTGTATTTTAGGCTTTATGTAACTTCACGCTGAAGAGCTCCGCTGAGTTACTCGGTGAAAATAATGCCAGACGCTTATTGAAAAGCGTTCAAAATCATGAAATTTGAATCAATAATATGTCCATATATATGCCTGATTATTTTAAAAACACTTTCTTTATCGAAAGAAAATCATATTTCAAATCGATGCTGAAAATTTCAACGCAAAATTTTGAGTAGTTTTAAAGATATTGCAAGTTATAAATTCACCAAAATACGTAGGTATAACGGAGAATTACCTGTGTATTCACCGAGTGCGTAAAGTGCCTCGATGATCTAGAGCAGGATGTGACGTTGCACTGTTTAAGAGAATAGACTTTTGGCAGAGGTCTATGCAAGCTATTCTTTTTTATATTTCCAAAAAAGTTTTGAATGAATCTTGGATGTTTGCAACATTTTCAAAACCTTGTCTGCTTTTTGAAAATGATATGGACCCAGATCAGACTGCTCCCAAGAGGGACTGCACTTTATATACAGTAAAACCTCGAAAATTTGAACCCCAATTTTCAAAATACTTGCTAATTCGAAATAAATGTCGGACACAATAGATTCAGGAAATAGGACCTATTTCGGAAATACTTAAATAACAGTCTATAAAAAATATATTTGATAGGGAAAAAAACTGATAATAATATTTTTTTAGGGATTATATATTCTCATGTGTATCTCCCTATAATTCTAAATTTCAATACTTCAAAATAAAATCTCTAGTCCCTTGGACTTCCAATTAATGAGATTCGACTGTAGGTTCAGATAAGGAACAATTTTTAGTAAAAGTTTGAAAGTGTTGACGGACGGACGATGGATGATGGTGTTGTTGGTATACAAAATTATTGGAATAGGATAGGGGTCTCTTAAAGGAGAATTCAGCCTTATACAAAGCCAAAATTTAAGAAAATATGTCAAATTCAGAACATGAAACTCAGTCTTTGCTAGTTTTATTAGTTCCCTAATAAAATCTAGTCTGAAGTGCATTTGAATCAGCAGACATAAAAGCAGACATTTTCAGGACAAAAACAAGAAATGTGTCACAATGTGACAAATGCCCCCAAAGACATGATTTTCTAGAATTAAGGCCATATGTCAAGGTCACAGTGACCCGAAGACAGTACACGACCCCAAGGTGTATCCACACACCAAATTTGGGATCCTTATCTCAAATAATATTGGAGATATGCTCCGGACACAATTTTTCTTGAATTGAGGCCAGAGGTCAAGGTCACAGCGACCCAAAAATAGTATGCTACACTCCGGGACCCCAAGGCGTATCCACATCTTGAATTTGCGAACCCTATCTCCGGACACAAATAAGGCTCGGACGGAACTATATGCCCCCAAAGCCAACTGGGGGCATAAAAAATATTGGTTGGATAAGGGTTAACTCTTTCCCACTTGTGGTGACCTTGTCATTTGCTGATAACATTTGCTAACCAATTTCAACCAAGGTCAGACCTGACAAATCAGGCCTGATCTGAATTCAAACTGATTGATAAAAGGATGCAAGGAGGCAAAAAACAATTTCCATAACATTCAACAAGTACATTGTTGTGGGTGAAAGTTCAAAAATTTCCAAAATCCTGAACTTTCGAAATTCAAATTTTTAAACTTGCAGAATGCCTACAAAATGGTTAAACGTGTTTAGATAATCTGAAAATTAAACAGAGAAGCTATTATAATCTCCCTAATTCAGCATTTTGAGGCTGACTTTCTTTGGAAAGTCAGCCTCAAAATCCTGAATTCAGGAATTATCCTGAAAACTTTCACCCATGCATTGTATCTACCTTAATCTTTCTTTGTGACACTTGGCAAGTGCCTTACAAAGGTTTGGATCTGGACAAAGGTCAAGTGGTGTTTGACCTTTCTTGTTTTTGATGTTTAGATCTGCTCCGTTGGCAGCGAGGAAACATGCGATAGAGGCGCTTGATTTCTTGTCCGCTCCTGGAGTACCGAGGCCCATCAGCAACTGTAATTAAAAGGAATATTATCAAAATATTTAGTCATAATGAGAATATGAGATGTCTGCTTGTCCAGTTGTACGACCTAATAAATACTGTACAGGCCATGTTTGGCACTGTCACTGTGTGTTAATTTCACATGTGATAATAGTACAGTAAAACATGTATAAAAAGGCCACCCAAAAATAGACAAAACAATGGTCTTAATGACAAATGGTAGCTTAATGAAGGTCAAAAGTATTGCAGAATGTTCTCTTGGAGCATTCTGCAATACTTTTGGCCTGAATTAAGCGATAATCGGTCTTGAAAACCAATTTTTGGTCTTCTTTTTGAGGGGCCGCTTAAGACAGGTTTTACTGTACTATTATCACATATGAAATGTACTGTATAGTACCTAATAAGCACACATAACTTTTTTCAAAATTCTCTTTCAATTAAATGTCATGGGTCCAGATAAGGATTTGTGTGTAAAGTTGCAAGCATTTTCAAAACAGTGAGTAAGATACTCATTTAATTGTAAAACAGTGAGTAAAATACTCTTTTTTATTCCAAAATTGTGAGTAAAATACTCTTTAAACTTCATAACTACAAGTACTCTTTTAAATTTCGGAAATATTCTAAAAATTTAAAAACAGCAAGATACTCATTGAATTTCCAAACAGTGAGTAAAATACTATTCAAATTTCAAAATGGTGAGTAAAATGTTCATGGTTCAAAATCACTTATCTAGATTACCGAGTGAGAAAAGACAATTCTGATAATGCAAAAATCAATCTGTCCGCAGACGACAAATAATCTTATCAGACGGCACTAATTTATAAAGTGGACAAATGAGCCCACTCACAAGGTTTGGGTGCTTATCTAAAATGCAAGCAGCGAAGGCTCTGACAAGACTGCGCATCTGCGCAGTCTCGTCTGAGCCTTCACTGCTTGCACACACAAAGAAGGGATGCATATGAAGGCTCCAGAAAAAATTATGACTTTTTACCCACTAGATAGCTGCACATGCATTCTGAAAGAGGGACTTTAGGAACATGCAATAAGTACTGATATCCCCTGATCTGGTCCAAATGTGTATTCTTCCTGGACAGTATCTTGCATTTGAGTGAACAAAGACAAACTGTCAATCATTTAGGAGAAATAACAATGACGTCTGCAACACATCAGCTTGACATCGGTAAAAGGCTAGCTACTAATATTTGACAGGGCACAGTTGTTGCATAAATATGATAAGAGAACAGGCAAGGTCATAAAATGAGAAATAACGGAGGGTTCCTGGATATCGGAACAAAACAGTCTTTTAAATGCTGAAACTTCAATATGCAAACATGCCTACCCCAAAGTTTGAGTCCTAACATATGGTTCGGGAGGAGATGCTGTTTGAAGAACGGTGGCTAACTTGGATATCGGATCATACTGACTTTGGCAATTTTGAATCTCCATGTTGCCCCATGGCCTCCCATCAAGTTTCAGCTCAATCCCACGTATATGATTCTGGATGAAATATTGTTTGAAGAATTTCAAGATGGCCATTTGATCATGGCTACCATGTTGGAAGGGAACCATTTTAACAATTCTGAATTCTCTATGTAGCCACGATGCCTCTATTAAAGTTTCAGCTTAATCTGACTTATGGTTCAGGAGATATCAAAACTGTGAAAAGCTAACGTAAGACGGAAGGACGACATGCAATACCATAAGCTGACCCAGAGCTTTACTACAGGTGAGGTGAAAGCAAGAGGAGAAAGCAAGGTCAGATTGAGCTTTGCTTTGTAGACAGGTTTTCTGGCAACGTGGACCAAATGCTGCTTCAGCCATGATGGATACTTCAAAAATTAAGACATTTTCACCTTTGTCATGTTCAATATTATGTACTACATTCCTGCCCAATTTTTATTCTGTTAACCTGCAGCATTCCATTTACAGTAAAACTGTCTTCAGCGGCCACTTAAAAATAGACAAAATAATGGTCTTAATGGAAAATGGTAGCTTAATGAAGGTCGAAAGTATTGCAGAATGCTCCCCTTGGAGCATTCTGCAATACTTTTGACCTGCATTAAGCGATAATTGGTATTGAAAAACCAAAATGTTCTTTTTTAGTGGCCGCTTAAGACAGGTTTTACTGTATAAGCATGTATTTTCAATCAGAGTGGAAAACAGTTTGGATCCTTTGTCAGAAGCCAGCTGATCTGGATCTACAGTGTTTTCGCAATTGGATTAATCCGGGTTGAGCGGGACAGAGGATGACATACCTTTCCTACATCTTGCATATCTTGCAACTGTCTCAGTTGTGACAGAGTGTGGTGTCGTAAAGCTTCGTGAAGCGGCGTATCGCCGTCTTTATCTGGAACGTTCATATTACAACCTTCCCGCACCAATAACTGAAAATAACCAAAGAGTATGCTAACATGAGAAAATGTATTCTCACACTCTGGATACGTACATCTGAGATTTTATCCTGAGATAGAAATTCTTATCTTACTCATGTCATGTCACACCCCGCCGCGTAGCGCAGTCGGTAACGTGTCTGACTACAGCTGCATGTCTGACTGCAGATCCAGGGATCGCGAGTTTGATCTCTGCCCGGTTCCATACTTTCGTGGAGATTGATCATGAAATAATTTCTACGGTCATGCTGATTCATTCAAGAAGGGTTGTTGTCAATTACAAGCGAAAGTATGTGCATGAAGAACTGGTTAAACGTTTGTTCAAGCTTGCCCAGGAAAAAAGTGTGGCTAGGTGAACTGACAGCCCCGACATGACCATAGCTGTTGAGTGGGACGTAAAGCAACAAAACAAACAAATAACCCATGTCATCTTACCCAGGCTGTCACGTTATAGTGACCTCATCATGTTATGTCTCATTTCAGCATATTGGCTTGGGAGACTTAAAAATGCTGTATTTAATGGCTTTCACATGAGGGCTGTACATTGGTTGTATTGGAACTCACACGCATGGTAGTTAAGTGACATCAGTGTTATGTTAATGTGACGTCATCATGTCATGTCACATCTCAGTGTATTCGGGAACTTATGGGAACTTTTTTAAAACATAAAATGGGGTATTTAATGGTGAGCAAGAAAAAAGAATCCATTATTCATGTGAGGATGGGATAGCAACAATCTGTCCCTTTGGGTCACCGTTTGACATCACTCGGCAAGCCTCACGATTCCAAACAGTGATCCTGGTGACAGATTTTTCTATCTCACCCTCACACTCATAATAGATTCTCATATTACATAATGTTCCATGTTACAGTACAAGGCCATAATTTTTTCATAATCTGGTTCTCTCGAGAGCCTTCTCTGTGAATTTAAATGATTCCAGAAAAAGAACAAGAGGCTCAATGAGCCTATACCACTCATCTGAGCTGTTGGCGAAGATATGATAAAAAAAAAAATCTTTTATTATGAGTCTATGGGAGCAATTGTTGGCATTTCAAAACCTATGATCTGAAAAAACTTATTTAATGACATTGACTGCTGTTCTTAGCAAGAAGATTGTCTCATTTGTTTGTATTTTGTAAACCATTTACTCCATATGCTATTTTTAGATCATGACATCATTTCCTATCAAGCTCATTTGAGTTGAGCATGAAAAAGTTTTATAACCTCAGGACCTGGCTTATTTTTTAGTGACATGACTCGTGAAATTTCTTACTCACCCGTACTATCTGAGTGTGCTGTCGTTCCACCGCTAGATGTAGAGCTGTCTGGAGGTTCACATTCTGTATATCCATGTTAGCTTTACCCTAAAATGATAAAGATTTAAAACTATTTGCATGCTTGATAATTTTTCATGCCTGCCTTTACTTACTAAGCTGGAATACATATCTACTGAAAAAGAAAAGAAAGTAAAGAGGACCATAGGGTGTGCTATTTACTTAAAAACAAAGGCCAGAATTTTTTTTATTAGTTGATTTACAAACCCTTCTACTCTGATTTTCCAGTAAGTAGAAAAAAAATATAATAATTTCTAAAATATTTTTTTTTTATTTTATCCATCGACTATAAATATTATTTGTTCTGTTTAAAAAAAGTAATATATATTTGAGGTTCCTCTGTGTATTTTTGAGAGTGATACCACGCTAGAGAACCACTGTACTCGAACAGCGCAGTCATCGCATGGTGGTTGCAGTTGACGAGGGCACAAAATAGAGTACCTAGCTCTTAAAAAAGGTAATATTTTGGTCAATTTCCACTTTTTCAGGAAAATCACATTTTGGCATAACTCTGGCGCTGGAACGACTATCACTCAACCCACAAAAATTTTGTTAAGCAGATACATAGCTTGATTTATAAGTGACAATATTTCGCGATGAATATTTTCAGAAGTAAAATATTGACCGAAACATTACCCTTTTAAACAGCTAGGTACACTATTTAATTTTTGTGCACTCGTCGACTACAACCACCATTCGATGACTGCCCCTTTCGAGTACAGAGTTTCTCTAGCGTGGACACTGTCAAAAGTGATTGTCCTATCCAGATTTTTAGGAAAATTATGAAATATTTAAAGATTTAATACAGACTGTTGGTATACCTTACTAGTTTTACTGTTTGTTCTGGAGATATCCCCCCTGACCCTAATTCTGAAATACAATTCCAGTAAATCAGCTAATAAAAAAAAAATCTGGCCTAATGGGTATGTGTCTTGTATTATTGTTTGTTTGATTTGATTCTTTACGTCCCATCAACAATCCTTCAGTTAAACAGGGACGGGTCTTCCTGGGTTGAACCAATACTAAGCTAGAATAAATGTGTCTTGCTCAAGGACCACAACTGCGTTGACACCGGTGAGGCTCAAACCCGCGGCCCCTCTGTCTCGAGTCAAGCACTCTACCACTAAGCCATTGCGCTCCCTGTGTCTTGTATTAAAGACCAAAGTGTGCATCTTATGGTGTGCTTTTAAACTAAAGACCAAATGGTGTAGATCATACAAAATGGTGTGTTTTGTATAAAATATCAAAAGGTAAAAGTGTGTCTTGTCCTTAAATGTAAGTGCCATGTACTACTAAAGGATGTGTCTTGTACTGAATGCAAGAGGGTGTATTTGGTTCTGAGGACTAAAGGGTGTTTGTTTTTTGTCGAGTTGATTCTTTACATCTCAGTCAACAATTTTTCAGTAGATTTTTCCTGGGTTGAACCAGTACTAAACCTAGGATAAAGTAACTTGCTCAAGGACTCAACGAAAAGCTGTGGTGAAGCTCGAAACAGCGACCCCTTGATCTCAAGCTGAACACTATACCACTGAGTTTCTACTCTCCTCATTAAGTCTTCTACTAAAGGCCGAAGGGGGTATCTTGTACTAAGGCTTTATAATGTAATACAGTGTTACATAGTGTTGATCCTGATTATTGGGCTTGTTCAGCTGATGTGGATCTGCTCTTGAACAAAGATCAGCATTCAGCAGGTCAACATGGCATGGTGTTATGGGTGGCCTTATGGACAGGGTCAAGCTCTAACCATCTTTGAATCTTCATCTGAAATGGCTTTCCACCTGAATTGACCGTACGGTAAATCTTGTATTAGTTCGTACACTCGAATAGTTCGTACACCATAAATTATTCATGACCGGTCAGCTCAAAATGTCATGTATTAGTTCGTACAGTGGTCATTTTTCCTATTTGTAATTTTTAATAGTTCGTACACGACATTTTTTTCCGTTCATTTGGTCAATCAGTGTGTCTGTCTACGATGCTTTCGTTTTTCGTCGAGCACGTCAGTTAACAAACATATCAGCGGAACAGGAGCGTTTCGCCTGTCAGTGTGATCGTCAGTGTCGCTTGTGCGCGTGCATCCAGCATTGATGCATGCCAAGCTTTTATTCAATGATAAACGCTAGGTTCAATGAACGTCGGACTGATGCAAATCGCGGAGATATTTTGTCCAGTCATGACAAAAATTAAATACATGTACACAACCATGCGCGCGTGCAAACACTGTGTCCTACGTGTCTGTGATCATTGAGCCTTTCTGGTCTTTCTGTGTCATAAATATGCCCAAGCGTCTTTTTTTTTAAATCACTGGATCCGAGGATGATGAAACCATATCGGCTGGTGTTTATCACAAATGTTATCAGCGAAGGCTCAGGGGAGCCTGTGCTTTTGTGCAATCTCGTCGGGTAACTCAAAGTTTTGGAATTGATGAAGAATCTAGACACCTACGTACTCCCACTAATTAGCTGTGCTTTAAATGTGCGTGCATCAATTTCATTTCTAAGTTTCACCAAAACGCGCACGCAATAAAATAACTATATACATTGTTTATCCGATGGAACTTTTTATCAAACACAGACGACACTGATGAGCCTAGCGCGGCGTCCTCATGAAATTGTATTATGGGTCTTACACATTAAATGATTCCTGTGGATCATCATACGTACGCACGGACGCACAAACCAAGATGAAAAGTGATTTAAGCATGCTTCTGCATCATGCTTTACATTGGGCTGTCTATGAAACGAGCCAGTTCATGAGATTATGGTACCTCTCGCACATGCAACCAGCGAAGGCTCAGACGAGCCTGCACATCCGCACAGTCTTGCCAGGGGCATAAATACTCACATACAAGGAATGTAGATGAAGGTGCATGTCTAAAGTTAGGCTTACCGCAACAATTGCTTGCTTTCAGATAAAAAAAAATCGAAAAAGCCTCTCGTTTACCGTCCGTGTATCTTAGCTTTTTTACCAAATTCCACGAGAAACTTTTTTGTATGCAAACAACAAAGGCGAAGATCAGCCAGCGCACCTGCGCAATTCTATCAATTATCTCTAGAAAGTATGATAGCTAAACCTGCTACATGCAAAAAATAATAAAAAAAAAGTCCTGTCAGACATGCGTGCGCGGATCCAGACAATTCCAACGGAGGGGGGGGGGGGGGGGGGGGTCGGGGGGTCGAATTGCTTCTCGAGGGAGGTTCGTACCAGTTTTCATTCTAGGAAACAAATGGCAACTTATGATTTTCATGGGGAGGTCCGGACCCCCTGCCCCCTCTGTCTCCGCCCATATCACATTTTGTTTATATTTTTTTTTTGCTGGGCCTGGTCAATTCACAAAAACGTCTGCTAATTATATCAGCTGACACCAAGGGCAAAGACAGCATGATCAGTATTTAAGATCAAAGAGACCGCACATCAATTCCGGCCACGTGTTGTTTTAAAGTTTGGGGTCGCACGTGATGATGGCCTTGACGCAAGAAAATGTACATTACACATTAAACAGTGGCCCAGGCGTTACGAACAAGTCGAACAGAGTGGGGGGGGGGGGGGGGGGGGGGGGGGGGGGGGGGGGGGAGGGATCGAGGCCCGACGGCCAGAAAACAGTCTGGACAATGTTTTTAGCCATCAACTTATTTTACAGTTTACAGAGTGGATCCAATGGTTTTATTACAGGGGGGAGGAGAGGGTCCAACTTCTTCCAGGGGGTGGGGGTGTCCAAAGAAACAGATATAACTTGTGATTTTCCAGGGGGGGGGGGGTTCCAGACCCCTAACCCCCCTCTGGATCCGCATGTGGGGTCGCCTGACGCCACTGTTTGCTTACAGAATCATGGTCTATCAAAATTTAAATAGAACTGAAAAATACCACCCAAAGACGACTAAATGGAAAAAAGCTATCTCCTGCTGGTCGAGACAGCAAGTGCGGGTCCAGAGGGGGGTCAGGGGGTCCGGACCCCCCCCTGGAAAATCACAAGTTATATGGGTGTCTATAATTGGACTCCCCTGGAAAAAGTTGGAGTCTATAATTGGACTCCCCTGGAAAAAGTTGGAGCCCCCCCCCCCCCCCCCCCCGAAAATGTTGGACCCCCTCTGGAACCTTGAAAAATGATAGTTTTCTTCTAAATTAACCATTTGACTTCAGTTAAATAAGCTGAGGACTAAAAAAAACATTGTCAGGGCTTTTTTGTCAGATTGACCCGGACCCCCCCCCTGACGAAAATCCTGGATCCGCGCATGGAAAGCAAGGTGTACACGGGATAGCATGGTGTTCAAATAGCAGTGCAAAGACAAGCATGTGCATCCAACCCTGTTTCTGGCTGTAAAAGAGTCAGTCAGCCTCAAATCACGAAAGACAGATTTTCTCATGTAATGGCTTTTCCATGATCAAGCAACCGAAGATGACAAAGAATGCATTGATTGCCATTATCATAATCTTAGAATGCTAACAGCCTAACACCGAGCTATATATTGGGTCCGAGCTAACAGGTAAGGGGGTGTGCGAACAAGCTGAGCAGGTTATGTCGCCACAAGGAATACGACGTATGATGAAGACTCGAACCAACCAACCTATGCAGAAATATAGGTGTTCATACAAAGCCCTTAAATGGAGTAAGCATTCGCAAAAAACGTAAGTTGTGGGTCTTTTTACAATATTAATGCAGAGAAATGTACTACTCTGATTCATGAGAGTTCTGCGTTCCAGTTGTCCATATTTCATATTTAGAAGCCGCCATTTTCATTTTCAGTTTTCATTCCAAATCAATGAGTGTACGCGTACGTCTAACCTGTAGGACTGAAAGTACGTACATGTATTGTCTTGTCTACTTGTCTGCTGCCTTTTCGAGGGTTCTAAGAAAATAAGAATCTACATCATGACCAAAAACGAAAGCTGCGATATACATTGCTCTGTTACGTTGTAGAGCTAGCCGTCGATAGTGAACAGAAGTTGTATTATTGTTACGATTCCTCGGACCCAGTGGGTCCGAGTATGATTCCAATCAAGACAATCGTCATAGAACAAGTCCGATGTGACATCTCTTCCGTAAAGCAGGCCTATGTAAAGTTGGCCTGTAACCGGGTGATATCGCCGGGTATATCGCCACCCTCTTTGGCAATTTTCGCATGTTTTTGGTTCGGTTTTTCGATCTTCAGACTTTCATTTTATTAGTTCGTACAGTCCCGTTTCTCAGAAAAATAATTTTTATTAGTTCGTACACAGCGAAAAATAATTATTTTTTACTGTACGAACTAATACAAGATTTACCGTACTTTAACCTGAGCCCAAAAAATCTGAGCCCAAAACGTACCGCAAGTAAACACGTTACTTCAACTTATAAAAAAGTATAATAATTCATTACTGTTCACTTTAAAGCCATTGATCTGTACAAAGTGGTTTATCTCTACCCGCAAGGTGCATTTGGGGAGAAGTATAAAATGCAAATGCACAAATGAGGACAAATTCCATCTAGACAAACCATTTTGTAACAACAAAAAAATCACTATTTGTATGGTTTGATGGCACAATGAACTTCAGAATCAAATACATGTAACTGAATACACCGACTAATTTAAATAGGCGGTGTATTCAGTTATTTGATTCTGAAGTTCATTGTGCCATCAAACTAAATTAGGCGGTGTATTCAGTTATTTGATTCTGAAGTTCATTGTGCCATCAAACCGCACATATAAAATAATTGCCAAAAGACGATGTCCACTAAAATCTTGAAAGCACAATAATGACTAAAAAGTTTTAGTCTTTAACTAAAGTTTGTGTCTTGTTAGTTGTTATATGGACTAAAGAGGTTTCCTGCCTTGTTTGTTTGTTGCTTTATGTCCCCAGGCAACAGCTAAGGTCATGGCGGGATGGTCAGTTCACCTAACCACACTTTTTCCCGGGCAAGCTTGAACAAGCATTTGACCAGTACTTCGTGCACATACTTTCGCTTGTAACTGACAACAACGTTTCTTGAATGATTCAGCGGAAGGGAGGAGAATGACCGTAGAAATTATTTCATGATCAATCTCCACGAAAGTATGGGACCGGGCCGGGATCGAACTCGGGACCCCTGGATCTGCAGTCAGACTCACATCTGTTGCCTGACATGTTACGGACTGCACTACGCGGCCTGGTAAGGTTGCCTTGTGCTAAACTGCTCGTCTTGTACTGAAATCTCACCTGATGTACCAGCAGCTCTGCAACTTCTACATGATTGTTGAGTGCAGCAAGGTGTAACGCCGTGTACCCATCATCTTTCTTCTCGTCAATCATCCAATGCCGTGGCACCTTCGTCAGCAGGATCCGCATTGCACTGCAAAGAGAAGTAAAACTTTATGAGCACCGATTACAAGCGCATTTGAAATTAGTCTAGAAATTGCCATGGGCCCTAGGTTATAAAACTCAACTGCACTGAGCATTATATTTGAACCTCACCATGAGATTTCCAACAATGTGGTATGTGCCACCAGCAAAGGCTCAGATCAGCCTGCGCATACGCGCAGTCTGATCAGAGCATTTGCTTGTCGCTTGAATATTCTTTGACTGTTTGGCTACTGACGGAACATCATTTGGAGTTTTTAAGCTTAACAGGAGACTGCACAGGCTCGTCTGCATCTACACTTGTCAAAATACTTATTGTTGGGAATCACATGTGACGGCTCATTCATCATGCTCATAAATGGTAAAATCCCAACAAATGTTGGCATTTTAATATTTATCAACATGATAAATACTAACCTGTATGAGAGTTTGAAAGCAAGAAGTCTTAACTTTTCAGTATTTTAGTTTTTATGAGCAGTTGAAATTTCATACTCATGCAGTTGAGATGAAGATGGAAAAAGTTTTTTTAACTTACCTAGGGGCCTCAACTCCAGAAAACCTGTCTTCCCATTTTGCGACCAGCAAATGGTTTTGTTTGCTTTGATGCTTTACGTCCCATTCAACAATTTTTCAGTCATGTCAGGATGATTTTCTGTTTTCCTGGGGTGAACCAGTACTAAGCAGCAGACAAAGAGTCTTGCTCAAGAATACAACACAGTGACTCCGGTAAGTCTTGAACTAGCAACCATTTGATCCATAGACTAACGCTTTACCAAATGAGCCACTGAGCTCACCGATCCAGCTTGCTCAGCTACTGGTACTTACTAGAATTTTGAAAGTTTGCATTTTCCAAATCATGAACAACAAGGATGCTAATCAGACCGAGTATTTGCCCAGGCTTGTCTATACCGTTGTTGTTCCCAATCAACAGATCTAGGTTCTCTCATAACGATATATGGGACAAGAGTGACACAAATCCAAACTTTACCTCTTTACCTACTAGTGACGTCTGCTTATACCATTTGCAAACAGTTTGGAACTAGATCAGGCCATACAAAATGTCGGGTCTGATCTGGACCCAAACTGTTTGACACTCTGATGGTATTCCTGAAAGAATTTTTCGAAAAAAAATGATTTTGAAAAAAATCAGCAGACGACAAAAAAGCATGGAAGACTACCCAGTAGGCAAAGAGTTTTAATCAGTTTTCCTTGCCTTCTAACACTTTAAGAAATTGTCATTACTGAGATTGCACGACGAAGTCTTACATCGCGACTTCGAGCACAACCAGACGTTTTGTTGTCAAATTTTCTACTGTAATTTTACCGTATTGATTTTTTGCCGACCTCATTGGTTTTATGTGGGAGACTATCACATTTGCAGAAAGTCAAAGTTGTGCCAGGATTCACGTTCTGATGAAATAGTGTTTATCGGCACATATATTGAAAAGAACCCGTCTTAACTCTAAGACTTTCTGTTTGTCCATTAACTGGGTAAATTTGCTTTTTTTGCCATCTGCTGATTTTTTTTTCAAAATTAACTTTTTAAAAAAATTCTTTCAGGATCACTATCAGAGTGTCAAATGGTTTGGACCCAGATCAGGACTGATGTACTGGGAACCAAAACATATGGGACTGCACTGTATTTAGGAATAGATGGAGACAGGCAAATCATGATGGAGAATATTTGTTAGATCAAATTATACCAGACCTATCATACGCCTCTGATTATACTGAATAAAAGTAAAGTAAAATTGACACATAGAAGGCTCTTTCAGGGTTGATTTTGCTCGCATTTCAATTTTCACCTTTTGCATGCTCTTTGTACTCATGTATTTTATGTATATCATGTATATGCTTTGTTTTTGTACCTTATGCTCTTACGCTACCTGTGAGTGGCCTGAGTTTTATGTCAATAAAGTTATGTTCTGTTCTGTTCTGACAAAAACATCAAGGTCTAGGAGCTAGACTAGCAAAACAGTAGTCAGTTTTAATGGTTTTCCAAATTAACATGCAGCATCCTGGAATTCCATTTCTCTTTGAGATTATCTTGGAAACCAATTGACCATTTAAGCAGCTCGACATTAAGTGAGAACTGATGTTAATGAGACATGAACCTTCCATTAACTTTTTGCATGCTCTGTAATTTTTCAAGAGTTTTGGTTTTCTTATGACTTTTTTCAAGATTAACTTTTTGAAAAAAAATATTTCAAGAACATATACAGAGTGTCAAACCGTTCTTATCCAGATCAGGAACGACGTTTTGTCGGTCCTGATCTGGGTCCAAACTTTTTTGCAAATGACTAAAGTCCCAGCTAGCAAGTCTTTGCATGCTCCGTAATTTTATGATTTTCTTTTCTGATGAAATTTCAATATATTAACTTTTTAAAATAACTTTTTCAGAAATACCATCAGAGTGTCAAATAGTTTGGATCCACACTCTTAGGGGCCTAAACTCTGCCCAAGATTTCTGCTCAAACTATTTTCAAAGGTCATCAGCAAATAACACTGGTGGCAGGAGTTAATACTAACAGGCTCAATTTGTGCAATGGCCATTTATCGAATGGACCTTTGAACTCTTTTAGAACTGAATTGCTTACCGTAATTGGAATCTTCTAGTTCTTTGTAAGTTATCAATAAATATTTACGTTTTCAAAGCAAGCCTTTAATGTATCTTTAGATTTTCGCAACTGTTCATTGCCTCATGAAAGACCTTAATTTGATTGATTGCTACCAAGCTGACTTGCCCTTGCAATACATTACAAACAATGAATTCATTTGCCAGTAGTGACACTGGTTTTGTGATTCACAGTGAGCCACACCTGAGTCGCACATGCAAAACAAGCCTCTTGTTTGCTCCATTCGCTGTCAGTGTTCACTTAATTCACACTGGCTGTTCCGCTTTTCCGTTTTACACTCAAATAAAACCGTTAAAATGATTACAAATTAAATGCAAAACTTTTTTTCCCTAAATTAATAAATAATTTCTGTACTTTAAATATTTCCAACAATGTGGCATTTTGACAAGTGTAGACTCTTACGAGCCTGTGCAGCCTCCTTTTAAACTTAGAAACTCCAAATGATGTTAGGTCAGAAGCTTAACACTCATAGAATATACAAGTGACTTTTAAAGGCGCTGTTCAGATTGCCCAGGCTGATCTGAGGCTTTGCTGGTCGCACATACCACATTGTTGGAAATCTCATGTCGCTGCTCAATTATGTGCCTTGCCCTGGACATTCTGACAATATTGTCCAACATTTTTTTTCCAGTCCCTCAGGACTCAGGGGAGTAAGACATGATCAAATGGTTTTGGGGGCACATAAGCATTGATACTTCTGATCACATAAAAATGCAAGCATGTCTGCTGCTATAAAAGAAATTGGAAAAATATTTCCTCTTTTCAAAAACCTTCAAGAAGTTTCCAGTGACATCTATTTCCTCCAATACTTTTGACAGTATATTGCAACTGAATCCAATAAAACCCTAAATGATGTAAAAAAAACAAATAAATAAAAACAAATATTTTTTATCTCTGAAGCATCGTCTCTGCTGGAGCCCAATAACTTGTTGAGTGTTCTATGGAATCAATAGAACTGATCTAAGCTCTAGATAAAGTAGATTAATTGAAAGATAAATTTTGTTTTTACACATGATTTTATTTTGAGATCCAGTTAGGAATTGCCTTACTGAGGCAATTCCAAACTGGATCTCAATATATTATGTTGTAGTTTCAATATCGCAGAGCTTTTCTAAGGTATAAATGAGTGATCCCCTCATCTGGAACAATGATAACTCCCCCTGCTTCTGCAGTCATGTCTGTCTCTAGTGCATTTATGGTTGTCATGGTAACCAACTCTTCTGGTACTTGAAGGTTTTTAAAATAGTAAAAGAAGAAATCTTATCAAATAAAAAGAAAATTACATTTTCTTCTTCATTTGCCAAGAAAATATCACAAGCAGTTGATGGACAAGAGAATTTGTAACTTTGCAATGAAACAGGCAATATGTGTAAAGTTCTACCCTCAAGAGGTTCTACCCTCGGTTCTACCCTTGAGGTTCTACCATACTAATGCAGTTCATCATACAATACCATGCTGGCATAGTGGAATGGAGCCATTGAGTGGAGTGGGTTTTATTTAATTTGTTTATTCATGTTCAAAGTCCTTTCAGGTAATGCTACACGATTTTTGAGTCATTTTAAAACTTGACCTTATTGTATTGGAATGTCATTTTTGTGTCCGAGACATGGGCCAAAGAACTGCATGAAATGAGTGAATAAAGCTTTTAGATACTGATATATCTGTTTTCGCAAGTGTTCGTGGTGTTTAAATCCCGTCTATATGACCCACCTCTTCCTGTGAGAGAAAGTTGTCCATTTGGGCTGTGAAGTCAATGGGTTCAGACAGCTTGCTTTGGCTAAAATTTGTCTGTGACATTCTTGTACAATTTGGTGAGACATCTTTCTAACTCAAAAGCATAGAATGACGATTGAAAATCGGATTCTTGATGGTCCAGTACAAACATTGTTTCCAGAAAACAAAACAATACCAAAACCCCATTGTCAGAGATAAAAATGTTTGCTTCCTGGAATAATGAAACTGTTTGAAGAAATCTTTTGAATGTAAGCTGAATTGTTTAATACAAAGTTCTATTTGATATCACTTTCATTCTGCTCCAATGTCAACCAAAGAATTTCTTTACCCCACCCACTGCCTTTCGAAAGTGTGTTTTGGGGGTATGTGCATTTGAGACACAGGAATGACAGAATTAGGCATGGAAATCAGCCACATTGATCCTTGATTCATGGGCAAAAACAGTTGAAAGATTTGGGCCATGTTTTTCAGACTTTCAATATTTGAGCTAATTATACCCTCGTTCGAAAGTGTTGGTCCTTCAATTATTTTGAGGAGTATATATTTTGTAGCTCAACATGCAATAGGAGAAATGGGCCTCGTCATGACAAACCTGTCTTCGGGGTTTCCGAGAAAGTGAGACTCAAACCATTCTCCTTAGCTACAGAGGCTAGCAAGAAAATTGAAATTTCGCTTGGAGCAAGTTTTCATATGATACTTTCCATAAGCAAATAACAAAGGAGCTGATCAGACTGCGCCTGGTCTGCACCTTTGTTGTTCCCAAACAGGATTTCTCGTGTCAAGTATATCATAATACATTGCAGAAATATTTGCACAGATCAACACACGCTTTAGCCTGGTACACATGCACCGATTTGCATACATAAATTAACTTGCACATATGCAAATTTTGCATATGTGAGTTAAAGTATTTTTGTTTAACGTTCGCATGGACTTAGTAACAAATGCACCCATTTGCATATGTAAGTATTTTTTTCCACATAATATTATACCTGATCACTTTGGTTTTTCAATGAATATGAATGGAGCTGCTGAATTACTTGGGATTGGGGTTTGCTGTGGGATTTTGCATAAACAAGGAAATATGAAGCAGACACAGATACACAGACTGGTATGATGAGGTAGTAATGGGAACGTTAGATGATGAACAATGGAATGCAGGGGACAAAAATATTTCAATATTGCACTTGTCCTGCAGGACAAGTGACTTACAATTTTCACTTGTCCTGCAAACAAATGCACTTGTCCTTCAAAAGTGTATGCAATAAAGAACATAAGGGAGTAATATGAGTTACTCAATTAATTCTTTACAAAGCACTCGTCCTATTGGACGTCAGTGCTTTGGTCGTCCTATTGGACGAGTACTTTGGGAAGAATTACTCCTCCTTTCTAGATTTGACTCATGATTACTAGCGGACAAGTG
Organism: Loripinus fragilis; assembly: GCA_964019695.1. Lineage (NCBI taxonomy): Eukaryota > Metazoa > Mollusca > Bivalvia > Lucinida > Lucinidae > Loripinus > Loripinus fragilis. The sequence goes on along the minus strand of CAXHUL010000038.1, from coordinate 289,213 downwards.
GATTTTTGTCCCCTGGAATGAGTTTATGGGTCACAAAATTTCTAGAAATCAAGCTGGTGCAATACATGATCTATTATTGTTTGAAATACTAATGTAAGCAATATTTTACTGAGCGTACTCATGGCCCAAATATTCATGTGCAAATTTTGCATACATGCAACAGAGATTTGCACTAAATGGTCTCTACCAAGTGCAAAAGTAAAACATTTGCATATGGAGTAAAGTTTACTCATGTGAGTAAAAATGTACACATGTGCCAACTTGCATACATAAGCAACCTTATGTATACGCAAATAAAAACTCATGTGAGCAAATCAGTCCATGTGTGTTTTTTTTTAATTTGATTCTTTACCTCCCAGTCAACAATTTTTCAGTCAAAAGATGTCAGAACCCAAGGATAAATGTGTCATGCTCAAGGACACAACACAGTAACTCCAGTGAGGCTCAAACTCGCAGCCTCTCCCTCTCGAATTAAGCACTCTACCAGGGCTTTTGAGGTTCAACATGATACATGTGCACATATCTATATGCAGGTTGTAGTTTAAAAAGCAATTACATTTGTATATATGCTCAGTTTTATAATTATTTTCTGCAATATGTGTTCAGTTACTTTTAGTTTTACAGATCAAAATGCAATATGTGCATGGTTGTAATCGCATTAACCTAGCATTTTTATCTTTTCTTGAATGTTGGTTCTGAAACAAGTGACATAGATCTTGGGATCCAGCCACCTAAATGTACCTATATAATTGCTGGGATAAATTTGAGGAGCTAGTATGCAGACATAGCATTTGACATTTCTTACAAATTCCACTTTTAGAGTTAATTTGCATGTGGTGTCGAACCCAATTCTCTGTGACAATTGGTTTCAATATCACTGATTTGTCGTCTCTTCGATCAGAATGGCCCTAGATTAGACGGTATTAAAATCACTGACATTTGTTTCTAAATCCAAGAAAACATATGTTGTGGGCATGACAATGGAAATGTCTTGCTTTTAATAGATGCACCTATTGGACACAACATTTTTTCTGAAAGAATTATATCGGAAATATCAACATTATTCCGTTGACAAACAAGTCTCCGCTGGAGCTATGCATTTCTGTATTTATCTTTAAAGCGCAATAAAAAATTGCAGCAGACAACATTTGAACATGTTGTCCAGATTTTCAGAAGTCAAACAAGACATGACAATGTATGTGAATCGTCTGCTAGCAGAGGATTCACATACATTGTCATACCTTGATTTTCCTGATAATTAAGAAAGATGTCACAAAATTTGCCTTCTGCTGCAGCGATTGTGATTGGCGTTTAAAGGGTACACTCTTAAGAGGAAAGAATTAAGTCTATATAAGGCAGAATAATTCCATGGCTAATTGGACAATATTCATAATAGAGACCTTCTCAAATTCTGGCGTTCTCGAATATATGCAACAATTTCTATTTTTCCAATATCATATATGGAGAAATGCTGGTTATTCCCAGCTTGCTACCATCATTGATCTAATTCTAGAAGCACCAGTTACAAGTCAAGCAGACACATTTTAGACTGACTTGAATAATTTGTTCTTAATTTTTATCCTGAGATAGGATTTCACATCTCATATACATGTAATTAATTTCATTGAATGTGAGGGTTTTTTTTTTGTTTTTTTTTGTGCAATAAACTTTTATTGAAGCTTTTTAAAAAAAATCTTGTCTGCTGATGGAATAAGTGGGACATTTACCCTTATAGTGCCAATTTGACTGCAGCAGACAATGAATCTGTGCCATTTTTAGAGCAATTTAAACATATTTCATGCAAATAATTAATTTTGCTGGCAGACGATCCATACATGATATATCAAGTCTACACTGATGCAAAAAATGAAAAAAAATATGGTTTTCCAAATGTCGTCTGCTGCAATCTAAAAGAGCGCTTGAAGAACTAAGAACTAATCCAAAAGCTGACTTCAATAATCAGACCGCTATCGAAAAATAGAGTTCTGCTTGGACTGTAGCTATATTTAGACATGTAGTATCGCGTCTGCTGTTTTTAGTGACACCAATTATTACTTTCTGGTTGTCGCGAATGAGGATTTATCCATTTCCGTGTGTAAACTGGAGTAACGCAATAATCATCGTGGATTTATATTCTGGACACTTTAGGTAATGTACATGTACTATAGTGACTCTAAAAGGAAAGCGGCACAATATTTTGGTAAGATTGTTAAGTCTGGTATTCTGCAGCAAAAAAATCTTACATCAAATCTGACATGGCCAACATCTTGTTGCAATGGTGCTTATGATGTAGAGCTGTAAAATGTGGGATAATTATTTCATGGGTGAAAGTTCAAAATTTCTAAAATCCTGAACTTAAAAATTAAAATCTTAAAACTTGTAGTATGCCTACAAAACATTTACGATTTCAAGTTTAAACGGTTTATTGTCTTTAGATAATCTGAAAATAAGTCAGAGAAGTTATTATAACCTGCCTAATTCAGCATTTTGAGGCCAACTTTCTATGGAAAGTCAGCCTCAAAATCCTGAATTCAGGAATAATCCTGAAAACTTTCACCCATGTTATTTTGGTATGAAACCGTAATGTTACTGAACATTTGGAACATTTTGTACCCCACATGAAGGAGCCCCCTAACAGATATAACCCAGAATTAGATCAGGTAAAGCATAACGGCACTTTGCACAAACCCTTTAACCCTAAATGTGCCAATCGCAACAAAAGTCGCCTGCTTTTCTCGTCTGCTGAAATGTTTAAGAAGCCTCTATGACAAACAGTGTGAGCCCAGATCAGACTGCTCTTATAGGGAGCAGTCTGTTCTGGGTCCACACTGTTTGCTTCTATACTTAAATTAGTCAGTAATGTTAGGTAATTATTTGCAGCAGACGACTTCAGCAGACGCCATTTTCAGATGATTTTTTCTTTGCGTTTTAAGGGTTAAATGCCATTCCCAACCACAGCAGATGTATGGGGTCTGTAGCACAGTAGGTTAGCGAATCTGACTCCAGATCCAGGGGGTTTATGAGTTTGATCGCAGCCCTGTCCCATACTTCCGTGGAGATTGATCATGAAATAATTTCTATGGTCATTCTTCTCCTTCCGCTTATTCAAGAAGGATTGTTTTCAGTTACAAGCTAAAGTATGTGCATGAAGTACTGTTTAACCGCTTAGTCAAACTTGCCACAGAAAAAGTGTGGCTGGATGAACTGACCATCTCGACATGACCATATTTGTAGCAGATGCCAAATTTTGCAATATTCATTTCATGGGAATACAAGACTTCATATTTCATGGGAACACAAAATTAGTAAGCCTTTAATAATTTGGGATCTTCATAAAGTAACTGATTTTAAAATGTCATATTCCAGGTGACGCTAAAAGGTTAGCAGAGGATAAAGTGTCTTGATCAAGGACACAACACAGTGCCTCTGGTGAGGCTCGAATCCGCAACCCATCAATCTCGAGTCATTTAGCACTCTACCACTGAGCAACCGTGCTTCTCATGACATATTTTATATCACTTTAATATGATCATTAATTAGGATAATGAAAGAAAAAAAATAGAAATATGCATTTTTTTTTTTTTAAAAAACACACACACAAATTAATGGACATGTAGTCATTTTTTATTAAAAAAACCTGAAAGTATGAAAACATGTCTGTATTATAAATAAATACAGTTTATTTGTGTGAAAATGAAAAATGTTCATTTAAAAAAAAATATATATTAGCATTAAGTTTCTTACATCCACAAAGCAAATTGCCTTTAAAAAAATTACAAAAGCCATATGAAAAAAACTCCCCAAAATTATAATAGCTATTGTTCTAACAAAGTCAATGATTTGGGGCCTGCAGATTGCTCATTTACTCAGTTTCATTTTCAACCGAAAAAATGGGGATATTTTTTCTCGCTGTATCTCTGTCAATGAGTACTCTCAACATGTATTGTTGTTTTTTGTTGCTGTTTTTTATGCTACTCTCACACATGAGTGAATATCCATGAGCATATGAAAATTTGAAATTCACGGCATAATCACCGAAACTGAAGTGATTGGTCAGAGAAAATTTGATACATTATGAATGCTTGTGAAATGTTTTACAATCCTAGCAAATCTGTTTTAGAAATGGTACAAATGCTTAGAATGCTTGCGATGCCGTTGCGAATCTTACAGATGTGTTGCGAATGAAACAAGAACACAAAACATGGGTAACTTATTTGCATAATACACATTGCGGGAGTTTCTATTTGCCAAGCCCTGTCCAATTAGCTTGAATTTCTTCAAATTTGTATTAATTGTCCACATTCGTCCTGCATTCTAAGGAAATGTCAATACGAATGCAAGCGAATCTTTACAAACTTCTTACAATCACTACAAATGCCTTGCCAGCAATAAGAATGGCTTACGAAAATGTTGCGAGTATGCTTTTCTTGCAATTTTAAGGAGCATGTTTCTAATCTTTGCAAGACCCTGAGAATGCTTACGAACAACCCAAGAATGCTATGACCACCTACAAATTTCTTGCGATCATTGCGAATTGGTGCCGAATTGCATTCCTAAGCCCATTCGCATGCATATTCGCATAGGTGTGAGAGCATCATTAGTTTGTTGTTTTTTTTAAATTGCATTTTTGATATGGCCTCTCATCTACGACCTTTCTCTGTGCAACTCCATAGAGGAATAAAAATCCTGGGCCACCAATAAAATTTCATTTCCAACAATACCCTTTGGTATGAAATGGGAAAATCAATTCTGAGTACATTATTAAGATGAAACCAGCATCAATTTCATTTTTATCTGTGATCAAATTTGCCATTAGCCCTTTCCCCGCCATTCAAGACAAATGCCGTCTGCTCCTCATATGTTTATAAAGTTTGGTAGGCTATATTGCAAACTATATGGACCCAGATCAGACTGCTCCATTAGGAGCAGTCTGATCAGGGTTCATAGTGTTTGCTCACATTATTTAATTATTCTGGAATGTATTTGAATGCAGCAGACGTAATATTAATAAGCAGGAAAAAAACTTCGGCAGGATAAGGATTAGAAGCCATATTATCGAATGTGCCTCATCATGAGAAACCCTTTTGGGGTTTGCGGCATCTAAGGTTAAAACAAGCCTCCTGAGCTACACTGACTAGATAAAACCTTGAAATTTTGAATGTGTCATATACAGCTATTATTTTTCCAGAAAGCCCCCTAAAAAGAAGATGCTGATCTGTCCGACGTGATATGGGGGTCGGTCTTAAAATTGCCCTTGTTGTTTGCAAACTTTCTCATGACTTTGAGGGAACTCAGAAAACCGATCATGACCAAAATGTCAAAAATTTCTCACATTTGTAAATTAATCAAATTTTGTAATAAAAAGGTCCACAACGGCTGTTGTGTCTGCTCTTGCACCCACTCAGAATGGCTATCCCCTATTTGTGCAATAGGAAAGTTATTCTAATGATTTGATTGCTGGGTAATTTTGGGCATAGACCTTAAACAAGGGTGACAACTTTGTCCTTTGCAGAGCTTTATTAAAATTTACTTTTTTTAAAAAAATCTTTCTGAAATACCATCAGAGTGTCAATCAGTTTGGATCCAGATCGGGCACACCATTTTGTTGGGCCTGATCTGGGTCCAAACTGTTTGCAAAAGTTATCAGCAGATGACAAAATCAGCACATTCCCACCTGTTCACATAACCAAGTTTCATCAAGTTAACTTGGATAGTTTGTGAGTTATCTTTGGATCCAGATTTCAGCAGACAGACAGACGAACAGACATACGGAGCAACTGTATCAGAGTCCAAACTGTTTGCAAAAATATCAGCAGACAATGAAAGTGGGGAGAGTTAACTGCAACTTTTTAAAATACCATGCATAGTTCAAATTAATCAGATTCTATAACTGTATGTTAATAAAGTCATCCCAATTTTTATTTTTAGAGATTCCTGAAAGTGGGAATCTTAGCGCCAATGTATCTGGTTCTTGTGCACTGGCATCGATTAATGTCTGTGACTGAATCAACAGAAGTGAAACCTAATTTGGAAGAAAAAAATCAGGCTTTCATTATTGGGAGTGTGTCACGAGAAAACCTCAGGTCATTGTCATTACCATAATGCATATTAACCCATAAAGCGCCACCTATATTTTGCAGCAGACGACAATTTAAAATTTTGCCGCTTTTTCAAAAATAATGAATAAGGCATGATATTTCATGAGAATCGTCTGCTGGCAGAGGATTCTCATGTAATATCATACCTTATTTGTGTTGAAAATTGGGAACGATGACGTAAAAGTTGTCGTCTGCTGCAGATGTGATTGGCGCTTTCAGGGTTAATGCATTTTAACTTTTTGCTACTGGGTAATTTTGCATGCTTTTTTGCAGTATGCAGAATTTTTCAAAATCAACTTTTTCGAAAAATTCTTTCAGGAATATACCATCAGAGTGTCAAACAGTTTGGATCCAGATCAGACCCAAAAGCATACAAAATTACCCGATATGCTTAAAATAAAGATAAATTTGAATATGGTTTGACAAATTGACATACATGTAATAGCATGTGCTAAAAGAATGATTTTTAACATAAGACTCGCCGGAGTCAAAATGAAATTTCTGAATTTATTTCACAATTATCAATACCGTATCTTGGTGGCTTTCCAAGCATTAATGCTTTTTATCGCAATAAAAATGGGGATATTTTTTATGCGTTTTTTCCATGAAACATTTTATTTTGATGTTGGTTGAGAGGCTAACTTTCCTTTTGAACAGAAACTAGAATTCTGAGAATCGCCTGGCAAAACCTAGGTAAAAAATATTTAAATTCTAATTTGTCCTGTATTTCACAACGCTTTACTCATCTGTAAACTTTGAATGACATTGATGCATCTCTTCACAAGTTATCGATCTGAAACCAAAAGTGTGACGCTGCCGACCGCACCGATGAAGACACTGAGGCATGATCCCTAAGTGTCTTCCATACTTCACAGGCGATACAAAATACGCCTCTGAATCCAGAGGGTTCGAGCACTCAATTATATAGGTCAGGAAATATTCAAGAGGCCAGTGCCCTAGTTTATGATTCCCGAAAATGGATTTTTACCATGGAGCAGCTGAATATTGGATTTTTCAAACACAGATGGGTCTAAAACTAATTATCAGACAATAAAGAAATTTAGAACAAACGACAACACTGATACAACGTGAATTAGTCTGAAAAAACTCTTCACGGCTATTGACATTTTAAAAGCAAACGATACTCAAGATGCGTAGGCGGGATAATTTTTTCTTTCATTTCAACCTCCGTAAACCCAACAGTGTTCAGAATATTAAATACTTCATGAGCCAGCACATGAGATTCTAGTACTTACGGCATAAGCGACCTGCCAAAGATCAGGCAAGACTGCACATATTTGCAGTCTTGTCAGAGCCTTTGTTGCTTGTATACACAAAGTATGGAACTTGAGGAAGACGCAGACCAAATATTTTTAAAACTGATAACCCATTAGATAGTTGTATACATATTTTAAAAAGAGAATAATGCATCTAGGGTTGGCCATATCTAGAAAAAGGGACTAGAAGTTAATTTCGAAGTATTGGATTTTTTTAAGTTTTTATTAACCATGTTAACAGTTATTAAAATAGTTCATAATGACTCCAGCATGCCCCAAATTTATTTTGAAAAAGCGAGTATTTCAAAATTTTAAAAGTTTTACTCATATTGTATGTTACATTCACTGTGAATAGCTTTAAAAGACATATTTACCAGGTAAAAAATTTGCGACTTTTCCATGATTTACCTACATCAGTAAAGGACAAAGAGTTTTCGCCATTTCGCACGAGTTTTATTTCCGTGAAATTCCGCATCTGAGAAGTTTCGTGAAAATTTCTGAATTTACAGTATTCAAATACAGGCCCAGCAGGACAAGAGTTAACATACATGTAGCATTAGGTCATTGTCCAATGTTCTTGATTGTAAGTGCTTATTGATTCTTTCTGTTTTAATTGCAGGAATTTGTCAGCATGCTGGTACTGCTGATGTGGTGGATGTTGTCTCGTCTGCTGCTATTTGGAGTAATAATGTGTCACAAAATGTGCCAATATACAAATGGTGCCAATAACATACTGAAGAAAGCTGAAAGTGGAACTATAGGTGAACTTTTTATTACAACTAAAAGAGATTCCATGCTATGAGTGCATTTTTGTGTTAAAGGTCCCACCAACAGTCAATGTCATTAGGGGAAGGGCCATGGCTTATAGTCTCATTACACAGAATCATGGGTGAAAGTTCAAAATTTCCATAATCCTGAAGTTTGGAAAATCAGAATTTCAAACTTGCTGTATGCCGCCAAAGTCCAAATTATTAAAACTTCCAAGTATAATGGTCAAATACCTTTAGATAAACTGAAACTAAATCAGAAAAGCTATTACAATCTTTGGAATTCAGCATTTTGAGGCTAAGTCAGACTCAAAATCCTGAATTCAGGAATAATCCTGAAAACTTTCAACCATGCAGAATGGTGAAGCCAAGGATTGAAATTGTGAGGTTTATCCACTAAACCATGTACGCTTTCCCTGAGTCCCCATGCTATTCGATCATTTGTAGCTTTTCGGCCCAATAAAAAATCAGGCCATGGATTTATGTTGGGCGTAATGTGATGTACAAAAAGCATGTGTATTTAGCCTAATTGAAATTGGTTATGCTGATTACCCAAAGAGTTTTAACAACAGAAAAAATAAAGCTTATATTTTTTACATTATGGCACCTTCCTTTCTACAAAGATATCATGATAATGTGGCCGTTTACTTTCGCTGCAACTGAATTAAATGTTATTATGTTAATTGGCATGGTTTCTATGTGATCAAAGTAATCTCACATTGAACATCCGAGGTCTAATTCCACGCAATTGGCCGAAGATTTCCAAACAGCAAGCATTCCAAAAAGAACACTCTCTTTTTTTCAATAAAAAAAAAATGACAATTGTTGGATAATTTTTTGACACTTAAAATGATTTAATTTATTGATGACAATATAATAATTCTGCCGTTGAAAAAAGAATAAAATGCAATTAAAAAGAAGATTTGAGTCCACTACGAAAATGTCAACTCTTGTCACTGCATGACACAAACCTCCAAACAATTTTTGGAAAATTTAATGGGGAAGTGATGCACTTTTTTATGACAAAAACCATTCTGTTGATGATAAGATACTAAATGTCATTAAAAAGAAGATTGAGTCTACTACAAAAAGTCAACTCTATCGCTGGCACATTAAGCTCCTTTCAATTTTTGGACAATTACGTAAGTGATGCATTCCGTTGATGACTATATAACCATACAGATGTTCAAATGAGACTTCAATGTCATTATGGAGCGAATTGAGGCCACTACAAAAAAGGCGACGCTATATCTAATAATAAGCTGCAATAATATCGGACCTGTTGTGCATTTTCATTTCCCACTCTATTGAAAACCAGCACAAATATTGATCCCAAAGAAACAAATTCACATGGTTCCAGTCCATAAAATATACAACATGAATTTTTCATATTACTTTAATTCATTATTCTTCCTCCAATGCTTATCTTATGGGTACCCATTGGAATTGCCTCAATGAGGCAATTCCAATGGGTACCCATAAGATATGCTTTCAAAAGATAATAATTCCAGCTTTATCCGGTGCTCTGTGTTTATCCGGAATTAGTCATAATTCGCGGGTCTTCTATCGGACATCGGTAATTACATGATTAAACTGAAGCAGCCACCACAGAATCGAGAGAAAAACCATAATTAAGTGATGTCATACAAAACAGAGACCAATTCCGAGGAAATAATTCCTAGTTTTTTTTCTTTCATTAACCTTTAAATGCTATTTTTTATTACTTTGTAAATAGACCCTTTGATTTCCATACTGGAATCATTACAGTCTTTGGATTCAGATAAAAATCTTTTTTTCTGCTCAGGCAAAGAATAGTATCTTGATTAGGAACTAAACTTTTGTTTCCAATGCAAACAGACAAACAACAAGACACATTGCATATGCAGACAGTTAGACAGATAAAACAGACTAACTTAATACCCACATTCCACTATGATTCAAAATTTCGGTAAAAAATCCACGAATCATAGCAGAAATGGCAAGAGCGCACTAGCAGGGTAGAAGAAGCGCCATGGTAATAGTAGAAACGTATCTGATCCTTCATGTCGAATAATCATCGCCACCTCACGCTGATTGTTTTGAACCTGCTCAAAAGTTATGTAGTGACATTGCTGTCGCGGAAGCATAGTCATACCTTAGCAAGAGCTTCATGAGCGTAGCAGTATTGTGAGCATTGTAGCACAATCACCGTTGCATTGTGGCGAAATCGCCGAGGTATTCGCCTGGGATACAGCTACTCCTTACACGATCGTGTTACGCTCTGTGCGCTGTCGCAACGACCAACCCACTTCTGCGGCGACTGTGCTATTTAGGTATAGCCAACATTGACACTTCTTCCACACTTCTGCTACGCTCTTGGCATTGTTTGCTTCAAATACTTTCCTGAAGTTTGTTATTCTGTTAGATTCTATGCCAACTGTCAAACATGTTTTGTACCATTGTCATGTAATTGAAAAATGAGTAGTCTGCCACCACTAGCTCTCCATAAGTTGGACATAGCGGTCAAATTATAGCATTCTGAGCCGCCACATGTGACTTCCAACAATGTGGCATTTCGACAGGTGTAGACTCAGACGAGCCTGTGCAGCCCCTTTTTAAGTTTAGAAACTCCAAATTATGTTCAGTAAGTAGCCTAACACTCATAGAATATTCAAGCGACTAGCAAAGGCTCTGATCAGACTGCACATACCACATTGTTGGAAATCCCATGCCACCCCTAGCTCTCTCATAAGTTTGACATAGCGGTCAAATTATAGCATTCTGTCTGCAGTTAACCAAGGACGGGGCAAGAACCCTATGCATATCCCTACCTTCTCCGTCTAGCCTGGACCTCATCATCCAACATGATAAGTCTATGATTCATATTTGCCCGCTGAAGCATAGCCACTGGAACAATTCTATTCATATTTTTGAAAGCTGACATTCATTTGAACATAAACCAGTTACACTTCTGATTTTATATAGAAAGGAATCAATTAAGAAATGAATTAAATTTTTGGAATGTTCATGGAATCATGAATACTTCGGGTCTCTTGACAAGTAAGGGTTTCACATTAGCTTTGCAAGAGACCCGAAGTATTCATGATTCCATGAACATTCCAAAAATTGAATTTATTACTTATATTTACATTTTATATTATCAGTCAATTTTCAATTTTCACCTAACTTGGCTGGTTTTCCAGATATTTTGAATTAAATCAGACATAACACAGGGTTTGGAATAGCCAAAACGCCAAACTTCCACGCTTAACGTCATGGCGATATGTGTTCAACGTCACTCAAACGTCAGTAAACAAGCAACTCTATTGGATGGACTTGACGGTATCCCACTCAAATGGCCCTTATGTGGGTGTGGCTTAAATGGATTTGTTTATGAAGGTATGAACCACATCTCAAATGTAAAGGTCCATTTAAAGACTCGCAGTGGAAATGTAAATATAATCGCAATGAAAGCATAGCCCCATCTCCTAGATCATGGCAAGGTCGTCATGGCATCACTATCAGCGTAGATTAAGTGTAGCCGGATCTTCATTGTCGTAGTGGGATCAAAGCAGAAGCGCCTTGGAAAACTTCTGGCACCGCAGAAGCCCAATGACAGCATAACAGATTCGTAGCCAACGTTGCAAGATCAAAACAGAAGCGTAAATATGCGTGCAAGTATCAAATTTTGACACCTGTCCATGCTTCTGTGAAAAACCCCTTGATTACCATAAGCTTAGAGAAATTGCCAACTAGTGGAATGTGGGCATAAGAAAGTGAGCAGTGGAAGGGCAGAAAAATTTTAGAAAAAAAATCCAGAACATATTTTGCTGAAAAGAAATCCAGGAGCGACCCTTAGTTTCTCATAACTTTCGGCATTACTATTGGCTATTGACACTTTAATTCCCCTCATATCAAGGTCCCAACCTCAAACTCATATCCCCCAATACATGAAAACCTAAGTTATTAGGTCAATGTACTAGAATTGGTAAAGTGATTACAGACAGACATACACTCATGAAGATGTCTTGAAGATACATGGCCCAATTCCACGTAGAAGCTACATGACCCAATTTCACAAAGTATTACAAAGCAGTTATCATCTTATTTTTCATGAGCCACGACACAAAAAGACCCGTCTTGTAAGTTTGCAAACCACGTAAATTTCAAGTCAGCCTGCACAGCTAAAAAGGCTTCTTTAAAATCTCCCATATGCAAATGCAAGAAATGTGTCATTTCTTTTAAACCCCCACCCCTACACCCCCTCAAACGAAACTTTAATTTTTTTTTTATCCCATCCCTCTTACGATTTCAAGCGGAAGATTTAGCTGTGTATCTACCATAACACAGCATTCATACTTTCCAGACACTTCCGACTCGCTGTCGAAGACAAATTAGGTTTAACCCATTTGTTGCCATGGAAACAAAACATTCAACTTGTTAGATTCTGTAGAATTTTTATGCTTTTCTATTACTAGTGACATCATTAGACCTTTGTCATCTGCGGCTCCCTTCTTCAAACCTTCCGCTCATATTTTAGCATTAACCTATTTCCACGTATTAATCCTTTTACCTCATAGAGACGCCTTTTAACGCTTTTGCAAACATGAAACAGAGCAGACCCAGATCAGGCAGCTCTTGTAACAGCTGCTTGATCAGGGTCTACTCTGTTTGCTTATGGAAATATGATTAGATAATTATGATCCTACACTAAAAGTGCAGCTAGGACCTGACAAGCATTTTTTTGTTCCATGTACAAATGTGAAAGTTTATTTATATATAATTATTCATAGTAGGTGGAGCTTAGCATGAATATTCATGAAGGAAAGGGTTAAATGAGTCACAACTTGAGATTTTCGTACTATCACATATGTGCTACATTGTCAAGTACATTTGGACTACCACCTATTTGAGCTGTTGCTAATGGAACCGTCATCTTTAGCCAGATTTATAAGCTTGCCAATGTGTCTGATCTTTCAAGATCTATAAAAGACATTCTCCTAATACCTCCCTTATATATAGGCCATTAACCCTTTTCCCCATCCAGTCACTACTCTAGTTGTCTGCTCTCTCATCTGCTTATGTTCTTTAAGGTAGCCTATATTGCAAACAATATGGACCCAAGGGAGCAGTCTAATCAGGGTTCATATTGTCCATGAAAAAATCTTGTTTGAAGTGCACTTGAATATATGCAGCAGATATAAATAGCAGGCAACATTTTCAGGACAAAAAATAGTGGTTGGATAAGGACGAACTGGGAGGCAATTACTTTCTTTACAACTATAAGAGGTTAATTTGTGTGTGCACTTTGACCATTTTTACCCACTTGTTTAAACAAGACCAAACTCTGCTCTGGACCTGCGTTGCCTGTGCACATCTTCAATGTGTGAACAATTATTATGCAAAGTTTGAATAAAAAGGAATGAAATCTGTTTGAGCTACAGATTGCTCACAAATTACACAATGTAAGCACTCCAAAGGTGGTGTAGACGGAATAATGTCCAAGTTCAACATGTTCATTGTGTGAACAATCATAATGCAAAGTTTGAATATAAAGGAATGAAAACTGCTGGAGTTACAGATTACACAAACCAGACACCCCCTAAGCATTTCGAATGGAAAAAATATCTAAGTTCAACAGCCCTAAAAATAAGAAAATATTTATCAAATGTGCACAAAATAGGATGTGCACATGCTCAATGTATGAACAATCATTACACAAAGTTTGAATATTAAGGAATGAAAACTCTTGGAGATACAGATTACACAAACCAGACACCATCTAAGTATTTTAATGGAAAAAATGTCTAAGTTCAAGACCCCCAAAAATGAAAAATATATATGTGAAATGTGCACAAAATAGGAGGTGCACATCTTCAAGGAACAATCATTATGCAAGGTTTGAATATAAAGGACTGAATTCTGTTGGAGTTACAGTTTACACAAACTAGGCACCCCCTAAGTATTTCGGATGGAAAAAAATGTCTAAGTGCAACACCTCAGTGACCTGTCAAATGAGAAAATATTTATCAAATGTGCAAGGTGTGAACAATCATTATGCAAAGTTTGAATAAAAAGGAATAAAAACTCTGGAGTTACAGATTACACAAACCAGATACCATCTAAGCATTTTGGATGGAAAAATGTCTGTTCAACACCCCTCAAACATGAAATTTTCAAAAAATAGGAGGTGCACATCTTCATTATGTGAACAATCATTATGCAAAGTTTGAATAAAAAGGAATGAAAACTTTTGAAGTTACAGAATACATAAAGTAGGCACCCCAAAAGTGATGCAGACAGACATACTTACAGGAGGGACGTTCTGAGGTTCCAAATGGTCCATGGCCAGTGCAAATTTATGTGGTTAACCTCACAAGGTTAACCCCACAAGCCGATTTAACCCCAGAACACCATACTGTACTAACCCTAACCTAATCCTAATCTCACTAAACACGGCTGTACAGATTGCGAACCTCATAATGTATCGTGGGTATGTACAGACGGTCGGAGTGGACCCATTACTAGACCTGCTTTCGCTAAAGCGATGCAGGTAAAAAGCATTGGGGGATATTTTGATCTGCCCAATCCATCTGTCCATCCATCCATCTGTTATGCTATCTTCTAACCACTGGACCAAACTGTACAAAAGTGAGTGTGCAAGACCACATTTAGTTTTGGCCCTGCCCCATGGGCCCTCACTTGTGAGAAGCCAAAAGCTACCGAAGCATGGGAATTTGCAATGGTGTGCCATTAGTATTTCATTATCATGGCTTGGCCTCTCCCTGGCTGACCATCACATGTGCAGATCCAGATAGTTTTGTCAGAGGGGGTCCAACTTTGACATTTTTGTTTTTTTGCTGTTTTTTAGTTGTAGAAGAGAGGAAGGATCCAAATCCAAATACATTAATGGGCCATAATCGGCCCGCCAGCAAAACGCCATCTGAATGGCGTTTCGCTGGCGTTCTGATAATGGTCCAGCATTGAATGCTTGCTTGGTAGCTTTGTGGTTTTCAGGGTATCTGGACCTGAGTATTGCAAAGAAACCCTATATTTTTGTGATTTTTCCAGGGGGGTGTGGACCCCCTGTCCCCCCCTCTAGACCTGCACATGCATCACTCATTATTTCTTCTCTGTAATATTTCAGATTCCACCACCAGAAGCAACAATCCAGTGTTGGTGATGTTTTAATACGTAATGGAAAAGATGTTATCCAGAGGTATGCCAATCCCACTTTGTAAAATGTTTAACCACTTACATTGAATAAATACCCGCAGTCTATGCAGCCAGTTAAGATAATCTTTGGTCCTTTTTTAAGCAAAGTTAATGGTGATGTTTTTTAATCATTTTTTCCTTCCTGACAAATCCAAGATTTATAGCAATATTAATGATGCTCAATATATTGCAAAATCAGCAAGATTCTCAAATGCCAGATACTAAAATTGAATTCCTCAAACAATGTGCTGACAGAACTCATTCTTTCTTCATCAAAAATATTAGTTTTTATTTGATAAAATGTTCCCCAACACATAAAAACATACTTTTCAATTGCATACCAATATTTCTCAAAAAAATCTTTTTTTGAATTAAATGCAATATATTAGGTGATAACCGTATTCAAAATTTTCATTTGGGGAGGTATATCATCGGATATATACAGTAAAACTTGTGTAAAACTGCAACTCCCAAAAAGACCAAAACTGGTTTTCAAGACTAATAATCGTTTAATGCAGGTCAAAAGATTCTGCAATACTTTCGACCTTCATTAAGCTACCATTTGTCATTAAGATCATTGTTTTGTCTATTTTTTGTGGCCGTTTTACACAGGTTTACTGTAGCTGGCAATTTAGTTTTACGTAAAACATGATTTCCGACAATATATCCGACGATATACCTTGCCGAAATGAACGTTTTGAATATGATTATCTCCATTCTAATGCATTTCAACACTTGTTTACTGTAAAAATCCTAGTTTTGTCTCAAATCCTAGTTTTGTCTCAAACTGAAGCATAACAAGGCACATATAGCTGCATGTCATCCATGAACTGTGACAGTTACAGGTAGGCAGGTTACCCTAGTGGTCCAAAATCATTACATCATAACAGTAAATGTTTTAAAATTTCGAACTCTAGATGCCTGCCAAAACAGCCTAGACAAATAGCGCAGACCCAAATCAGACTGAAGAAGCAGTCTGATCAGGGTCTTACCTGTGGGCTATTCTGACAAGCATTTTCTGAATTTAAGCCCCCCCAAAACAAATTTTTTTTGAGAAAAGAAAGAGAAAAGAGTTCAAACTTTTACAACTTTTACCATCAGTGTTTCCGCGAGAGTGCGTTTCTTGCGTTTTTGACGCAATAAATTGACTGCTGACGCATTGACAGTTTGTCTGTGCGTTTTTCGTGACGCACACAAAAACAGCAGCCCAGATCTGAGGACCTTAATTTACCTCGATGATAACGCTTCTATAAATAGTGTTCCTGTTGAAAATAGACCTGCGCACAAATATCTTTGCTGGGTATTTCCATGACGTGCCTGATTTATTTATAAAACGATGACTGCGCATGTCAAAAGTCACTTGGGATTCGCACAGATGGGGTTTCATTCCAAATTATTATCCCCACGCTTCGGGGATATTGCAATCGCCTCCGTCCGTCTGTCACGCTATCTCCTCCTAAACCACTGGTTGAAATTCAACCAAATTTGGTGTGTGAGTTGCTCACATGAATAGGGTGTGCGACGGCACTTTTTTTTTGGCCCGGCCCCCTGGGGCCCGGGAGAGGGGCCAAAAGGTCAAATATAAGTAAATATCATTAAATTTCAATTACAAAGTCAATTACAAAGATTTTTAAACCAAACTTTGTGTGTCTTCTCACAAATGAAAAATATAAACATAACAGACGGGATTTTCATTCGGTCGCCTGGGTCATGCCCCAGGGGTGGGACTTGGGGGTAAAAAATTGGTAAAAAAAAAAAAATTCCGGAATTCAACCAGATTTGTTGTGTGAGTAACTTACATCAATGGCACATGCAACGGCACATTTTTTTTGGTCCCGACCCCCTGGGGCCCTAGGGAGGGGCCAAAAGGTCAAATATCATTAAATCTCAATCAAAAAGTCAATTTCAAAGATTTTTAAACCAACTTTGTGTGTCTTCTCACAATTGAAAGATATAAAACATATCAGACGGGATTTTCATTCCGTCGCCTGGGTCATGCCCCAGGGGTGGGACTTGGGGGTACCATGGGGGGTAAATTAGTGGGGGGTCCAAAAACTTTCTTCCCAAATTCAATCAGATTTGGTGTGTGAGTTACTTACATGAATGGCACATGCATCTGCACAATTTTTAGGGTCCCCGCCTCCTGTGGCCTTTGGGAGGGGTCAAAAGGTCAAATATCATTAAATCTCAATTCCAAAGTCAATTTCGAAGATTTTTGAACTAAACTTTGTGTGTCTTCTCACAAATGAAAGATATAAAACATATTAGACTGAATTTTCATTCGGTCCTCAGGGTCATGCATGCCCCAGGGTTTGGGACTTGGGGGTGCTGGGGGGTCAAGAATTTAATTTTCTGAACATGGTCATGTGGCATATCAAATTAAAGGGGATGAGCAGTAGACCATGATACACTGAAAATTTTTACCCTAGGATCAAACTGGTGACCTTGGGATGGGGTCAAAGGATCAAATACCATTAGATATCTTCGAGAGCGTGGGGATTTGCGATGGCGCGCCATCGAATGTGTTCTAGTTTTGGCTTGTTTCGCTCTCGCTGCTATTTTGGGGTATTATGCAGCATAATTTTTTAAAAACGAGTAGTCTAGAAAAGAATGCTTTCATTGCTCCAATACACCAAAATATATAAGACAACAATTTTAAAAGAAATGAAACCAATGCATCACGTCTATTTTTAGACTGACCATCTGCGCATGGGTAAAGCGCTCAACTGTTAATAACAATGGCAGCCCCGTAATGAAATCGGTGAGCAGACATTTTTATTTCTTGTTCTCTTGAGGATAGGGCTTTAACTACAAGCAACACAACATTGAATAGTTCCCATGAAACAGAAAATGTAACAAAAGCCGTCGATCACTAGCCTATTGATAGTAAAACATGCACCGAATTCTTCAAATACCTTTAATATTGATGCATGCTCAGACAAAAAGTAATTATACATTAAAAAAGTTCTGACCCTCTAAATTTGCCAATGACCCCCAAATTTTCAAACAAGGGGTCATCAATGACCCCAAAAAATTCTGGTCTTGCAGAAACACTGTACCATACTATCTTTGTATTGAATAATTTGGGGTGGCGCAAGGTAGAAAAATTAGCTTGATTGAGGTTCATTAATTTCACCAGTTAAAACTGATTTCGAGTATTTATACCCATTCAGAGCGAAGTCTCTGTGAGTAGTTACTGTAATTCGGAAATTTTTGCAAGAATTTTATTTTTGTGAATAGCATTAAAAACATATTTGCGATGCTAAAAATTCGCGACTTAGACACGATTTACCTATATCTGTAAAGAACAGAGTGTTAGCGCCATTTAGGGGGGGATTTTTTCACGAAACTTTGCATATGCAATATGAATACAAAACCCTCGCGAAAATTTCCCAATTTACTGTACACTAACGATTTGTCAATAGCGCGCAGTGTCTCACATCCTGGGACTGAACAAATCAAAACTTAGATAGTCTCAGTGCGTAGACAATAACAAATGTACATTTTATCAATAACAATACAGGGCGGATCCAGGATTTCTGTTAAGGGGTTTCATATGCATAAAGGTGTGGGGGTTCGCTTTGCTGATTTTATCTCGAGCGAACCCCCTCTGGATCCGCCACTGCAATAAGAAAGCAAAGTTTGATGAATTTCCATTTCTGACTTTTTAAGACATTAATTGGGAAAAAACCAAAATGCTTCAAAATATTTCCATCTTCCAGTGGTACAGCTGTGCAAGTTTGATCCAAATGGTTTGACGCTCTAATAGTGTTCTTGAAAAAATATTTGAAAAAAATTAATTTTGAAAAAAATCAGCAGCATGAAATATTACCCAGCATTCAAAGAGTGAAATCTTTTTCACTGCATCACCAGAAGCTTCAAGCATGTCAAAGGCATGTGATTGATTATTGAATTTCTGCTTTTCATGTTTATAACAAATTTCCTCTTGACAGAACCAGGGGGTTCTGAATGAACAAGGGGATATTAAAGAATCATAATCATTTATTAATAAGACATGATATTATGTTCTCTGCTAGGTTCATACAGAAAATTTATCAAGAGATGCATCTTGAAAAAAATCATTAATTTCATAAAAAGATTAATACAATATATGACCTCAGGACTTTAGTTAAGAGTGAGTAACGAAAATTTTATTTTCTTATTTCTCAACCAAAACATAAGTTGTGGGTACTTAAAAGAACCGTCTCAATGAGACAGTTCTTTTGAGCACTCAAACATACGTTAAAACTGATGGGTAAGAAAATATTTACAATTTTACGCTGAAAATTTTTGGTTATCTAAACCTTTGGACCTAATAAGTGCATAACTTTTTCAAAATTCTTTCTTCAGCTGGACCAAAAAGTGTGCTCGGTGAGTGTCTTTTGATATCAAGTTTACCAGGCAAGGCTTCCAGAACGCCTGTTGACATTGCGAGGCTTGCAGAGTGATTCAACATGTGTCCTCAAAGCCGAGCCCGGTAAACTTGATATCACATAATTATTGATTTTCGGGTCGATTCAATGTCATTGACGACGTCATTCAAAAAGTGCAACGTCATGATGACCTGATAAAGGCACATGTCGTGAGATAGACGTTTATCAGACCAAGGTGTAACATTGAAATAATATGAGCGGTAACTGATAAAAGAGTATATATGCCAATACCAATGCAAGGTTTGAAGATTCAACCTGTAAAATATAATTAAGCCCCCCCCCCCCCCCCCCCCCCATCATTTGGGAGCTGATGCTCCTCCCATTGTGTGTGGGGTTTTTGTGTTGGGTCCTTGTTTTAAGTTTCTTGGTGCCCCTTTCTAGTCTAGCAATCATCTTGCTGAGGAAGAGAGAGCTTGTTGCTTTACTTTACACTAGAACAGTCTAAAGGGGCCACTCAAAAAGACCAAAAATTTGTATTCAAGACCAATTATCACTTAATGCAGGGTGAAAGTATTGCAGAATGCTGGAGCATTCTGCAATATTTTCGACCTTCATTAAGCTACCATTGGTCATTATGACCTTTGTTTTGTCTATTTTTGTGTGGCCGCTTAAGACATGTTTACTGTTATTGTGTTATTTGTCTCTTCCTCATGGTGTCATGTGTTGGTCTGCAGTGTGTGACTATCACTGTGGCATTTCCTGGTCATGATACTCACTTTTTGATACTCCTATCACTGCTTCAGAGAATCACAGTTTACAACATAGAAAGTCACAGGAGCATGAAATGAGCAGTCAAGCTTAAGGTCACAGAGTTAAAGTGCTTGCTTATAAAACATGCCTAGGACAATAACTATGGAAGGTTTTGAGACTCAGAGCCATCTCCGTTGTTTGTTTGATTTGATTCTTTACGTCCCATCAACAATCTTTCAGTTATAAAGGGACGGGTCTTCCTGGGTTGAACCAGTACTAAGCTAGGATCAATGTGTCTTGCTCAAGGACACAATGCAGTGATGCCGCGCGGCCCCTCGGTTTCGAGTCAAGCACTCTACCACTGAGCCACTGCGCTCCCCCATCTCTCTTGTAAAGAAACATTGTTGACAGACCGAATGAACAGACAGATGGACAGAAAGTTAAACTGCTGTAAGTTGCACCCTGCTACAAGCAGGTGCGATAAAAAAACTTTTTTTCATAAGTTTAATTTGTGCCGTGGCATGAGATTTCCAACAATTTGGTATGTGCGGCCAGCAAAGGCTCAGACCAGCCTGCGCATACGCGCAGACTGATCAGAGCCTTTGCTAGTCCCTTGAGTATTCTATGATTGTTAGGCTACTGACCGACCATCATTGACATTTGGAGTTTCTAAGCCTTAAAGGAGGCTGCACAGGCTCGTCTGAGTCTACACTTGTCAAAATGCCACATTGTTGGAAATCTCATGCCATGGCTCAATTTTTATCTTTTCAGAAGTGACCCAGAATTATAAGGAGCATTGAGATACAAGCTTCCCAGAAGAAGATACAACGAGTAATGCGGCTGCAAGCAGATATATCAAAAAGGTTTGGAAGGAAAAACAAAACTGACCATTTTGTATGCCACGGCCATTGAAAATTTATAGCATCTAGCACGATAGAGAACCTCTGTACTCCAACAGCGCAGTCATTGCCTAGTGGTTGCAGTCGACAAGTGCACAGAATTGTGGACCTAGCTGTTAAAAAGGGTAATATTTTGGTCAATATTTTACTTCTGAAAATATTCTTCGCTAATGATTGTCACTTATAAACCCAGCTGTGTTTCTGCTTAACAAGATTTATGTGAGTTGAGTGATAGTCGATACAGTGCCAGGGTTTTGCCAAAAATGTGATTTTTTCCTGAAAAAGAGGATGAAAGGCATTCCTATTTATGTTCTGAAATTTATGCTTACTTTAGATAAAATGCAAAATACCAGTCCTTTAATGTGAACAAAGTTTGAAATCTTAGGGCAGAGCATTTTGAAAGTTATTCAAGCTTTGCATACTGTAGTCTCCCTTTGACGTGCATAACTTTTTCAGCATTCTGGCTACACCATTGGACCAGTATGTATCATCACACCAATGATGAACCAAATCTGTTATAAGGTTTGCAAATAATGAGGTCTTTCAATGGCGTAGCCAGATCGCTTAAAAAGTTACGCACATCAAAGGGAGACTATATACAGGATCAAGCAATGATTCTCTTCGATTGCTTCCCTTTTCAAAATGGGAACTTCTCTTAAAGGAAAGAATTT
The DNA here is from genome assembly GCA_964019695.1 of Loripinus fragilis. Taxonomy (NCBI): domain Eukaryota; kingdom Metazoa; phylum Mollusca; class Bivalvia; order Lucinida; family Lucinidae; genus Loripinus; species Loripinus fragilis. The sequence goes on along the minus strand of CAXHUL010000038.1, from coordinate 267,184 downwards.
GCTCCCAGAGGGAGTGAATTCTTTCCTTTATGAGCAGTTCCTTATAGTATGGAAAGTCACTTTTACCACATAAAGTGACCTCCCTTGAATGTCTCTATTTTTATTACGCACGTGCGTCACCTGCATAATAGGTGCTACACCTATGTCTTTAGAAAAACATCAACACAAAACTTTATTATTTGTGAACTTCGAATATGGTTCAGCTATTTTTTGACTTCAATATAAAGTGCAAGTATAACTAGAGGACCTGAAGGTCCTGAGGCGCTCACTTGATCTCCTTAATAATTGTAAAACAGGTCAAGGTCAAACTACAGCTTATAATGAAACATAGTTTGTCTTACCATGGGGGGTGCAGTCATTTTGGTCCACTAACCTAAACAAACAGCCCAGTGATTTCTGAGAAAAGATGTTTAGATAGGTGTGTAGTGGTCCTGATGAGTGGCCTTGGATTAGGCACCACATCCTCAATGCTACATAGTAAGTCCCAAGGCCATTGGAGTTTTGGTTCCAGAGAAGAAGATATTTAAATAGTTTTTACCATATATGGGCTTGGTGGCCATCTTAGTTATGTGACCATAACAATTTGTACAAATTTTGGCTAACCAATCATTAGGAGTGGTCATATGAAATTTGATTTTCATTGGCCTAGTGGTTTCTGAGAAAACTATGTTTAAATATGTTGATGGGACTCCAATGTGAGCGACCTTGGCTGAAATGTCAAAGGTCAACCTTACTTGACCTTTGAAACTTAGTTTTAGCCATTGTCTCATTAGTTTTAACATATCAAGTAAGAATAATGACTTTGGCTTCAACAGTATTCCAAAAAATCAACTTAAATCAACTTTTCAAAAAAATTCCCATTTAAATGCATTAGGAAGCAAACTTGACCTTGACTTTAAGTAGGTCAAGGTCAACCTAGGAACATTATTTGAACAAACTTGGTAGGCCCAACACCCCAAATGCTACATACCAAGTCCCAAGGTCATCAGTCTTCTGGTTCTGGAGAAGAAGATTTTTAAAGGGTTTTTACCATATATGGGCGTGGCAGCCATCTTGTCATGTGACCTAAATGTTTTGAATAAATTTTGGTTATCTTATCATAAGGAGTCTTCACATGAAATTTGAGTTCAATTGGGCCAATGGTTTGTGAGAAAACTAAGTTTTAATATATTGATTGGACCACAATATGAGCAACCTTGGCTGAAAGGGCAAATGACAACCTTGACCTTTGAAACTTATTTACAGCCTTTCTCTCATTAGTTTTAACATATCAAGTAAGAATAATGACTTTGGCTTCAACAGTATTCAAAAAATCAACTTTTCAAAAAATTTCCCATTTAAATGCATTAGGAAGCAAATTTGACCTTGACGTTAAGTAGGTCAAGGTCAACCTAGGATCATTATTTGAACAAACTTGGTAGGCCCAACACCCCCAATGCTACATACCAAGTCCCAAGGTCATCGGCCTTCTGGTTCTGGAGAAGAAGATTTTTAAAGGGTTTTTACCATATATGGGCATGGCGGCCATCTTGGTCATGTGACCAGGACCATTTGAACAAACTTTCGTTCCCGCGTCCTAAGGAGTCTCCATATGTAATTTGAGTTTAATTGGCCCAGTGGTTTCAGAGAAGAAGATGTTTGAAAATGTTGACGGACGGACGACGGACGGACGGACAACGGAGTGACTGGTATACTATTAGCTCACCCAAGAGCCTTCGGCTCAGGTGAGCTAAAAATGTAATAGATGAAAAGATGATTGACAAAAGGAACGAAACCAATATGCCTCTCAACTTTTTGAAAAGGAAGGGGTAGGGGAAAAATGCCATGCATATCTACACTTCGTGGTGATCAATTGTAGAAAGTGTTACTTAAATCCTATGAAAATCCACAGACGGACTGACCTAAAGACTGATGTATTGGGCAATACAAACTACGTCCCCTTTTATCAAGGGCAAGAAAGGGCAAACAAAATAAGCCATCAGAGGAAATGGAGTCCAGCGATTAGTGACATGTTTTTCCATGTGAAATCAAGCGAAATATTTTGATCCATGATGAATTAACTTTTTTCCTGCCACTATTTTTTTGCCCTCAAAACGTTGTCTCCTTTTTGCATCTGCTGCATATATTCAAATACACTTCAGACTAGATTTTTTCATGGAACCAAGCAATATGAACCCTGATCAGACTGTTCGCATGGGGGAAGTCTGATCTGGGTCCATATTATTTGCAATATAGGCTACATAAGCAGATGAGACAGCAGTGTCGAGAATGCATTGTCGAGATCATAGCAATATCCATAACTATGAATATTCTCTGCAATAAAGTAATATTCCAGTTATCTCTCTTATAATATCAGCTGGCATTATCAGCAGTTCCAAAGAACATTTGAGCTGCAACATGAGATTTCCAACAAAGTGGTATGTGTGACCAGCAAAGGTTCAGATCAGCTGCGCATACCTGCAGCCTGATCAGAGCCTTTGCAAGTCGCTTGAATAGTCTATGACTGCTAAGCTTACTGATGATGTGAACAAAAGCCTGTGCCGAAAAGCGAGGTTAACCTCTCTAAATCCAATTTTGGCCGCAGTTTTGTTGGTATCATCTCTTCCTAAACTCCTTCCCATTAACACAAAATGAATGAGGTCCTGAATAACATATGCAACATTACCAAATGTTTGTTTATTCACAGTGGCCAAGAGCTTGATGAGACGCCACATTTTGCGACATCTCATATTCTGGGTATACACTGTTTGTAAATGTTTCTTAGTTGGGATCATTTGCAAAAATGTATTAACCATTTCTTCAAGTGCATACTTTGGATTTTAGGCCAGCTTAACGCGCCTGAATACTTTACTCTCAAGAGGGCCCAGAGGACCCTAAAGTCGCTCACCTGAGCTTCATTGCCCCCTTCAAGGACCACAGCATGAAGTTCTTGTTGGTCCTTGATTAAAATTGCTTTTCAGCACACACTTTGAGATAGGATATCAGAATGTAATGATTTTAGGCCTGATCTTGATCCAGACTGTTTGATACTCTGATGGTATTCCTGAAAATAGGAACAGGACACAAAAAAAGCATGGAAAATTACCCAAATGCAGTGTTAATTCTCTCCTTGCTAGCAGTGCCTTTTATGGTCTGCTGAAAACCTTTGTAAACATTTTGGACCCAGAGCAGGACCGACAGAAAGTTTGATACTCTGATAGTTTTCCTGAACAAATTTTTTTGAAGAAAAAATTTTGAAAAAAAATAGCAGCCAACAACAAAAGCATTAGAATTACCCAGCATGCATTAAGGTAAATAAATGTTTGAACACGAATTGCTTGCCAAAAAGGCTTAGACAAACAGCGCAGACCCAAATCAAGCAATCTGATCAGTGTCTTACTTGCTTGCTATCCGATAACCAACATTTTGTTTGAGAACAGATTGAGCATTACAAAATTTACTTTATCATATGACGTCGCGTCTGGGAGTGAAATAAGTTAACGCCATGCAATAAAATCGATAAACCACTAGTGGTTTACAGATTATCAGGAAACCTACGTTATGACGTCCATAACAACGTTGCGTACATGATGACAAAATTATAACGTTTTTACGTCAGAAATGAGATTTCAAAGTAATCTTAATGTCATATGATAAATAGAATCTAATATTCGTGCTCTTGTATTGTTGAATTTATAAAACGAGTTGCGAAAAAGAGATAAAATGCTCGGCAAGCCTTGCATTTTATCTCTTTTCCCAAACTCGTTTAATAAATTCAATAAAACATGAGCACTCATGTAAGATCCTCTAAGTAAAGATGTTTTATTTCTCTTGGTTCACAGGAGGGGTACATCTTATAGGCTGATAGCAACACCTGGCTTATCTGCCACATCAAAGCAGGAAAGGAGCATCCTCCCTAATCAAGGTAATCTCTTCATTACCCAGTACCAACAGCAGGAGTCTGTTGCTGCCATCTCACAGTTATTGACTGTAAACATACCCATTGTCAACTCACACTTCCTTAGGATAAGACCAGGAAATACCACAATCACAGACCAGACCAACAAATGGCACATGCGTGGATCCAGAGAGTTTTGTCAGAGGGGGTCCATCTTTGTCAACTTTTTTTTTCTTAGTTGATGAGGGGAGGGAGGATCCAAATACCACTATAAGTGGGTCATCATCAGCCCGCCAGCGAAACGCCATTTAAATGGCGTTTCGCTGGCCTGCCGATGATGGCCCAACATTGAATGCTGGCTTGAAAACTCTGTGACTTTCAGGGGATCCGGACAAGTATTGTTAAGAAACCCTATATTTTTGTGATTTTCAGGGGGGGGGGGGGGGGGGGGGTCCGGACCCCCTGTCCCCCTTCTGGATCCGCACATGAGGCACCACGAGGAAGAGAAATTAGAACACAAAGACACATGCACACTCGCTCTTCCTAAGCCAGAAAGGATACACAACACTATACCACAAAACCAGGACCAAACACAAAAACCCCACACACATAATATCATAATCAGATTTTTGATTAACATGCAGGTCCAGGGGCATCATCCACATCAGTGCCCCCCCTTCCAGGTAACTGGCTATATAGCTGCAGGCATAGCAGATCTCACACCTGATCTCCAGGTGCTCCTTTCTTGAGGGTTGTTGTGAGCTTCCACTCACAGCAGTCTCTTCCCTGTTAGCTTGGGCCTCCCAATATCACCCACCCTGCAATAGAACCGTGCAATAGTCAAAACTATTGCATGGTCTCCTTTATTATATATAGTGGGTTGAGTAATAAATTCTATCGTTTGTTCAATATTTTTCTTTCAGATTAGATGTGAAGACAATGGAAACAAAGTTGATACAAAGCTCTACAAAATAGTCAACTTCCTTGCATTTTAGACCAGAATTTCTGAGTACCAGACATGACTTGGATGCCCCTCCGACATTCTGTCATCAATGAAATCACATAATTTAACCATGACATCATTACAGCCATTGGATGATGCCATCTCAAAAGTTACATGCAATTTAACGAACGAGCGCTGTATTATAAGGCACATTAAACATAAAGGGCGGTATTGATAAAGCTAAACCTGGAAATACAGTTTACTAGAAATGTGTCAATGTGACACAGATGCCCACCACCCTGGGGGCTAATGTATGAGAGAACAAAAGATATTACAAGTAAACCATTTATCGGACATATGAACAGGATGGGACGTAGGGAGTGTGTTACTATATGCACCCACCCCATTTGAACTACCAATCAAAAGTACTGAATACTTGACCAATATATGGCTTTTTGTTCTGCTGAAGAAAATTGCTTTTGTTTTATTAAAGACTGTTTATCATATGACGTCCCGTCTGAGAGTGAAATAGCGCCATGCATTAAAATCTTTTTACAGATTTTCTGGAAACGTTATGAAATGACGCTTTTAACGTCAGGCTATGGCAAAACCCTAACTTTTTTACACCAAAAATATGATTTCAAAATCATTTTAATGCCATATGATAAATAGAATTTAACATTCATGCTCCTATATTATTGAATTTATTAAACTGGTTGCGAAAAGAGATAAAATGCTCGGCTAGCCTCGCATTTTATCTCTTTTCCCCCAACTTGTTTAATAAATTCAATAAAACATGAGCATTCATGTAAGATCCTCTATATCTTGAAGGCCTTGTAACTAGTCTAACACACAGTAGCAGCTTCCAAGCAAACCAGAACTTCAGAAACATTACAGCAGTATCTGGATGCCTGTTTCAAGTTAACTCTTGAAGTGCCAATCACAAATGGAACTGATTCTCTTACAATGACCTCATCTTTGATTTTGGGGTAAAATAAGGCTGAATATTTCCTGGGAATGGTATTCTGGCATGAAATATCAAGTCTTAATTTAATTCTAAATGCAGTGGCAATATTTGAAACGGTTTTCTGTCGCTAATTTCAGTGGTGCTTTAAGGATTAACAGATTTGGGAGAGATTTATCATGAACTTTATCTGTTCCACTGAAACAGCTGCCAAATATAGATCAGGATCCCTGGGAGTCCATTGATAAAACCATTTTACTATGCTTTAGACATACTCAGGGTATAAGGTTCATTGAAGAAATTATGGGCCCGAAATTATATGGGAGGGGCCTTATGGGAGCCTAGCATATCAATATGGGGTACTCATTGGATTTGTCTCAAACGATACACTTCCTTTGAGCAACACTACATTTTGTTTTTCAACAGAAAAAGAAAGAAAAAATCAACTCAAAAGACATTAAAGGAATTTAAAGGGGAAGAGGTCATAAGGAAATCTTGCAGACCTCATAACCCTATATGCATATTTTTATTTATCTGTTCAGGGGTGGATCCAGAATATCTGGAAAGGGGGTTCGTATGCATAAATGTGTGGGGGTTTGCTTTGCTGATTTTTTATCTCATTTTTCTTAAATATCCCATGAAAATAAAATAATTTGGTCTCATTGAGACCAAATTATTTCATTTTCATAGGATATTTAAAACCGGGGGCGTGGAGGGGGGTTCAAGCTAACTCCCTCTGGATACGCCACTGCTGTTGTGGGAACTCATTGGAAGCAATGATAACCCTAACATTTGTTTTTCATGCAGAAAAAGAATATTGAATTTTTCAGCTGCAAAAAGTGTCTTATCAACAGGAATGACTGATTGAGTTAAGGCCCTTGCAACGAAAATCACATGGGCGTGACGGAAACTAGTGATAATCTTCTTCAGGTTCAAAAAAACTTGGAGATTCGATTAAAAAGCAGATTAGTCTTTTTTGTATTGTGCAGGTTAAAATGCAATAGATTATTGAACACGGTGTACAGCCATGAGGGAATATTCTGCACTAAACTTCGTGCCAAACGGAATTGTAATTTTACAAGTTAAAATTAGATTTCTAACCAGGCATGCGAATTCAGTGCATTGAAAAAAATGTTTTTGTGCAGAAGAAAAAAAAAGATAAACCCAAAAAGTCTACATTTACTCATCTGTGAAAACAATAATGTGATTAGCAGTCATTGCAATAAACAACGGAATTCCTGCACATTCTTCCAAGTTCCCAGTTCCAAAAATGCAATTTTCAGTAACAGAGCACACACCAGATAGGCGGCAATATAAAACGCTCTTAACAATCGACGAACACGGATAAAAAATCAATGAAACAGTGTTTTTGATTGCCATTTGTCGCCATTCTGGCAATTGAAAACTCTGTTTCTAACAATTTTGATCTACGTTTGTCAATAGTATTAATGTTTTCGATTGCCGCCTATCAGGTGTGAGAACAAACCTTTTCATGTTCTCACAATGCAAATCCATGACATTACAAAATAGGGTATTTCATGGAGTGAGGTATGACTGAATAAGATGAGCGCATCTAGAGGGGGGGACAGGGGGTCCGGACCTCCCACCCCCACTGAAAAATCACAAAAATATAGGGTTTCCTATCAATATTGATCCGGATCCCCTAAAAATCAAAAAGCTACCAAGCCAGCATTCCATGGTGGGCAGTTATCGTCACCCAAGCGAAATGACATTTCAATGGCGCTTTGCTGGCGGGCCGATGATGGCCCACTTTTAGAGGCATTTCCATCCTCTCTCCATCCCCTCAACAAAAAAAAAAAACAAAGGCGCATGAATAAGATGTCTTAAGAAAGCTATCTGTGTATATAGGAAAAGCTACAGGTATATTTTATATCTTGGCACCATTCAAAGATCCAGAAATATTAGTACCTGTACTAAAAAGGGACCATTTCACTCCCGATGATCTGATAGTTTTATTGTCATCAAAGTCAAACCTACTGCACCATCCTATAAATCAAGACTATTCTCAGTACCACATCAAGAGTTATCTTCCCTTTTTTCTCACTCAATGATCAATGAAATGTAATTGCCAGATGGCTGGATACACCAGATGAAAAAATATTCTACAAAGATTTTTTCAGTTTCATTCCATAGAATTGTATGTTGTTTGTGCAAATCAGAATTGCCTCATAGAGGCAATTCTGATTTGCACATACAACATATTGATCAAGTGCAAAAAGGTCTTCATCATTAAAGAAATTATGGTACAATTTTGCTATCTGATAATATTTATGCACATTCCTTTTGGCAGGAAGTTCAAAGACTTACCAGCTAACAAGAAGCACCTTTTAAAAACAAAAGATTCTGTGAAAGAGAAGAAAAATTTGTTGGAAATTTACAGCATGTTTTATATTTATATTCTGGAACCTCTTCAGTATTACATCATACCTTCACATTAACCTAAAAACAACAAATTTTGTTTTCATTTTCATCAATTACTAGATGCTGTGAAATATGCAGGAAATTATTTCAATGATGTTCTTACAGGTTAATACAGGTGCAAAGATCTACATAGTTAGTGAGTATATACAGTAGCTAGGTTTGAATTACCACAAAGTGCCCCCACCCGCTGATCTACAAGCAGCAACCTCCTTCCCAGATGCAATTCAAAATCCTCGCTTCTGATTGGCTGCTGGTTGCTTCATTGCTACATGGAGGCTTCTGATTGGCTCAGGGTAGTGCAATGCTCCTCCCACCTGTACTGAAATTGGTAAAACTATCTGATGAGCTGTGTGAGAAATCAGGGCGCCTTTGGAATACTGTCAGACAGCATTAGGGCAGATTTCTACACACTGTACATTATGGAAGCCAAAAGACCATGCTATGAAGATTCTCCATGAATAACCTTGGCCCAGGATTGGCCATTGAGCAGCCATCAGAGATTCCATGTACATGGAAGACAAACAAGACAAGATGAATGATAACAACATGGAGATGATCACTGATTATAGGAAGATACCATGTGACAAGACATGTGGACAGGGGGTGACAAGTTACCCTTGGCTGCTGACCAAACAATCAACACAGCCATTTTATTTATTGAAAGTGGATGTTTTAATGATGCTGAAGGATACAGACTACAGGCATGGAGCCCATACTTCCTTGCTATCCCATAGTTATATTTTAACCATTATGGAATGTAAAGAAGTATGAGTTGTTTGCTTGTACTTCCGACAAATCTTCAGACAACTTCGGACTTACGTGACTAGCAACAGAAAAAGGATACTTTGCGGATACAGGATACTTATGTCTTCTGGTTTATAAACAGTATAAGGTAAGTAAAATTTATCTTAAGGAGCCAATCATATCTGCAGCACATGAAAAAACTGTTCCATATTTCTCCATTCTGCCTTGTTATTTCATACGAGTCATCTGTTGGTGACACACGATTCAGATTCACATTAATTAAAAGAAGCCTTATCTGCTACTGAATATATTTTCTTTTCAAGATATGATCTGCTGCAAATTATAGGTCTGACTCCTAAAGTTTCCCATCTTTCACTTTAAAAAATGGCATGACATCTACAGAACAATTGGAAGCCAGGCTGATCGGAGACAACACTGAGCTCACGTGATCATGATACATATTCATGGGCCATGGGTGAAAGTTCAAAATTTCCAAAATCCTGAACTTTTGAAACTTAGATCTAAAACTTGCAGTATGCCTATTAAATATTCACAATTTCAAGTTTAAATGACCACTGTAAATAAATAATAAAACCTAATATAATTCTTCAAATTAAGCATTTTGAGGCTGACTTTCTACGGAATGTCAGCCTCAAAATCCTGATTTCAAGAATAATCCTGAAACTTTTCACCCATGTATAAGGTGTATGTGTTTTCTATTACATTTCTTAACTCTCTGCTTGCTCATTTTCTTTTTTGATGTTCTTTAATTGTTTGTAGATTTTTTAAAAAAATCCTTAAGTGTCAAAGAGTTTAAATCCGGATCAGGCCTGATCCAGGTCCAAACTATTTGCAAATTATGTATTATTATTATTAAGGTTATCAGCAGACAACCAAAGTTGCCACAAGAAGGTAGAGTTCAGAGAATTTTTGACAAAAGTTTGGGTTTAAAATACTTTTGTTATACAACATTAATTATATTTAAGTTAGCTCCCCAAAAACAATAGAAATTTAGAATGCAAAAAAAGGCACTGGGAGACAACATCAGTGAAGTCTGACAAGATTTTCATTTCTATGTATTCAAAAGGACGGGCTGACGTCACAGCCGCCATATTGTTTCTAAAGTGAGATACAAAACTTGGATCTCCTTGCATTTTATCCTCATGATTTAATCATTTTCCGAAAATTATGATTCCCCCTTTTAATGTTGATGTCCTCATTTGGGGCCTTCAATGTTAAACTTTGCAACAAACATCTTTTCTTTTTCAGACAAACTAAGGTTTGATATTCTGTTTGCATTGTAGGAACTATCAAGGCATTTTGATTGTCTAAGACACAGGCCATGGATGCATAGTCAGGCAAAACAGCTTCATGTCTGTGGATATACAAATATTCTTGCTGAAAATTGGTATTTACTCCCTGTATTGCACTCAAGAGTAGAGAAATCTTTACCATTCTGAGTGCAATAGGTTTTAATGGAAGCTTTTGGCCCGAGCTTCTAAAACTTTTTTCATGCTCAACTCCTGAGCATGAAATTTCAACTGCTCATAAAAACTAAAATGCTGAAAAAAAAGACTTTTCTTGCTTACAAACTCTCAGATGTTTTATTTATCATGTTGATAAATGTTAAAATGCCAACAATTGTTGGCATTTTAACATTTTAGAGCATGATAAATTTTATGCTCAGTTGAGTTGAGCATGAAAAAAGTTTTATAACCTCGAGGCCTGGACTAACTCTTCCTTTATAGTTATATTATCAAAACTGTTATTGCGTTTTACATGCTGAGGATAGGAAGCAAATATTCCCTGTTCATGGACTACTTTGTTAGCAAATGCACATGCTTTTTTCAATTTTCTTGCCTTGAATAATTTGGCTGTGGCACTCCAAAACTTTGTAAAAAGTTATTTCAGAAATGAACATCTTATCTGGTACCCAGAGCAAGATTCTAATCACAGTGAACCATAAAGCAGGAGTGGAACCAGTAGCAGCAGTTATCAGACAGGGTGAATCACTCCCCCTGGCAGGCTTTCAACAAGCTCATTAATCTCTGTTTATCTTTCCTACAAATACAGCCCCCTGCTGATAAGCCATCAATGACTGCAGAGTAAGTGGATAGGGGCCTGATAAAGGAGTTTAGATGAGTTTCCTGAAAATAATTAGGACCCAGGTCAAGACTGATATTTTGTAAGCCTCTACAGCAAACAATGTGACCAATCCGACTGCTCCCTATGAAGAGGTCTGATCTTTGTTCATGTTGTCTGCATGCAAACTTGAATTAATCTGTTGTACAAGTTGAAATTGCAGTGGAGAGAATTGGTTAGAAGAACCCCAGCATAATTATTGAAGTACACTTTCAGGGGCAAATCCAGGATTTCTGGAAAGGGGGTTCATATATATATATATATATATATATATATATATATATATATATATATATATATATATATATATATATATATATATATATATATATATATATATATATATATATATATATATATATATATATATATATAGTGTGTGTGTGTGTGTGGGGGGGGGTTGCTTTGCTGATTTATCTCATCCCATGAAAATAAAATAATTTGGTCTCACCAAGACCAAATTAATTCATTTTCATTGGATATTTAAAAATGGGGGTCAGGGAAGGGACCGTGTTCGAGTGAACCCCCTCTGGATCCACCACTGACTTCTATCATATTTTGACTGGATTTAAAGTACACCTCCATTTCAAACTTATTATTATTGGACTGATGCTCAGTGCAACAGGGATAATTCTGGCTCACAGACACAAGTTTTTTCAAATCAAAATTCTTGTTTCCTTATTACACATAATGATGTGGCCCTCAATGGAGGTACCAAATTGTTCCATGAAGAAACTGGTTAATAATATCTCTATTTTAGGAGCATCATTTATCGTCCGCTGATAAAATATGCAAATACATGTAGTCTGGATCCAGATCAGGCCTGACAGAATGTCCAGCCTGATCTATATCCACACTGTATAAGTTAACTCTCTGAAGGTTTTCCTGAAAGTTAAAAAAAGAGAGTTGAAAACCAGCACACCACAATGTATCTGTATGTTATAGAAATAACTCTTAATTTTGCATATTTTTTGTCTGCTGATTTTTTCACAATCAACTTTTTCGGAAAAAGAATAACATCAGAGTGTCAAACAGTTTGGATTCAGATCAGGCCTTTGCAAACAGCTTGGACCCAGATCAAGCTGTTTGCAAAGGCTAGCTACCAGCAAACTACCAACACTTAGTACTGGTATATCATTTCAGATAGCTATGTCTCTAGGGGAGTATATTTGGTGGAGTAAAACAGAAGCCATGTGGTGGAATCAAAGCGCCAAATCTCCATTTCCTGCAGTATCCTGTTACAAGCCTGCCAGAAATAACTACCATTCCATCAGCTGGGCCAGGTCACTCTCAAAGGTACCTTCATATAGAAATTATTTGAAAAAGTCAGAATCAGAGTGTCAGTTTGGATTCAGATCATGCCTAATCTGGGTCCAAGCTGTTTGCAAAGGCTACCAGCACTGGTATATCTGTTACAAGCCTAGCTGCCAGAAGTAACTACCAAGGCACTCTGAAAGGTACCTTCATATAGAAAATCAGGCTTTCAGTTAACGTGCGTACCAGAAAAATAATTTCCTTATTTCTCAACCAAAACGTATGTTGTGGGTACTCAAAAGAACCGTCTCAATGAGACGGTTCTTTTGAGCACCCAAAACATATGCTAAAAGTGACAGATAAGAAAATAATTACAATTTCACTCTGGAAATTTTTGTTTATCTAAATCTATGTTAAAATTTCGAAGTCAGAATCTGACTGTACAAAGTCCAGTCAGATCATGATCTGTGTCTTCCTTGTTCAAGCATTGACATGAAATTAAATGAAAGTTTGAAAAATCCTAAACAGGAAGTGTGTTAACCATATTACTCACAACAGGAAAAGCACGAGCTAAAGAAATAGTTCCCAAGTTGGTTTCTTTGGTAAACTGCCTAAAAGAATGTGTGTTTTTTTTTCATTTTTCGGAAATACTATTTTTCTTTAAAAATGTCAGTGCTCAATGGAGCAATGAATTCCAAAAACACAGAGGGTTTCATAAAGAAATGAGAGAAAGAAAGCCTGCCATATGGAATGCATCATCAACTCTTTGTTGGGTATGATCTGGATCTAAAAACTATTCCACACTCACAGATGGTATTCATGCGCCGATCCAGAAAGTATTGCCAGAGGGGTCCAACTCAGACATTTTTTTTTATGAGGGGAGAAAGGAAGAGAGGATCCAAATAGCCCTCAGGCCATTATCGGCCCGCTGGCAAAGCGCCATTTTAATGGCGCTTGCTGGGGGGCCGATGATGGCCCAACATTGAATGCTGGCTTGGTAGCTTTGTGATTTTTCAGGTGGGGGTTCCGGACCCCTGTCTCCACCTCTGGACCCGCACATGGTATTCCTGAAAGATTTTTTGCAGCCAGAGATACAACTTTTATTTAGCAGACTGAGTTAGATCTTAGAGACTTGGGTAGGTATACAATGATGGTACCTTTTACCATCGCCAAGCCTCCTTTGAGGATGTATGCATGAGATGAACTTCTGACTTGGAGCTTGTTGATTCTTCTGGCTAGTCTAATATAAGCAATTCCAGGTATAATATACACCTGTTGCTGCTTTGAAAGCCTGGAATGCTGATGAGTTTCAGAAGCCCATCTTTACCTTATTGCCTGCAAGTGCCGTGTGCTAATAACCTTTGCAAACAGTTTGCATCCAGAACAGGCCCGACATGTTGTCGGGCCTGTTCTGGATTCAAAATGTTTGACACTTGAGTGTATTCCTGAAATTTGTTAATGAAAATGTTCATTTGGAAAAAAAACAGAAAGACATTTAAAAAGCATGCAAAATTATCAAACATACAAAAAGTTATTATTTTTCTTTTTACATCAGTTCTGTTTTCAATGGACGAAACCATGTATTTAAAACACTTCTAGCTGAAAAATGTCATCTGCTGATGTCGTCTGCTGCAACTTTCTGCTTTAACAACAGATTAATTTAATTAAACTAACATGCACACAATATGTACTCAGATAAGACTATTCCCTCTGGAGCAATCTGATATGGATTCACAATTTCACATTGTTGAAAGCCTCCAAGGCAGATGACTTGTCATAATGGCAGTAAAAATGTTTGATTTGATTCTTTACATCCCAGTCAACAATTTTCAATTATGTTGGGACAGGTCTTCCTGGGTTGAACAAGTACTAAGCAAGGATTAATGTGTTTAGCTCAAAGACACAATGCAGTGACACAAGTGAGACTCGAACCCGTAACCCCTCGGTCTCGAGCCAAGCACTTTACCACTGAGCTTCCTAATGGAATTTCTAGACATAGTTAAGGTCCCCAAAAGTGTTTAATTATCTAGTACAACTGACCTGGCTGCTTCATCTTGATTCAGGATTACTGGATTATAGTTCCTTAAAATGGGAATAAATGGCGGTTTAACTGATAGACAAGACTGAATGTTTAAATACATTATAATATGTGATAAGAAAACGGTCAATTTCTTAACATTATGGATTTAACTGAATTGGAAATGAAGTGGAGAGATTGAGCTTTCAGGGGAAGCAACTCCTTATTTCAAGAATCTATTCCGGCAATGGATAATTTATACAATTTAAGAGCAATTAATAACAGGCATATTTTGGGTTAAAGTTCAAATGACATTCTCATGTACATGGTTGAAAGTTTTCAGGATTATTCCTGAATTCAGGATTTTGAGGCTGACTTTCCATGTGCTCTTACTATTTTAGGATACATAAGTTGTAAAGAAAATAAATTGTCCGAATATTTGAGTACTGTAAATTCGGTTTAGCAAGAATTTTATTCTCGCGAAAAGCATTAAAAACATATTTGCCAGCTTAAAAATTCCCAGGTAGGGCATGATTTACCTATGTCAGTGAAGGACATAGTGATCTCCCCATTTCGCGAAGGTTTTGTTTTCACGAAACTTCGCATGTGTGAAGTTTCGCGAAAATAAAACCCGCGTGAAAATTTCCGAATTAACAGTATAGTAGTCAATAATGTAAAAAGAGAAAACAAAATGAAACCAACATCATCGAACTGAATTCTGTCAAACATACTTTAAGACTTGTTTAATTATTTTTTCATTCCAGATCTGATGAGAAGACAAAACAGAAAAACTTCTTCCTTTTACCCTAACTATTCAGAACAGATAACCAAAAAAAATAGTACAGTCTATGGGAAAACTACAGTAAAACCTGTCTTAAGCGGCCACTCAAAAAGACAAAACAAAGGTCTTAAAGACAAATGGTAGCTTAATGAAGGCCGAAAGTATTGCAGAATGCTCTCTTGGAGCATTCTGCAATTCTTTTGACCTGCATTAAGCGATAATGGGTCTTGGAAACCAATTTTTAGTCTTCTGTTTGAGTGGCCGCTTAAAGACAGGGTTTACTATATGTTCTTGACTTTTCTCATGAATGTTGAGCCCCATTGTCACAGGCTTTTTAATGCTGAAATTCTAAAACAGAATCTTCCAGTTGCTAATCTGGGTTAATCCATCTTGGTTAACAAAATGTTTGCTGAAGAAAGCAAATAGACATACAGGACTACCGTATTTAATTTTCATAAGTATTTATAGTCTATTGCATTCGGAATGGCCAAAAACTCTTCAGAATACATGCCTTTCTCACGGGTGAAAGTTTTCCGGATTAATCCTGAATTCAGGATTTTGAGGCTGACTTTCCATAGTCAGAAAGTCAGCCTCAAAATGCTGAATTAAGGAGATTATAATAGCTTCTTTGATTAGTTTTCAGATTATCTAAACACAATTAATCATTTTAACTTTAAATTATCCATTTTTGTAGACATCCTGCATTTTGTTTAAATTTGAATGGAAAAAGTTCAGGATTTTGGAAATTTTGAACTTTCACCCATGCTTTCTAAATGCAACTGGGTTCAGCAAACAGGATTTACACAGGTCATTGATGCGTAGTTAGACCTTGAAATATCTAAAAATAAATGTTAACTTACAAATTGGAAAACATCAAAATTTTCTCTTTACTTGCGAACTCAGGCACTGGTTGATAAGAGCGGACTGCCCCGAGTCTATGCTTAATTAATAAATTGGATTTTGAAGCTGCAGTAAAAATGAAAAAATAATACATGCTTCTTTAATGCTTATCATGGCAAATACAGTACTATCTTTTCTGCATATCTAGGGTAAACCAAGGAGTAACAACTACAGATAAAAAAAACTAACAAATATGGTCCCACACTCTCTTTCAGTAAAAACTTTCTATAATTTTCTCTACCAAAAACAAGAAGATGACACCAAACAAGCAATCAGCCACTACATAGTAAACTACCTTTTATACTGGAACTCATATTATACCATAATCAGTTACTTTGGCATAGTGAAGACCCAAGCGAAATGTCACAAAATGCAACATTTCATCAGGGTTTTACATTATTTGCTCAATTTTTACAACAATTTTTTTACCCCAAACGTAATTGAAAAATGTATATATCCAAAAATCATCCGCCCTCCAAACAATACTATTAAAAAAACTCACCAATCCTCTAAGGACAGTCCGTAACAAGAGGAATTGGTATTCTGGTTAGTCTGGCTTGAAAGTGAGGTGAGTTTGAGCCAAACTCAGGTCACATGATTTTGTACAGACTGCTGCTGTTTGAGTCCCGAGCGGGCAACATGTAGTCGGCTTTCATACCTTGAGCTGGTTACCAAAGTGAGACAACTGGCCATCGCCAATGGCACCTGAATTGGGTAGATCTGGTCATATAATCACGACTCGGAACAAACAAAAACAGAATACATGTGTACAGTAAAACCTGTGTAAAACGGCCACTCAAAAATAGACAAAACTAAGGTCTTAATGACAACTGGTAGCTTAATGAAGGTCGAAAGTATTGCAGAATGCTTCTTTTGGAGCATTCTGCAATACTTTTGACCTGCTTTAAGCAATAATTGGTCTTGCAGGGCTCATCCTAGGATGGGCCTGATCCATTTTGTGAGAAAACTATTAATGTTTTGCTAAAATGGACTTTATTTTTGGCTGGGCCCCATATATAAGCTATTCAAATATCATGTCAATTATGCTCTAATGTAGATATTAAGGATTCTTGGGCCCATCAAATTTTGCTGAGGGCCCACAAAAATTTCAAATGGCCCATTGAAATTTGGAAATTTGCATGTATTTGAATGGGATATGGGCCATTGGCCCATTTTAAGGGCCCATCATCATTTTGGGCTAGGATTAACCCTGGTCTTGTAAAGCATTTTTCGGTATTTTTGAGAGTGGCTGTTTTACACAGGTTTTACTGTATATCCAAATATCACCAGCCTTCCCCATACACTACAAATGTAACAAGTAACATATGATTACCAAAAGTGTACTATGAAGAAGAAGAAAACAAACGCATAGTCTCTGATCAGACTGACCCTTTAGGAGGAGTCTGATCAGGGACTATTTGTTTGTACAATGCTTTTCCCATGGTAATCCCCTTGGTAAGTTAAAAAGTGATAACAAGCATATTTATCCCAATATCACCAGCCCTCCCCATACACTACAAATTTATCAAGTAACATGATTACCACAAGTGTTCTCTGAAGAAGAAGAAAACAAACACATAGTCTCTGATCAGACTGATCCTTTAGGAGGAGTCTGATCAGGACGACTATTTGTTTGCACATGTTTTCCCTGTGATAATCCTGTTGGTAAGTTAAATAGTGATAACAAGCATATTTAATCCCAATATCATCAGCCCCCCAGAAAGCCCATTCATGCTTGAACTCCCTTTCTTTCATGAATATTCATGCCAGGCTCCACCCACTATGAATAATTATATAAATAAACTTGGTTGGTACATTGAACAAAGAAAAACATGCCCTTTTTATCAAAGAGCAAAAGGGGATATTGTAATTGCCTCCTTCCGTCCGTTATGCTATCTCCTCCTAAGCCATTGGATGAAATCCAACTTTGGTGTGTGAGTTGCTCACATGAATGGGGCGTGCAACAGCAAAAAAAAATTTGGCCACACCCCCTGGGGCCCTGGGGAGGGGTCAAAAGGTCAAATATCATAAAATTACAATAATAAAGTCAATTTCAAAGATATTTTACCAAACTTTGTGTGTGTTCTTACAAATAAAATATATAAAACATAGTGAACGGGATTTTGGTTCTGATGCCTAGGTCATGCATGCCCCAGGGGCGGGACAAATAAAAGTTTAAAAAAACATATCAAATGGAATTTTAATTCTGTTGCCTGGGTCATGCCCCAGGGGTGGGACTTGGAGGTGCTGAGGGGTCAATAACTTGAGTGGGGATTTGCGGTGGCGCCCCATCGACTGCCCGTTCTAGTTCAATTTTCATTATGCACATGCATATCTGCGTAATGAGAGCTATGATATCACATTCAATCAGTTTGACAAAAAATATAGTGTAGACCCTTCCATGAACTTAAAAAGAGGAGATTCTGGCCTTAGAATTCTTCACAACCTCAGAGTTACAGCCCTTGAATATTCCGAGTTTGGCATTGCAGTAATCTATCTGTTCTAACATAAAATAGTTACATGCCCTTGAATAATCTGAGTTTAGCAGGTATAAAACCACCTGTTTACTGTTCTAGTTAAACTTGAAGCACCCACTGAAGTTGATTAAACATATACAGATATATCTTTTCCAGGAGTAGAATATTATAATTTTGGCCTTTCTCCAAGAAGCACATTAAAATATAACCTGTAACAAATATATATAAATAATAAATATACTAGTCCAAATGCTATAATTTTTTATAGAAGGGGGGGGGGTCTGGACCCCCTATACCCCCTCTGGATCCGTGCATGGTTATGCTCTGCTTGGAAGCCCTTGTTGTGTGACTACCTTTCGATTAACAATTCCATACTGGAGATAAACCTTACGAAATGTGAAAAGTTTTGAGCATGGTTTTGACCTGTCTCATGAAAATGGACTCTGGAAAGACAAAATGCATGAGAAAACTTTTGTGATGACTCAAATAATGAGAGAAAAAAAATACCGTTTTGTAAAGCACCACTTTACTCCATAGGCTATTTTTAAGTTGTGACATCATGTTCTATTTTTAGACAACATTGAAAAAATTCAAGAAAAATGTAAGTTAAGTTTTGAATACTTTTGAAAATATTATGTAAATGGAGCATTTGCTCTAAGAGCAAATGCTCCATTTTCCATAATATTTTCAAATATGTGATATTTCAATGGCGTCAAAAGGCGTTATTATGGAGTAAATGGTTAAATATATGCCTCCAAAGCATGTTTTTCGATTCCACCCATGTCTTTTGTTATGGAGGGAACAGATACTTACAATCTTAGGCTTTTTAGAAATTTTAATAAGATTTAATCAGAAATGAGTATTTTATGACCATTAGCATTTTGGCAATTAAAGGAGAAGTTAACAGGGGATATCTAGACTAGCCACTAGTATATCATATTTTTAATGAATGATAATTTCATTTTACAATAATAATTTCTTTATTCCCACTTTTTCCTCTATGACAGCACTATTTGTGATTAGGTGAAGATATCTCGATGACAAAGCGAGAAGAGATGAGACTAGCTATATGATTTCAAATTATACTGAATGAAAAGTAAAGAAAACTGACAAAAACATCAAGGTCTAGGAGCTAGACTAGGGAAATCTTACTGTTGCGGGTTTTTTTGTTTGTTATATAAAGCTGACCAAAGAAGTCAGGTTATTTTGTAAAAGAAAGAAAATATTTTGCCAAACTGTAACATTTGCATGTATATGGATTTATACTTAAAACATCGCATGCTACCCAAGAAATGGTGCCCTGCTAGTAGCAGATGCCATGTGCTAATTGGCAAATTATTACCAATTAGTAGATTTCCTGCAATATCTGATAAGACTGTGTGGCCTTTCAGCTCTGCTTACATTATGGGTCAGAAAATGTATACAGTTAATACCAGTATACCTTGACATCCTAATAAATGCCCTGAGTACTTTTTCACAAATCTATATTTACATTTTCAAAGCAAGCCTTTGATGAATCTTAAGATTTCTGCAACCATTAATAGCCTCATGAATCACATAAATTTGATTGACAGCTGCCATTCTCACTTGTCAGTGCAATGGAGTGGAGTGGAGTCAGATTTTGGTGTGGCAAAAGTAGAACGAAGTGCAGTTGTGATGTGTGTGTGTGTACGTGTGCCCAAGTTTTATGTAATCTTGTAACAACTGCACTCCATTCTACTTTTGCTGCTCCAAAATCTGACTCCACTCCACTCCAATACTCCACTCTAGGACTCCACTCCATAGAATACATGGTGCCTCCATCCTTTGAATGAACTGTAATTTTTAGTTTCTGTGTCATATTCTTTAATCAGGAACAAGCTTGCATGCGTGCGACACAGAAGACACTTCTATGCTTGTGCTCTTTCTTGAACACAGCTTGCACCCGAGCATGAAATCAACTTGCACATATGAGCTAAAGACCCGATGCTCAAGCAAGCATGTGTGGATTTGCACAATCTCATGGGGGTCTCGCTGTTCACTAACATAAAGTTTCGAAGTGGATGAAGACTCAGGCTAAATAAAATTCTAGAGATCTACATATGTTGTGTTTAAAATACTTGAATATCAATTTTATACCAGTTCTAGTCAGTTATCATCCACAACAGTTTACCCCTTCAAAGATTAAAAGTGGGGAGGAATAGTGATTCGTTGGCTTGGCTAACCAGAAACCTGGTTAGCTTAGTTGATGCAAAGCAGAACTTCATGGACTTGGTAGATATTTTTCTACTCATACTTACTTCAAAACATCTGTAACATCTAAAGTGAGTAAATGAGGGACACTTATTAGAATATGTATGGCTGTAATTCATGAATCACTGCACCTCAAGGGAACCCCAAAATCTTGTGGCGGCACAAAGAATACAGAGTAACCATGGGAACCCAAAATTTATTTCCAACAGCTGCAATGTGGGGTCAATTACTGACACACAGAAGCTAATTCTTGATGGTAGATTGCCAAAACATGCACACTGAAACACTACTGTATTTTACTCTAAGATTAACAGATAAGCCCTCTCCTCTTGTGAGACTGGCTACAAGTACAGGCATCAAGATACAGAAATATCAGTATATTTGAGCCACGACATGTGATTTCCAACAATGTGGCATTTTGACAAGTATAGACTCATATGAGCCTGTGTGGCCTCCTTTTAAGCTTAGAAATGATGTTCGATCAGTAGCTTTTAAAAAACTCATATAGAATTTTCAAGCAACTAGCAAAGGTTCTGATCAGATTGCGTGTATGCGTAGGCTGATCTGAGGTTTTGCTGGTCGCACATACCACATTGTTGGAAATCTCATGTTGCGGTGAAAATAAAAGGTCCCACTGGCTAAGCCAATTCTGAGTCCTAGAACAAAACTTCTCACACAGACAGGAAGAAAAACTTCAAGATCAGAGAGAAAATGAATCAAAATTTGGCCTCGGATGTGTGTAGGACATAACATTATGTACAAAAATGCTGCATTCTGTTAGCCAGAACTGAGGTTTGGTAGCATGTCTAGTCAGTCCAAATAATCAATGGGTTATATTCACACTAGAGAACCACTGTACCCGAACAGCAGTCATCGCGGGTTGGTTGCAGTCAACGAGAGCACAGAATAACCATTAGCTGTTAAAAAGGGTAATATTTTGGGCAATATAGCATAGTTCTGTATATCAGGTGTTCTGGCCCAGTAATCGAGGGTCAAGGGATCTAGCTTAGTACTGGTTCAACCCAGAAATACCCGTCCCTATATAACTGAAAGATTGTTGATGGGAGGTAAAGAATCAAATCAAACAAGACAAATCGACGAATTTATATCCCTCGACGAAGGGTTATTTGAGAGAAACATGTAAATCACAAAACATAAATCCCATTTATCTAACCCTTAGTTCACCTTCAGTATCATTCAGATCATAACAAACGCCTGTCAAGTATGTTTTAGTGCTCAGTTTAATAAAAAGTATACTTACATCTGCACAATTTCAATATCTGACCTTTAAACCCAACCCGAGAGGCCCAGTGTGTGTGTAAATTCAAAGTGTTACCTTGCATTTAGGTCTACACTTCCACTTTAATTTGATATGCAACATGACCACTTTAGGAAAGAAAACAAAATGACCTTTTGACCCCACCCCAGGGGTTGCTGGTGTGTGTAATGACAGCATATTTGCTTTCATGGTGCTCTGTGCTCAATTGCCTTTAATTTGATATGCAACATGACTACTTTCAGAAAAAGATATAGTTTGACCTTTTGACCCCACCCCCTGGGTCGAGGGTGTGTCTGTGGGCAAAATATTTGCTACCATGTTGCTGCCAGCGTCGTCAGCTTTAATTTGATATGCAACATGACCATATTCTGAAAAAGTTTAATTTTGGCCTCAGCTCCGCCTCCTAAGTCCACCCAACGGACTTGGACCCATGCCTTCAAACTGAAATCTCGTTTGATATGTTTCATATCTATTGCTGCTCTGCCTGCATGCAAAATTTCAGCAAAAATATTAACAATTTCCTTAGTTATTGCGAAATTAAAACATTTGACCTTTGACCCCTTAGGTGGGGTCAAAGGGGGTGGGGTAAAACTTTGACACTGCCATGCTTATCTACAGGCACTTGGCAATCATGGTCTATAGTGAGAAGTTGCTAAATATAAAAGCTTTGATGAAATGTGAAGATCATCAAACAAAAAAGCTAATATAGGTTTTGCCTTATAATTGCCTATACCAAAACAAGGGCAATAACTCAAGTGTTAAGGATTTGATTTTGACCAAACTTATAGGATATCGAGAGTCCATGGTACTTATCATTTGTGCCAAGAATGAATCAAATCTGACCAATAGGTACTGAGATATGGTTCCGGACAGACAAAAAGTGTAGACGGACAGACGGAATGGAAGGACGCACGGACGACGCCAAAACTATATCCCTCCGACTTTGTCGGGGGATAACAAAATAGTCCAGGGTCTAATTAAAATCAATATGTATGCAGTCAACAACCTGCCCTACTTTGGAACTTTGGACGATATCTTATTATTTAGTGCATATAATTCTTATGACTGTGGTGCGCATAACCTATGACTTGCAAGTGCGCATGCTCAATTATATGTTTAGATACGCGCATCTTACATTAGTAATGGAGTATAGTTAGTTAATAAAGCTCCCAGTTTCCCCCTTATTTGCCTTGGTGTTTTGTTTAAGTGGAATTAAACTCTTTAATTGTATTTAGACTTACCACCAGGCAGCGCTCAAGCGGTTATATTGAGCCTTCGCGGGGTTACTGGAAGCTTCCCTCGCATTTCTCAGTATTAGTTGAAGCGCGCTTGTGTTAAGGAATGACTGTAATTTACATATTTCCCACCCAAGTGTTCCCTCCCCAAGTTATTGAACTTTATCGCGTAACGAGTTCCAGTTAGGACGATATCTTATTATTTTGTGGACGATATCTTATTATTTAGTGCATATTATTTTTATGACTGTGGTGCGCATAACCTATGACTTGCAAGTGCGCATGCTCAATTATATGTTTAGATACGCGCGCTTTCTTACATTAGTAATGGAGTATAGTTAGTTAATAAAGCTCCCAGTTTCCCCCTTATTTGCCTTGGTGTTTTGTTTAATGTTATTTTGCATTTTATCTAAAGTAAGCATAAATTCCATGATATAAACAAAAACACCTTTCATCCTTTTTTTCAGGAGAAATTGCCTTTTTGGCATAACTCAGACACTGTATCGACTATCCCTTAATTATGTTAACTCACATAAATCTTGTTAAGCAGACACGGGTGGGCATCAGCTAAACTACCGCGAAATCGTGTTAACGTAAATTTGTTCCTTCGTCACATCCGGGACTTTTGCGGTAGTGGCATCGTCACTGAAAACCCAAACAAAAGTGGTTACTCTCGCTTGTTTTGATTTTTTGTAAAAGAATGAGCTAACTATGTAAAAAAATCCGGCAATGCTATTCCATGTAGATATGATTGACCTTGCTAAACAGGCCAAAGGGGATGTTGAAAAAAGCTTTGCTTTGAGATGAGAACTGTAACCAAATCAAACCCAGAACGGGATTTCTTCAGTTTTATGTCAAAACGAGGAAAGTATGCAGATGTTTTGCCAGTTTTAGCTCAGAACAAGAGCATTTTACACATGGCATGTACATGACAGCCCTTATTCGTCCTTCGGAAGTAAAAAAGTCGAACCGATCATGTTCTATGGAGTAATAAATTCCAAAGTTTTCAGGCACAGTATTGCCTTCGCCATCGCGGTAGTTGTAACGTCACACTTGGCAGATACACAGCTGGATATAGAAGAATGTTTTCAGAAGTAAAATATTTACAAAAATATTGTCTTTTTAACAGCCAGGTACACAATTTTGTACCCTAGTTGACTGCAACCAACCCATGATGACTGTGCTGTTCGCTTACAGTGGTTCTGTAGGTAAAATAAAATTACTTTTTTCAATAATGTATCTCTATGGCATATTCCTTTCTATATTTTTTAGCATGGCATATAGCCTGTCTACATTGCATACTGTAGCAATTATTTTTGTCACATTCAATTTGTTGTGTTGGCATGGGTTTCAGGGTTATCATGCACAATTCAACAGTAGTCCTATTTTCACTGGACCGATTTTTTTAAACAAAATTTTTTTCCAATTGCTAAAACAATTCTGTAGTACTTTCGACCTTCATTAATCTACCAATTGTTATTAAGATCTTAGTTTGTCTATTTTTGAGTTGTTTTACTGTATTTGTCATGCAGGACCTAATGATACACTGCAAAGTAGATGCTACAATAGGAAAAGTAAGTGAGTATGACTTGTCGAGTCTAGTCTACACAGCTTTTCCAGCCATAGGAGGATTTTTTAAAGGCGAGACTACAAGAAACTATAAAATCTACAAGAATCTATCATAAATATTATCATGTGTTTCTGCCTGTCAAACTGGCAGATAGCAAGCACCCTCTTACCTCAGCCTATCAAATGGGCCATATCACATGAAAACACAGTATCACTCAGGAGTTGTGACCAGGCTACGCTCAAACCAGCCTGCTTGCAAGGGTGGGGGTGGGGAGACTGGCCAAGTCTCAAGAAAATCTGATGTTGCTAAAAGCAAACCAAACTACAGATAGTCAAGTCACTCTGCAAAGTATATCATATCTGGTTTCATGCAAATTTCACTGTTTTAGAGAGTCTCTGCAACTGAGCAGGCTCAGGATAGTGTCTTACCTGGTAGCACACCAAGATGAAAGGTTTTCTCCCATTATAAGAGGCCCATACAATTATACCTTTTTGTGCCTTTCCCTGGGTAGTAACCAGTACCGGGCCGGGAGGGTTTATGATTTGTGTGTGCATTATGACGTGAGCATCCGAAGGCTCACCGAAAGTGGTTTTATGGAGAAGCAGGGAATTGAACCTGCGACCCCTGGTTTATAAGACATAGGCATATCCCCTACACCACATCGGCCCATACAGTTAAACCATGTCAGGAGAAATAAGCCAACCAAGGAGTAGATCAGCATTTATACTTTATAGACATGGAGCAATAAATTCAGCAGAGAAAACCTGTTTTCAGGATTTCTGATTGGGTGAGGCTTGAACTAGCCTGCTTCGCTACAAATGTTTCATAAATCATGAAAAATTTGATCATGGAAATGTGTAGGATAATGGCGGGCTACAGCCAGAACTCCTTCAAAGCCTGAGTGGATGCATAAAACTGGGTGTTTTGCGTGTGTTTTATATGTAATTTGCTGGGGGCCATGGCACACCGTCAAAATAACCGTAAAAAAAAACAAACGAAAAATTTGATCAACAACATTTTCTATAGCGAACAATGCACTGATTAGATAGACTGCACAGATGCCACAACTGACAATTACCTTTCAGGTTTTCACAGTTTTTTAATGGGGAGGCTCATATCTTAGCCATACACTCATAAATATAAAACTCTCTGCCTGCTAGTGTAGTCTGCTGATAACCTTTGCGAACAGTTTGGACCCAGATCAGGCCTGACAAAATGTCGGGCCTAAACAGTTAAAACTGGATCGAAACTGTTCAACACTGATGGAATTCCTGAACACATTTTTCGCAAATGCTAATTCTGGAAATAACTGGCAGACAGCAATCATGGAATTACCCAGCATGCAAAGAGTTAACCCAAAAATCAAGCATCAGGAGCTTTTTTTCCTTCTTATCAACCATTTACAAGATTTAAAACAGCAGGGGGATTTTCCATTTACTGGTACTCCTCACCCATTAACTTTGATTTACTTTCATATCATAAACAGAGAACCAGCAGCCTCATTATCAGATCAGTGGTCATGTGATCTCTCTGCTTGTCAGCCATTGCAGCATACAGTTGCAGAAACTCCATATAAGCAGAGGAGGGGTGGAGCATATGCAAATTAAGCTATTCCAAATATGTAAACTTCACTACAGATTAGCAGCTGCTCAAGGCTTATCAAATAAAAAAGGCTCTGAAAACAGGGTACTGGTAAATAAGCTAATTTTATCATAAAATATTAATCTTATCAGAGATATGGGCTAACACATCAGGTTTTGGTACTTATCGCATAGGCAAACAGCAGGCCTGCACATTCCCAAGCACGGGCAGATCCAGATGGGGTGGGGGGGAGGGGGAGGTGGGGGGGCTATACAGGTTAACCTATAGGTTTCCTTTGAAATTTTGGTATGGACACCCCTCAGGAAGCAATTGGGCCGAATTTTCTCTGGATATGCCCAGAGCCTTCACTGCATGCTAGCTGAGCTGCCTTTTTTGGACAAAAATAAAGCTTTCTTTTATATTGGATAGCTATACACATCTGAATTTTATACCATTTTAATATGGGCTGTCCCATATTGTCTCCAGAACACTACAAAGTCAGTATCATTGGTCCAGATAAGAGTAAAATTGAGAATAAAATTGAGCATGAAATTGTGATTATTTTCGTATGCATCAGTCTAAAATGTGTTATCTCATTGAGGGTTCTTTTGAGCACCCACAGCATATGTTTTGGTTGAGAAATAAGAAAGATAATGTTTAATTACCCACTCTTTTCTAGAAGCATGAATATCTGCAATCTGCAGCTCTGTCAATCAAACCTACAGCAGATAACAAATTATTTCCATCTTCCTACATTTTCAGGTAATTTATGTGAATCATCAGCTGCCAGGTAATTCACCTTATTTGCTCCATAAAACTCCTTTTTTCCCCAAAAACTGTTGCCTGCTGCAAATGATTTACAAGTGAACCCTTTTTGCTTACTGGGAAATTTTTCATGCTTTTGTTTTCATCCGCTGACTTTGAAAATTAACATTTTCAAAAATTTATTTCGGTGTCAAACGGTTGGATCCAGATCAGGGCCTATTTGTCGGTCCTGATCTGGGTCCAAACTGTTTACAAAGGTTATCAGATAGAAGACAATGTCGCCATGAGTAAGGAAGTTAAAGTATAAGCCAATCATAACTGCAGAAGAGAATTGTCATGCCCGGATCCAGAGGGGGGACAGGGGGCCAAACCCTCCTCCCCCCCTGAAAATCACAAAAATATAGGATATCTTAGCAATACTGGTCTGGATACCCTGAAAATCACAAAGCTACCAAGCCAGCATTCAATGTTGGGCCATCATCGGCATGCCAGCGAAACGTGCGGCTGATGAAGGCCCTCTTATAGTGATATTTGGATCCTCCCTTCAATCATCAACTAAAAAAACCAAAAAAAACGTCAAAGTTGGACCCCCTCTGACAAAATTTCTGGATCCGCGTATGATTAAGTCTAATTTTTGTTTTCTCAGAATATGACTTGATATTCCAAGTGAATTATCTGCTGCCAAATATCAAGTCTTATTCGGTAAAATAAAACGGGACACAATTTTAAAATGCTGTCTCTGCTGCAAATTTTGGTGGCGCTATAAATCTACTCAGCATGACAAAAACAGCGTTTTAAGCATGCAAGTTTGATGGTATAAAATAATTAATAGGAACACAGAAACCTAATTTCCCCATAGTGTAAAAAAATGAGTTCAGAACACAAACGAACAGAAGATTCTTACCGCTACAATTCACATCCAACCAATTCCATCGTTTGTTTCCGACATAAAAATAACTTACCGTGACTCTTTGCCTACTAGTGTCTTCTGCTGATAGAATTTGTAAACAGTCTGGATCCAAACTGTTTTGACACTCTGATATTATTCCTGAAAGAATCTTGTCATCTGGTGATAATCTTTGCAAACAGTTTGGATCCAGATCAGGCCCAACAGAACGTCTGACCCCTTGACACTGATAGTGTTCCTGAAATTATTTTTTTGAAAAAGTAAATTTTGTAAAATATTTGCAGACGGCAAAAAATGATGAAAAATTACCCAGCATGCAGAGTTAATTGTGAACAGCACAAATCAGTAGACTGGCTCCAGTCCTCAAAACATTTTTATGTCCTTGTAGCTATAGCCTAATTCTGATGGCTCTGACTAGAAGAGGAATGTATTTGTTGATTAAAGAAAAAAATCATTATGACTGCAATTTAATTTTTACTGATATTGTTTCGTCAAATGTTGACAAAGTTTCAGCCAGTCTACACAATCAGCAGATGATAAATTATCATGGAAATTAACCAGCATGCTAAGACTTAACCCTGAAAGAGCGACCTTTTTTGTCCAAAATGATAATTAGACAGTTCACATGAAATATAAATTCAATGTCCACTGCATCAGTCATGATTGGCCTATATATTAGTTGGGTTACTGTAACTCATTTCATGCTCGAGTATTTTACATGTTTTTTGTCGTTTGCTGGATTTTTTTCAAAATTAACTTATAAACTTTAAAAAAAAAAATCTTTCATGAATGACATCAGAGTGTCAAACAGTTTGGATCCAGATCAGGCCCTTCAAGATTGACAAACATCAGTCATGATTGGCCAATATAAGAGTTGGGTTACTGTAACTCATTGCAATGTTTTTTGTCGTTTTGTGGATTTTTCAAAATTAACTTATAAACTTTTTAAAAAAATTCTTACATGAATGACATCAGAGTGTCAAACAGTTTGGATCCATCTTGTCGGGCCTGATCTGGATCCAAACTGTTGCAAATGTTATCAGCAGATAGCACATGCAGGTAAAGAGTTAATTTGTCAATCGCAGCTTCCTCAAAGCAAAACTAAGCCAGGGACCAGTTCATAAAAACTGCGCAATAAATCAACTGCGTAGAAATTACATAAAGTAAACATACATGAAGTAAAATGTCGAGGAACTTTTACGCAACAAACCATGTAGCAACAAAACTGAGGAATTACCTACACAAACTGGCAACTTGACAGCTCACATACATTTAGATCTGGAAACTCATGAATAAGATTTCAGTTATTATTGCATAGGCAAACAGTGAAGATGATGAGTTGAAGTTTAACAACGCATCAACCCTTTTGGGTCATAAGCATCATCAAGGTTAGGTTAAAGAAGACAACGATGTTTGTGTATTTGTGGCATTTTTCTTCATGTTTATCATTTGAATTTGTAAATGAAGCATCAAAATTTAAAAATGTCCTCTGCTGAAGGAGGTGTTTTACGAGTTAAAAATATTTTTTGCGATATAGCTACCTCCCACCAACAGCAAATTTCAACTGGTCAGAAGGAGACGGGGCCACAGCTTAAAGTTTCATTCCACAGATTGGTAATGCCAGGGATCATACCCGGACCCTGGTTTTCAAAGGTCAGTGGTTTATCATCAACCCCTCCCCAACCCTGAGCCTATATGTGCAATCTGACATAGGTCGAACTGCATACACATGCATATTGTCCAGTTCTATATATAAAGTTTAATTAATTATTCACAGAAACCTTCAACATTTCTTTTAAAAGATACTGCTTGTTCAATCCTCTTCACTCAATTCTGATCAAATTCTATATAGTCCACTGAACTGGCATATTTCACTGGAGCCATTTCACATGAAAAAATGTCTTTAAAGCTAGTTTAAAGTCTCAAACAAGCTGGCTAAGCTATCCTGACTAGTTAGCATATTGAAGGAGGTGTCCCCAAATATATTTTTTAAGTTTTTCGGCAGCAAAAAGCATTTGTGCTTTATTACCTTTCATATGATAAGTAACAATTAAATTGCGCGCAAAATTGCTATTATTTTCTAATCTATCAGTTTTGGTTGCTCAAAAGAACAGTCTCATTGAGACGGTTCTTTAAAGTACAAAAAGTCAACAGACAATTTGTTTGTTTGATTCGATTCTTTACATCCCAGTCAACAATCTTTCAGTTATATCGGGATGGGTCTTTCTGGGTTGAACTAGTACTTTAAGCTAGGATTAATGTATCTTGCTCAAGGACACAACAAAGTGACGCCGGTGAGGCTGGAACCCACAGCCCTTCCGTCTCGAAACAAGGACTCTACCACTGAGCCACTGCAATGAACAATTGGCCAGCAAGCATGCAAAGAGTTAATTTAGCATATGGCAGGAACATGTCTTCTCATGATAGTGCTTTTACCTGTGTGTGTAACATTTTTACAGCCAGGTGAAAAATTGACATACCTGGCTTCAAGTTTCCAAGGAAACTGCAAGAGAGGGGTTTCCCAAAGCATTTACTCATACCTGCATAGCTAATTCTCCCAAGAAAACATTCACCAGATCAGAAGACTTCTGTTATCACATGGGCAACCAGAAATTAATTCTCAGATGAGCATGTGCAACCTCTATCCCCACTGAAAAGCTTTTAGAATGTTCCGGCCGACAAGGGCACTATTTATACGGTTATTTCATGCCTGTTTGTAGTATAGTCAAAACTATTACCCTGAGGTGCTGTGGACGTCCTGATGCACTATTGCATGAGGTTGAACGCTGAGTGCAATAGTGCATCAGGTCGTCCACGGTACCGAGGAGTAATACTTTGTTTAAACTACAAACAAGCATGAAATAACTGTTTTATTACCCAACCCATTTGATTAAATACTTAGCAGCATACCTTGAATGGAGGAGTTGCTATAGACGATGCGGTTTTGATGCAAAACAGAAAATTACACCAAATCTGCTAAATTTTGGTCTCAAAATGTTCCGCTTGTTCTAACTAAGAACTTTATGTTTCTGACCGTAAACAACGAAGTTATTGGAGTTTAAAGTTGCCAAACAATGCCTCATTTTCACCATTGTTGCATAACGTCTCCTGAACAGTATGCACATCGTCATCGCGCATGTTGATAAGGGTATGGATGTTTTTAACACCGAAGCATGAAAACCAGGCCATGGTATAGTCCCAGTCAATATCAGGGCAATAGTTCAGTGACTCATGAGATAGCCCAAAATAGATAATTTCTCCCTATATAGATGGTTGGGTAATAAAACAAATTGTTTCATTGAGAAATTAGATATATTATGTATGTGTTAAACATCTCATCAACAGCAAAGGTCATATGAAGACAGGGCCACAGCTTAAAGTCTCATCCCACAGACTGAAGAAGCTGGTGATCGAACCTGGGGACCCCTGGGTACAAAATCACAATTTTAACTTGGAATTTATGATGAGGAGTAGCCATATGTTTGTCAATGAAGATTGTACTCTTTTTAAAAAAAAAAACAAGGAACATAACTAGGATTATATTTAACCAAATCCCTGCAAAAGTTAATCAGGTAATCCACTCATTTATCAGGTTATGAGCTTACCAAGTTTCAAGACTTTAGTTCTTATAGAGGATCAGGGACAATAACTATGTAATAAATTGATGTAAATTTATGTACATACGAGGGTCATTTTTTATGTTCGTCCAATCGGGCTGTATCTCTACAAATATAGAATTTACGTTACCATAAGAATATATATATTTTAAAAGGTCTAGCTTCTGTCTATCAACTGATATAAATTTGACATCATTAGCGTTTAGTTCGGCCAAGATATATAGCTTTGAATAGGGCATAGTAAAGGACACTGGTCGAAATCCATGTCATTTTAACCACACAGCCAGCAGGAAATTAGACGCTGTTAAGTTCCACTCGCTATGGGGATATAAGCATTTGTCAAAACGATTTTTCATTTGAACTATCAAAAATAATTATTCAAAAGCTAATTGTAGACAAGTGCAACAAAACTATATGCATGTTGTTTGCTCTTTTATAACAATTTTTAACACCCATCAATATACCAAAATAATCTCGGTGAAGTGCTAGTTATTATATCTGTTAATTTTACGATTATGAACAAAATTTTAAATTTCTTCTGGTTTTGCATAGCACATGATATACTCAATCATTCGTCAGCAGTTATATTGATGTATCGATTAAAGTGTGTACCTGGCAACTTACGGTAATTTCATACCCCCATGTTATAAAAAGTGGGTGGGATAAATCAACCCTGTGTAGAAAAAACAATAACAATCAGGTCTCACAGTGTCCAACCGTAACGCTGGAAGAACGGTCGAAACGCCGGAACTTCGGTCGTATAACGCCGAATTTCGGTCTTTTTCAATGGATTCGCCGCCATTTTCGGTGTTATGACTGACGGTAGGTAGAAACTATCACTTTTTAAAAATATTAGGATACGTACACCGAACATGAAAAGTAGCCTATCCGGATCTACATGCATTATTCTAACTGCCAAATCTTCAACTGAAACATAAACTTTGCTGAAATTGTCAAACACCTCAAAAGAAAATTGGTGTTCAGTTTCGTACCATGCACTATGAGCGCTTTCGTACTGGGAAGTTTCGTACTTTTTTGATATTTTTGAAATTATTGATCAGTGATGGATGAAAATGTATTTCAAACTGACCTTGTATCATGAACTGGCCAGTGCTTAGATTTTTTTAATCCAGAAAGCAAGGAGAGAGGCACAATCCACGAAATTTAAGGTAACGCCGGATACAACGGTCATGCATGCTTGCGTTTGTAGGTGAGTGGAGCAAAAGACAGCTTTGAATGTGACGTGTTCCATGGTCCATGCCATTGGAACACAAATTTAATTTTAAATGAGATAAATAAGCTCATTTAGCTCCAGTCACTGACCAGAATTTAATGACATTGTTGCTACTATAGTCAGACTTTGCACTTGCTAGTTATAGCAGCTTAGGCTGTTCTCCATTTTCGGTGGTGGCTCTGTTGTCGTTGATTCATTGTTTTTGTTGCACCCATTATCTATGGGGTTATGTGTTTACACTTCTTTTGTCCTTCTAGTTTTGCACTCATTTTGATGGGGAACAGGGAGCTGGTCGCTTAATTGTTTTGCTGGTGTCTTTTGACTATTAGTGTTCCATGACTCTTTCTCATGGTTCCTTGGGCTAGTCTGCAGTTTGTGATTGAAGCAGTTCCTGATCATACTCACGTCCTGTTTTTATATTTACAAGTCGATTAAATATTCAGGGACACTTGTTCTCAGGGAAGAACTCTTTAAAGAGACCCGGCCTTGAAGAACATTGGACATAATTCAGAAGTATGATAGGCCACTCCTTGACTTGTTTAAATTCACTGAGCTCTCTCTGATGCTTGGAATACACCTTCATTTGATTCAAAATGCACAACTGTCTTCAGGGGTTGAAAACTGCTTTGTGTAAACCAGTCTGTTCATTTGCTTAGTCTTTACAATGCTGGTTATTTTAGAAAAGGAGAGTCTCTCAGTGGTAATGTGTTCAGCTCAACATAGATGTGTTTCTGGTCCTAGCCTCTATTGGGGCTCTGTATTTTGTCTTTGATCAATACACATGATACTCTGCTTAATAATGGTTCAACCCAGGAAGCGTCCAAACCTTACTGAAAAAAATGCTGATTGTGACAAATATTGATGTAAAAACGGTGGTCATGTGATTCAGACTTCGCTAAAATGTAGGGGACTTTTACTGGGTATAATACCGGTATGCACCTTTAACAATCTACATCACATATGCCATTTCTATCCAAACTGAAAATGACCATTAATAATATATAGAGAAACACTTGGACCAAATAATTAAATTACGAAAAAGACATGGTCGCATCTGGGGGGGGGGCCTACATTGATATTTTCATACATTCGTATGCTCCGACCATTTTGGGGTGTGTAAATTTTTTAATTTCAACATCTTTTTGGGTTTTCAGATAAATGAATATTTTTCGGGTATTTGGTGGATATTTTTAAGAGGTCATCACAAATTGGACTAGATTTAGGGGGCATTTCTATGTATTTTAGGGTATCTTCTAATGGTTAAGGTACAGAATTTGGGATATTTTTGGGTTGCTAAAATTTTACGTAGGAAGAAAAATGAGAGTCCCCCATCCCCCTTGGTTGATCAATATTTGTTTCCGTATATACAGACCGTCAATGGAAACATTAGAAGTACATCTTGTCCTTGAATATTGACTTCTTTGGTACCCCACCAAAACAAAGTTAAATCATAGCAGAAAACAACAACCAAAAACCCCAGGGAAAATACTTAACAATCTCAACAATTCCTCACAATTGTCCAGAACATGTTATCAAAATATCACCCAAAGTCTTATAATGTGACGTAGGTTGTCGTCCTTGCGTTTGCCATATGCTGTATACAAATATGGGAAAATGGCATTGACAAAAGTAAACCCTTACTATAAATCAAACTTGTTCAGACATAGACGTACCAAAGTCAATCAATTCAAATAAAGTAGGCAATAGAAAATTTGGAACACCAAGGTAGCTCAGGTGGGTTTAGCGCTTAACAATTGTTCTGAGAGCTTTAAGTTCGAGCAGCAAAATCTATATGACTATCTACGTGCCTGACTTTATGTATGTCTTTATGCCTGTCTGTCTTTATGTCTGTCTGCCTGTCTGTCTGTCGCAAACTATGGTTGCTGTTTGGGTTAAAACAATGGAATGGCAATTCTATGTATGTTCAGCTTTGAGCTAACTTTTTGTAAAAGCTTATACTTATATAAGTTGTAAGAAAACAGCGGGTACCAGTCGAGTTTGGGTCACAGTACACTGTCCGTGCGAAGTCATTAGATCGGCTAAAGCCTCAGACTAAAGCTTGGTTCACTTTCGTTTTATCTTTTTATATATTTAATTATATTTTTTATTTAGAGAACATATACATGTATACTAATTCGCTTTCAAGTTTTATGATAATTAGAATCGCATTACCAGCTATTCTATTGGCTTGTAACCTAATAATTCCATCGCTCAACAACAGTAATCATGCATCATACTGCGTTGCAAAAATATTGTCTTCGCATCTAAGATTTCGTTTATCTGCCATTCTAGAATATTATGTGAATTGTTGCATTCACAAAATTTTGGTCCGCTACTCAGTCCTAGTAGCTGAGCAGGCTGAATTAATTTATCCAAACCCATGGAAGCCTCCATGTGATCGTAACATTTTGTGTGCTTCAACAACAGCATAATATTGGGCAAATATTTGGTACCAGTAAAATGCACTAAAGCCAACCCAACCAATGGCTTTGGCTTCTGACAATTCTAAGGTGGTGGTTCTGTTATTGTTGATTCGTTGTTGATTGTAACTGCCCTTGTGGGATTCTGTAATTGTTCAATGTTTAGTCCCATCTAGCTTCTAATCATCTTGATGGGGAAGATAGAGTTGATTGTCTTACGTTGTTTCATCTTCCTGGTGTTCTGTGAATGTTGTGTGGCTTTTCCTTATGGTCCCAAGGAATTTGCCTGCAGTTCGTGACTGTGTTCTTTCCTGATCATACTCAATTTTTTCTAATGATAAGGCCCATATGGTGTTTACTTATTACCAAGAATACTGTGTTCAATTCGTTAAGTGCAAGAACCTATCAATCTTGAAGTTAGCCCCATTCTCGCATTCAGCCTTTACGCAATATTCCACCTATTTCCAAGCTCTTATATTTCAAAATTTATGTAACAGCAAAAAGGTTGAATTTCTCTGATATGGTTGCAGCATGCTAGCATGCTTATTTATCTCCATTAAAATTGAATTTGTGTTCCAATGGCATAGACCACGGAACACGTCACATTCAAAGCTGTCTTTTGCTCCACTCACCTACAAACGCAAGCATGCATGACCGTTGTATCCGGCGTTACCTTAAATTTCGTGGATTGTGCCTCTCTCCTTGCTTTCTGGATTAAAAAAATCTAAGCAATGGCCAGTTCATGATACAAGGTCAGTTTCAAATACTTTTTCATTCATCACTGATCAATAATTTCAAAAATATCAAAAAAGTACGAAACTTCCCAGTACGAAAGCTCTCATAGTGCACGGTACTAAACTGAACACCAATTTTCTTTTGAAGTGTTTGACAATTTCAGCAAAGTTTATGTTTCAGTTGAAGATTTGGCAGTTAGAATAATGCATGTAGATCCGGATAGGCTACTTTTCATGTTCGACGAACGTATCCTAATATTTTTAAAAAGTGATAGTTTCTACCTACCGTCAGTCAAAACACCAAAAATGGCGGCGAATCCATTGAAAAAGACCGAAATTAGGCGTTATACGACCGAAGTTTCGGCGTTTCGACCGTTCTTCCAGCGTTACGGTTGGACACTGTGGGTCTGCATAATTTTCTTATTGCACTAATTTCAACACCTGTTAAGAGGCACAAAAACAGTTTTAAAGTATTTTATAAATATAGTAATGCTCCATGAGATCATTTATGTACAAAATAAGGGATTTTAGCACCCTCTAGGATATCTATTTTGCAGTTCATTTCTAATAAAACAAAATTATTAACTTTGTTTTGGGATGAAAGTTACCGTAACACTCCCATCTTCCATATATAAACAAGAAAAAATAAAATAGTAATTTACAGCTAACATCCACAT
Source organism: Loripinus fragilis (assembly GCA_964019695.1). Taxonomy (NCBI): domain Eukaryota; kingdom Metazoa; phylum Mollusca; class Bivalvia; order Lucinida; family Lucinidae; genus Loripinus; species Loripinus fragilis. The sequence continues at coordinate 230,392 of CAXHUL010000038.1, read as the reverse complement.
TCAAAAGCCCTAATCCAACTTCCACTGTGTCAACTTTTTACGATAAAAAATTATATCCCTGCTGTACAATTTGCCGAGGTACCAAATAAATCTTCCGTATCAAATAATTGCTGCGTATATGCTATAATAGCCATATAATATTGTAGAAATGAGTGTCCTTTATCTGCAGGCAAATTTTCAGAAGCTTTGTATGGCCATGGACCCATTTTTATGCAATTGTTACTAACGTTCTATCAGAAACTAATTCCATAAATGTGATATTTCTACCATATTTCCAGTGTCTGATACATTGTATACAGGAAAGTCTTTGCCTCTTAGACATCATTAAAGAAATGCATTTTGAAATAATTTTAGGTTGCATGTATAGATGAAAGCTCAATCTTTCCAAATATATACATGATGTATGCATTTACTTTTGCTGTTTTCATTAATTCACCACTCTACCCACATAAAAAACTTCCCTCGTACACCTTCATAAAATACTCATGATATACTAAATATCAGCATTCTGGGTCAAGTGGGTCCAAAGTAGGAAGAAATGTCAGTTTGAAAAATGGCATATCTCTACCATTCTTTATGGATTCCAACCAAAAGTTAATCAGTTTATCTACTCCTCAGCCCAAATCAGTATATGATACCAAATAACAAGGCTAGCTCATATACTTTTTAAGATTTTGTGCAGGCTGGCATACCCCTTTGTTGTTCGCAACCCCCCAAAGACAGGTTTTCTCATGTCGAGACCCATATGTTAAGCATTCTTAAGGTTCAGAAGGATAGTTTTTCTTAATGTTATACTGAGGTTCAAATTCATGTTAAAGTTTATGCCCATCGGGTTGGAGCTATGCTCATCGAGGCACTAAGATGCAGCCCACCTATTTTGTTGCTATGTTCAAAAGCCATCTGGTTTTCTGAAAGGTTTAGTGAGGCATGAAATTGTCTTTGGAAAATATGCAAATATCAGTGTGCCAAAGAGTCTAATGCCAAAATAACTTTTCTACGCAGCAGAACTATTTACAGTTATGTAATATACCTGTACAAAGGTAAACATTCCCACAGCATAAACCCTTAAAGCACCAATAACAATTACAAAAGACAACAAATCGAATATTTGAGCCGCGACATGAGATATCGAACAATGTGGTATGTGCGTCCAGCAAAGCCTCAGATCAGCCTGCCCATATGCGCAGTCTGATCAGAGCCTTTGCTAGTCGCTTGAATATTCTATGACTGTTAAGCTACTGTCGGAACAGCATTTAGAGTTACTAATCTTAACAGGAAACTACACAGGCTCGTCTGAGTCTACACATGTCAAAATACCACATTGTTGGAAATCATGTGTCGCAGCTCAATTACAACAGACAACAAATCAAATATTTATTGGTGCTACCACTATTTCAAGTAGGACAGTTGTTAGTTACTGGTAATGACACTAATTTTAGTAAGACAGATGTCAGATACTGGTGTGACTGCTGATATCAGAAGAGCAGTTGGCAGTTACTGGTGCTACAATGGATTCAAGTAGAGCAGTTGTCAGTTACTAGTGCTACTGCTGATATAAGTAGGGTAGTAGTCATGTACTAAATATACTGCTGATATAAGTAGGGCAGTTGTCATTTACAAGTGCTACTGCTGATTCAAGTAGGACAGTTGTCAGTAACTGGTGCTACTGCTGATTCAAGTAGGACAGTTGTCAGTTACTGGTGCTACTACTGATTCAAGTAGGACAGTTGTCAGTTACTGGTGCTACTACTGATTCAAGTAAGACAGTTGTCAGTTACTGGTGCTACTGCTGATTCAAGTAGGGCAGTTGTCAGTAACTGGTGCTACTGCTGATTTAAGCAAGGTAGTTGTCAGTTACTGGTACTACTGCTGATTTAAGTAGGGTAGTTGTCAATTACCGGTGCTACTGCTGATTCAAGCAAGGTAATTGTCAGTTACTGGTGCTACTGCTGATTCAAGTAGGGCAGTAGTCAGTTACTGGTGCTACTGTTGATTCAAGTAGGACAGTTGTCAGTTACTGGTGCTACTGCTGATTCAAGTAGGGTAGTTGTCAGTTACTGGTGCTACTACTGATTCAAGTAGGACAGTTGTCAGTTACTGGCGCTACTACTGATTCAAGTAGGACAGTTGTCAGTTACTGGTGCTACTGCTGATTCAAGTTGGGCAGTTGTCAGTTACTGGTGCTACTTCTGATTCAAGTAGGACAGTTGTCAGTTACTGGTGCTACTCCTGATTCAAGTAGGGCAGTTGTCATTTACTGATGCTACTGTTGATTCAAGTAGGGCAGTTGTCAGTTACTATTTCTACTGTTGATTCAAGTAGGGCAGTTGTCATTTACTGATGCTACTGCTGATAAAGAAGGGCAGCTGTCAGTTACTGATGCTTCTGTTGATTCAAGAAGGACAGTTGTCAGTTACTGATGCTACTGTTGATTCAAGTAGGGCAGTTGTCAGTCACTGATGCTACTGCTGATTCAACCAGGGTTGTTTTCAGTAACTGGTGCAATTGCTGATTCAAAAGGGTAGTTATCATTACAGGTGCTACTGCTGATTCAAGTTAGGCAGTTGTCAGTGACTGACGCTACCGCTGATTCAAGTAGGGCAGTTGTCAGTTACTAGTGCTACTTCTTATTTAATGAGGGTAGTTGTCAGGTACTGGTGCTACTTCTGAATCAAGTAAGGCAGTTGTCAGTAACTTGTACTACTGCTGATTTAATTAGGGCAGTTGTCAGTTACTGGTGCTACTGCTGAATCAAGTAAGGTAGTTGTCAGTTACTTGTACTACTGCTGATTTAATTAGGGCAGGTGTCAGTTACTGGTGCTACTGTTGATTCAAGAAAGGCAGTTGTCAGTTACTGGTACTGATGTAATTAGGGCAGTTGTCATTTACTGGTGCTACTGCATATTTAATTAGGGCAGTTGTCATTTAGTGGTGCTACTGCTGATTCAAGTTGGGCAGTTGTCAGTTACTGGTACTACTGCTGATTCAAGTTGGGCAGTTGTCAGTTACTGGTACTACTGCTGATTCAAGTTGGGCAGTTGTCAGTTACTGGTACTACTGCTGATTCAAGCATGGCAGTTGTAAGTTACTGGTGCTATAACTGGTTCAGTTATTGGTGCTACTGCTGATTTAAGTAGGGCAGTTATCAGTAAATACTGCTTTAGCTTGGACAATTTTACTGGTGCTTCCCTTGAATTAGCTAGAACTATTGTACTGATGAAATCACTGAATTAGCTTAGACAAATGTTTTTGTGCTACCACCAAACAAGCTAGGGCTTTTGTACTGGTGCTTCAACTTACTTATGTTACAATAAGTTAGGTAGAACAGTTGCACTAGTACTACTACTGATTTAGATAAGACAGTTGTACTGGTGCTTCCTCTAATTTAGATAGAACAGTTGTACTGGTACTTCCATTTACTTAGCTAGGACAGTTGTACTGGTACTACCGCTGATTTAGTTAGGGCAGTTGAACTGGTACTTCCACTGATTTAGCTAGGACAGTTATACTGGTACTTCCACTGATTTAGCTAGGACAGTTATACTAGTACTTCAACTGATTTAGCTAGGACAGTTATACTGGTGCTTCCACTGATTTAGCTAGGACAGTTGTACTCGTTTTGCCACTGATTTGGCTTGGACAAATATACTGGCAATTCCACTTACTTAGCTAGGACAGTTGTACTGGTACTTCCACTTATTTAGCTAGAACAGTTTTACTAATACTTCCACTAATTAGGCTGGGAAAGTTATACTTGTACTTCCAACAGTTTTACTGATACTTCCACTGATTAGGCTGGGACAGTTATACTGGTACTACCACTTACTTTGCTAGGTCAGATGTACTGGTACTCCCACTGATTTAGCTAGGAGAGTTATACTGGTATTTCCACTGATTTAGCTAGGAGAGTTATACTTGTACTTCCACTGATATAGCTAAGAGAGTTATACTGGTACTTCCACTGATTTAGCTAGGACAGCTAACTGATACTTCTACTGATTAAACTAAGCCATTTGTACTGCTGCTTTTTCTGATTTAGCTAGGACAGTTGTACTGCTACTTCCACTGATTTAGCTAGGATAGTTATACTAGTACTTCCACTGATTTAGCCAGGACAGGTACTTCCACTTACTTTGCTTGGTCAGATGTACTGGTACTTCCACTGATTTAGCTAGAACAGTTTTACTAGTACTTCCACTGATTAGACTGGGACAGTTAGACTGGTATTAACACTGATTTAGCTAGGCCAGTTGTACTGGTACTTCCACTGATTTAGCTAGGACAGTTGTACTGGTCCTTCCACTGATTTAGCTAGGACAGTTATACTGGTGCTTCCACTGATTTAGCTAGGACAGTTGTACTGCTGCTTCCACTGATTTAGCTAGGACAGTTGTCCTGCTACTTCCACTGATTTCGCTAGGACAGTTGTACTGCTACTTCCACTGATTTAGTAACGACAGTTATACTGGTACTATTACTGATTTAGCTAACACAGTTGTACTGGTACTTCCACTGATTTTGCTTGGACAGTTATAATGATACTTCCACTGATTTAGCTAGGACAGTTGTACTGATACTACCGCTGATTTAGCTAGGACAGTTATACTGATACTTCCACTGATTTAGCTAGGACACTTGCACTGGTACTACAACTGATTCAGCTAGGACAGTTAAACTCATACTTCCATTGAAAAAGCTATGCCATTTGTACTGCTGCTTCCACTGATTCAGCTTGGACAGCTGTTCTAATACTACTGCTGATTCAGCTAACACAGTTGTACTGGTACTTCCACTGATTAAGCTAGGACAGTTGTACTGGTACTATGGCTGATTTAGCTAGGACAATGTACTGGTACTTTTCTGCTGATTCAGCTGGGACAGTTGTACTGATACTACTGCTGATTTAGCTTGGACAGTTGTAGTGGTACTTCCGCTGATTTAGCTAGGGCAGTTATACTGGTACTTCCACTAATTTAGCTAGGACAGTTGTACTGCAGGTTCCACTGATTTAGCTAGGACAGTTATACTGGTGCTTCCACTGTTTTAGCTAGGACAGTTATACTGGTGCTTCCCCTGATTTAGCTAGGACAGTTATACTGGTGCTTCCACTGTTTTAGCTAGGACAGTTATACTGGTGCTTCCACTGATTTAGCTAGGACAGTTATACTGGTGCTTCCACTGATTTAACTAGGACAGTTATACTGGTGCTTCCACTGATTTAGCTAGGCCATTTGTACTGGTGCTTCCACTGATTTAGCTAGGACAGTTATACTTGTGCTTCCACTGATTTAGCTAGGACATTTGGACTGGTGCTACCAGTGATTTAGGTAGAGCAGTTGTACTGATACATGCTTATTTAAGTACACAGCTCTAAAATAGGACTCGTCCGCTGATATTTACAAGTGCCTAAGGCTGCAGGGCAAGTGAAAATTTTGATAATTCTAGTGAAATCTAGATTATTTTAGTGATGGAGGGCAAGTGCCTATTTTAAGATATTTTGAGGCCTGAAGTAAGACAGTTTTATTGATGCTGCTGCTGGTTTAAGTAAGACAGTTTAGGTTGGACAGGACAGCTGTCAGATTGTGTTGAAAGTCTGAGGTGAAAGTATGAATTTCTAGTTTTAAAACATTAAAGGGTGCTAAACTTGTCCATATACAGCAGTTTACAACCCGATTCAACATGACCACAAAAATGTTGACTTGGATGTAAAAACCATTTACCCTTTTTTACATGGCTGGGTATACAATAAGAAAAATATGCTTTTAGGGTTGAAACAGATCAGAGAAATTTACATGATGTTTCCTATCTTTCACAGCTTGCCATAATCTCCAATCATCTTTTACAGGGTCTTATCAACCCCTTACATCATCTGGAGAATGTTAACACATGGCAAGATTATCAAATCTAGCAGTTACCCCAACCCCTATCTAGGCATACCTGTATAATTTCTGAATATAGCAATAGCTTACTACAACACCTACTATCAGCCTACTTCTAGAGTTACAGAGGCCTATCATATGGGGGTTACCTGGCAAACGGTTCAGCTCCCCAGACGAGAGCGGCATTTACACCAATAACTTCCTTCTTTCTACTCGAAAGCATACATTGTGGGTGCTCATTGGAATCGTCTCGCAGAGACGATTCCAATGAGCACCCACAATGTATGTTTTTGTGCAGAAATAAAAAAGTTAGAGATGTTTTTGTCAGAAAATAGCGCCCCTTTCTGGGTGCCGGCAAATGCAGTTGAAGGAGCAATGAAGCCTGTATTCACTAATTACCGAAGTCAGTAACACCAGGCTATTAATATAAGTGGGAAAATCTCTGAGCATTTCTTCTATTGTTACTATTGATACCGAGGTGTGAGGCATCAAAATGATCCAATTCTTATTTACGGATGTGCTCTAGAGCAATTTTCTGCACACTTCGAGAAAAATACAGGATTCCGGGAATTTTCTTAGAAACGTCTCATTGAGATGATTCTAATCTAAATTTGTGACGTGTTTACTTGAAAAGAAATGAAGTATACTTTCTTGTCTTAATATTTATGTTATTTTCTCAGTTAGTGAGGATTCACAATTTTGACATGTATTTTCATGCATACATATTGATTGGTCACTTGGAGACAATTTCAGAAAGTGCACAAAATCAACCCTACTGCACTGATAATGACCAAAGCTCCAAAAAGTTTTGGTCATTTTCAGTGTAATAGGATTCATAAAATGCCATGACACTCACCTTAGCTGGAGCTAAAACTAAATATTCTCAAAGAAAACATGATTTTCTTTGGAACTATGCAAACTGGATTAAAAGTACCGGGTTACAACAGCGGAGTTATTACTTTTCTGTTTATATACATATTTCCAAAACAAATCATAAGTTTACAGAGATCTGAAATTCTAGCTGGAGTTTTTCAACAAATCAATTGCCTTTATCAGGTTCAAACGCGACTGCTGCATTCTTGAACCAAGGGCAACAAATATGGAGGATCTAGCATTCTTTGTGTCACCATGGCAACCGAAAACATGGCTGCCAGCAGAGCAATAATCATACTTTCATTTTGGACGAGAGTAGATGCACTAAACAAGGCTGGACTTTCTCTCTCACTGATGGATTATCTCATGGTAATTAACCGAGTGATATAAGAAAAAAGTCTATCATTCGTACTGTAAGACTTTGTATACTAACTAACATAGATGGAAAATATTCACTTCATTTTGGAGGAAGATTGGAATAAGTATTCAGGTTGCTAGCTTTCTTATTTTTCAAAGAAAAAACATATATCGTGGGTACTCATTGGAAGCATCTCGTCGAGACATTTCTAATGAGTACCGCAAAAATTGTTTTCATAAATAAAATAAAGAGGATACGGCCAATTTTTGGTAGAAAAAAATCACCTCATCTTGGGCAATGCAACAGACAACATAATATCATTTGGGCCTCGTCGCGACAAAACCTGTCTTCGGGGTGTCCGACAAAGCAAGTTTCAAACCAGTCTCCTCAGCTACAGAGACTAGCTAGACAATTGAAATTTCATTTGTAGCAAGTTTACATATGATACTTTGCAAAAAGCGAATAACAAAGGTGCTTATCAGACTGTGCGGATGCACAGGCTGGTTTGCGCCTGTGTTGTTCGCAAACCCCCAAAGACAGGTTTTCTCGTATCGAGGCCCATTTTGGAGAGTTGAGAGGGCTTTACAAGTCATGTGAAATATCTCCTGATGGGACAATTTGCATGACATGTGAAAGCCTCTTTTCCCAGAAAAAAATATGAAGATAGTATCTAAAGTAATATCTGTTTTGTGCGCAATTTGATTTGGGTGTAAGTGCCATATCAAAGCAATCATTAATCTTATCATTTGATAAAAATTTTCTTTTCATTTTCAGTGGGATGGTACCAGCTTTACTTGATATTTTCAGATTCTTAGGAATATTCTGATTCTAAGGAATATTTGAATGGATGTACATGTAAGAAACACAGGAATCTGTATTATATATCGTATATAGGATTAATTCTTTCTTGAAAGGTCCTTTCAATTCAGGTAAATTATATGTTTCATGTATTGTCTTTGTACCAGTTTGATGTTAGTAGGTTGTCCCCAAGAGCTTGCCCTTCACATTTATTGTATGGTAACCAGGCCTTTAGTTAAGAGTGTGTATCAAAAAAAAATTCTTATTTTTCAACCAAAACATATGTTGTGGGTACTCAAAAGAACCGTCTCAATGAGACGGTTCTTTTGAGCATCCAAAACATATGTTACAACTGATGGGTAAGAAAATATTTACAATTTTACGCTCAAAAAAATTGTTTATCTAAACCTATGACGGTAACACTTTCTTCTTTACTGTAATATTAATAAACTGTAAAGTTCCATTCGCAATTCTGAAGCTCTAGAACTAAAAACTGCATACACTGCTATCAAGTGGGGCTACAAGCCTAATTTTTGGTCTGTAACCCATAGGACTAGTTAAGCAAAAACTTTTAGCGTAAAATTGTGATTATTTTCTTATCCATCAGTTTAAACATGTGTTTTAGGTGCTCAAAAGAACCTTCTCGATGAGACGATTCTTTGAGCCTGTAACTTCATTTATGTACTGCCGTGCAGCAGATTCTCATGCATTGGCTCATCTAATTGTTGTGGGGTTCATTTAAAATGTCTCAATAAGACCCTTATATTGGGTACCCCAACAACAAGTAAAATGATCAATTTCCTAATTAACCCTTCTCCTGCAAAAAAATCTTATCCTGAAAATGCCATCTTCTTATTACGTCAGCTGCATATAGATAAATCTATGAACCCTTACCACGTCTGGGTCAATATTGTCCATACTGTTTGCAATATAGGCTATGCAGATGGTAGAGCAGATGGCAATATTGTCGCGAATGGCAGCAAAAGTGTTTAACTGTTAACCATGGTTACATTGTTGCAAAAATATGCGGAAAAACTTGGATTTGACATTACGAAGCACGGATTCTGGAAGGACAGCCAATGGACACTTTACCATAAAAGGAAGAATATGAGTGTTGGACTGTAGCTGGTTGGAAACGGGTCAAATAGTCAATCACTCATCATTTGGTCCCCTTCAACCAGCTGTGGTTTACACTCAAAGCACCATAGAGCAGGGAGCCAGCTTAAAAGAGATCATGCCAGGTCTCCAGAGAAGAGAAAACATTTCTGAATCATTTCTTCTTTCTCAACAAAAACGTTTGTTGTGAGCAGCACAGCAGATGTTTTTATAGTGAAATAAGAAAAATCTCGCCATAATTCAATCTTTTGGTCATGCACCCACAAGAAAAATCTCAACTGTTGGCTCAAAAATTGGGCTTTTCTGTAGCTATGACCTGGGAGGCTCTGCATGGGCCACATCATGGGAAAAGCTGTCTTTCAAGATTTGCAACCGGGGTACCCTGGCTGCTCAGCTATAGTGACTTACTAAAATTTTTGACTATTTGGAACTTGTCACAAAAGAGCCTGTCTTCAGCGATAGAAACTAGGTAAGACTCAAACATGCTTGCTCCGCTACAGTGACTAGTATCTTGATCATTTGGATGGTGCAAGTGACAGCTATTGCACAGCAAACACTTTGCCTGCACAACAGTCTTGGAACCTAATAAATACATTGTTCGCATAAGTTTTTCAAAATTCTAAACCCGTTATAGAAAACAGTGTAGATCCAGATCAGCTGGCTTCATCAGAAGCCAGCTGATCATGATCCACACTGTTTATGATTGTTTTGTTTGTTTGATTTGATTCTTTAAGTCCAAGTCAGCAATTTTTCAGTTATGTCGGGACAGGTCTTCCTGGGTTGAACCAGTACTAAGCAAGGATAACTGTGTCTTGCTCAAGGACATACCATAGCAACACCAGTGAGGCTCAAACCCATGGCCCCTCGGTCTCGAGTCAAGCACTCTACCACTGAGCCAATGTGCTCCCTGATCCACACTGTTTTTATCAACATGATAAATCTATATTAATAATGAAATTGCATCACCAGTTTGATTGAGTACCCAATGTACACTTATAGAACCATTTGCAGTTATTAGGTTGGATATGGTATGATGGTAGGGGTAAATATAAAGATCCAATGTTTGATGCCAGGACAGGAAAAACAATACAGTAAAACCTGCCTTAAGCGGCCACTCAAAAAGAAGACCAAAAATTGGTTTCCAAGACCAATTATCGCTTAATGCTGGTCAAAAGTATTGCAGAATGCTCCAAGGGAGCATTCTGCAATACTTTCGACCTTCATTAGGCTACCATTTGTCATTAAGATATTTGTTTTGTCTATTTTTGAGTGGCCGCTTAAAACAGTACTACAGTGAATTCAATATTTGATGTCAGGACAGCAACTGCATGTTTAATTGATGCCAGGACAGGAAATGCTTGGCCAGGATGCCATTTAATAATGTCAGGACAGGAAATGCTAGGCAGGGATGCCATTTATTGATGTCAGAACAGAAAATGCTAGGCAGGCATGCCATTTATTGATGTCAGGACAGGAAATACTAGGCAGGGGTGTCATTTATTGATGTCAGAACAGGAAATGCTAGGCAGGGATGCCATTTATTGATGTCGGGACAGGAAATGCCAGGCAGGCATGCCATTTATTGATGTCAGGACAGCCAATGCTAGGCAGGGGTGTCACTTATTGATGTCAGGACAGGAAATACTAGACAATGATGCCATTTATTGATGTCAGGACAGGAAATACTAGACAATGATGCCATTTATTGATGTCAGGACAGGAAATACTAGGCAGGGGTGCCACTTATTGATGTCAGAACAGGAAATGCTAGGCAAGGATGCCACTTATTGATGTCAGAACAGGAAATGCTAGGCAGGGATGCCATTTATTGATGTCAGAACAGGAAATGCTAGGCAGGGATGCCATTTATTGATGTCAGAACAGGAAATGCAATACAGGGGCTTGGTGTTTGATGTCAGGACATTGCAATACAGGGGCTTGGTGTTTGATATTTGGACAGAGAAGGAAACACAGTGACCCAATATTTGATGTCCAGACAGGAAATGCAATACAAAGACCCAATGTTTAATGCCAGGACAGGAAATGTATTACAGGAAGTCTGGATACAGGGATCCAATCTTTGATGTCAAAACAGGAAATACAATACAGGGGTCTAATATCTGATGTCAGGACAGGAAATGCCAATGTTTGAAGTCTGGACAAGAATAGGACAGGAACTGCAATATAGGGTTTTAATCTTTGATGTCAAAACAGGAAATACAATACAGGGATCCAATATTTGATGTCAAGACAGGAAATGCAATGCAGAGAGCCAGCCAATTATTGAGGTCAGAGCAGAAAATGCAAAACAGAAGTCCAATATTTTTGTCAAGACAGAAAAGTAGAAATAGGGAGCAGGTATTTTATATGATTACAGGAAAATATCATAATCAGAAATATAATGGCTGGGTGTTTGGCGTTTTCTTCAGTTTCTGGTCATTAGAGACTAATTCTTAGGGAGCAGAAAACCAGGTGATGGTAGAGTGTGGGGGATGTTCCATTTTCTATGATCTTTCATGCACAGACTTGATACTGTCAAGGATGTGCATACAATCATGGAAAACAATCACAAAGAGTCAACTGTTTCAAACTGTGTAGATTCTCTCCATTTAAAAAGGCCCTTTTTCAGATGTATGATCCATGTGTTTGAAAGTGATTACAAAAAGCTGCTGTTTGCTGGATACTTATCTTCTTGCCAGCTTGTTATCTAGTAAGTACATAATTCTGAGGAAATTCTACACCGAGGCATATGAGCACCAGAGATACACCATTTTCCAAAACATATCTCTCTAAACCCCTCACCAAACCATCACCCTTACAATGGTGATGGGGTCAGTTCCATGAGATAACTCTTGTGTAACCCAGAACATGTAATTTGGAAGAGTTACAAGACCTTTATCGCTATCTTTTTTGTCAGATTTCTTCACTATTCTGGATCACTGGGGGAAACATGTGATCGCCAGATTCTACCAACAGCCATAGAGGCTTTTTTAGTCATGATTTTCCCATCTTGCTATTAATAGGTAACTACACTAATCTGCTTGATGCATTTTATATGCTTACTGTTTATCAAGAAATAAATGTCGAACTCTTGGTTCTTTGCCATGATCTTAGCATACATTTTGTGTGTTCAACATGTTCATGTGTTGACGCTTCCTAGGCCGGAGTGTAAGTTCAAGTAGTTTTACTAAACACAAAAGACAACATGATATCTTTGCCTACCAGTGTCTTCTGCTGACAACTTTTGCAGCTTGAACCCAGAGCAGGTTTTGTTTGATTTGATTCTTTATGTCCCATCAACAATCTTTCAGTTATAAAGGGAAGGGTCTTCCTGGGTTGAACCAGTACTAAGCTAGGATTAATGTTCTTGCTCAAGGACACAACACAGTGACGCTGGTGAGGCTCAAACCCGCGGCCCCTTGGTCTAGAGTCAAGCACTCTACACCTGAGCCACTGCACTTCCTAAAAACCCAGAGCAGGCCCAACATTTTTGTCATGCCCATCCTGGATCCAAACTGATATTGGTTTTAAACATATTTTATTCAAATTAATTTTAATCAATAAGATTTATAAGGATCATGGAGCTCTTATCATGAATGGTATTAATGAAAGAATTTTTTGAAAACAATAATTTTAAGAGAAAAAAAACGGGCAACATAAAAGTAGGCTAAATTTCACATGCAATGAGTTTAACTCTGGCCCTGCTTGCCTGATCATGTCCCAATACCCCACTCAGAAACTAGGTCTCCAAATATGAAGAAACCAATTGTTATTTGTCTTATTTCTCAACCAAAACATATGTTGCGGGTACTCAAAAGAACTGTCTCAATGAGACGGTTCTGTTGAGTTGTTTAGACTGATGGATAAGAAAATGATCACAATTTTACCCTAAATTTTTTTGATTATCTTGACATATGTTATGAAGACCCTTTTTGGCCTAAGAGCCTTCTATATGATGGACTTAGAACTCCTTCCTCCTTGGGTAATGTTTCCTTTGAGTAAAATAATTCCAGATGTCTGTTGCTGAGTCATAAAATATTGGGGCAAAAAGGCTACTGAGCATGCTAACTTGCTAAGGAAATATGATTATGAGTTAATACAGATGAAAATGTACCTTACATCTTTGCTTGAGTTGATGAGATTTACATCCCAATCAACATTTTTCTGCCATTTTGGGACATTACTAGGTTAAACCAAATTAGCATAGGAAACTATACAAATCATAATTCCAAGATGGCTGCCCCTTTCACCAATACTTTTTGCCCAATCTGTATGTATATTGACAAATTAAAAAGTTGGACACAGGTTTGTTTACTTTTCCAGGTATTTTCAAGCCATCTGTCAGAAACCTGACCTTGCATTATTATAAAGGTATGAAAAGAAAGAAGATGGAACCTTCATAATTTTTCTGAAAATGGATTTAACTCCAAGTGCTGAATTTCTACAATGGAATCTTCCTCATGATGATAGCAGCAAATGTATCTTGCCAAGAAAAAATGCATCTGAAAATGTCGTCTGCTGAAGTTGTCTGCTGCAAATAATTGACTAACATTACTGAAGAATTAAGTATAGAAGCAAATAGCATGGACCCAGAACAGACTGCTCCTATAGGAGCAGTCTGATCTGTGTCCACACTGTTTGCCATAGAGGCTTCTTAAACATTTCAGCAGACGAGAAAAGCAGACGACATTTGTTGCGATTGGCAGATTAAGGGTTAATCTAAGAGATGAAAAAAACAATAAACATTCCAACGAGAGAGTCAATGAACATTCCATCATTTTTCATTACACTAGGGGAGGTCTCGAAAGTTACATTTATTCCAAGTTGACATAGCCAGGTAGCACAATCAAAGGGGCGCTCTGGATGGGAGAAACTTTCTTCCTTTTCAAGGTTTCTGATTGGTTGAGATTTCTTGTTAAACTCTCTTCTGCTCTGACTATAAGATAAACATTCTAGGGTCAAATTGCCACTTCCAGCAAATTAACAATTTATGATACATGGTTTCAGAGGATTATTTTATTTCTACAGTAACTGCCCAAAGGTTTAGATTTGAGTGAAAAGAAACAAAAAAAAAATACATTTTTATGCAAGAAGCTATTGGCACAATTATTATAAGGTGTGTATTTTTGGATAATTCAGGAGATAATTTTCTTTTATATTCCATAAAACATATGCGCTGTGATGTGACAAATCCAACAAAATGTATGCAGTCAGTGAAGACTCAAATCAGGCTATGTCTGATCTACCCAAATGAAGTTTTATGGAGAACTAAAGAAAATTAAACTTTCCCAGTCAATAAATACCCATCTTATTGGTTTCTTTAACCCTTGAAGTGCCAATCACAACAAAAGTTGTCTGCTTTTATCATCTGCTGAAATGTTTTTGAAGCTTATACCTTTTCATCAGGGTATGTACTGGTTGGTAAGATATAAACAATCTTCAGGGACAAAATACATCTTTTTATAAAAATTATGACTAGGAGCCCCTTAAAATATGAATGGGCTATTCAACACTTTGTAAGGAATAGTCCATCAGAATAAGAATGGTAAATTACCACCAAATGCCTTTCTCTTCTGTCAGAGTTTTATGAAATAAAATAAGAGTAATCCACAACAAAATGTATGTTGACTGTATACTCACCACATTTGACACTGTACTGTAGGGAGAAAGCAGCATTTCAGATTTCAGAAGGAGTTGGTAGGAGCACGACAAAGTGAACATTATGCTGTTATTAAGATGAACCCAAACTGCCCCTGACAGTTTATTATGTAACAGTTGGTACACAGGACTGGTGTCTGTATGACCCTTAATTATTACTGGGAAACTGAAGTATTATACCAGGCTGCTTAAATATATTGTCTGCATTCCACTTTATTAATTCAGATGTTTCTTGCAATTTTAAAAGGTTTTTCTGTGAAACTGTATTTCTTGTCTGATCAGCAGGTTAAAAGAAAGGTATCTCAAGAGAAAATGTCTTATTAAGAGAAAATGTTTTATTAAACATGCATGATGCTTGGCTTTATCCGATCTTATCCTCCAATATTTTAACTAAATTTGCTCATGAAACAAATATAATAAATAAAATAAATCTTATATTAAATGCAAAAAATACTGGTAAATACAGACCTGTAATTTTATGGTTTACAAAAAGTGATGGTGAGCTGCCCTTTTCCCCTAAGAACTGGGTCTAAATTTGTTGGCAATTTGTTTAGATTAGTGAGGGTGAAAGGCCATAAACCTGCCACTTGTAGCATTGCTGACATTAATAGCATAAGAATTTCATGGTGATAATCTCCAATGATCAACAGGGAAATAGCTTGAACAGGAAGAATCATGTCCCTACGGGCATGAATGGTAGTACTCAGCCCCTTTGATTGTGCTACCTGACATAGCCTAATGGAATTGGGGGGTGAGGCTCCAACATTAGAACCCTTTGACATGTTGAGTATCGGCATCAAAAATGTACATTCTCGGCACAAATGGGTAGATTACCTTTTACTTATCATTTTAATCATTTCCAATAAATATCTTCAATGAAGTTTTGTTATCTAATATTTCATCCTGTACAAGCCACATCAAAAATTTATTGTGTGTGTGTATGTGTTGATGCTTTACATTCCAGTCAACAGTTGTTCAGTCATGTTGGGATGTTTTCCTTTCTTCCTGGATGGAACCAGTACTAAGCAGAGGATAAAGTGTCTTGCTCAAGGACACAACACAGTGGCTTCAGTGAGTCTCAAACTAGCGACCATTCAATCCCTAGTCTAAAACTCTACCACTGAGCCACTGCCCTCCTCAAAATATATAGAGGATCTTATATGAGTGCTGATATTTTATTAAATTTATTAAGCGAGTCAGGGAAAAGAGATGGAATGCGAGGTTTGGCGAGCATTTTATCTCTTTTTTGCACCAAGTTTAATAAATTCAATAATACGATAGCATGGAAGTTAGATTCTATTTATCAATATATTATTATTTAGCAATTCTGTCAGACACAGATATTTTTAACAGTTATCAGTTTTCCAAAAATTCTTTGATGATTACCATCAGAGTGTCAAACAGTTTGGATCGAGATCCGGCCCGATTTCATGTCCAGTCTGATCTGGGTCCAAACTGTTTGCATTAACATTTTCAAAAAATCATTTCCGAATACCATCAGAGTGACAAACTGTTTGGATCAAGATCAAGCCTGATTTCATGTCCAGTCTGATCAGGGTCCAAACTGCTTGCAAGGCTATTATCAGCAGACAACAGAAGGCATCACCAACAGGCAAAGGGTCAAGGGTTATAACACTCCAAACATAGGGAAGTGATCTGAGGTTGTTTCAAGTCAATGGTAAACATTCTTGAGGGTATTGTCATCAACTCAGTGTAACATAAACCCACAGACAGCCCTGTTTATAAATCAGAACTCACAAAACTAATGCATCTCACAGCTGTTTCTAATTCCACACTTCGACAGTTACAGCCTCTAGTCAGTATAGACTGCACATGTTTCATTGTTCAAACAAACTCTTTGTATTGCTTATATGAGCCGCAACATGAGATTTGGAACAATGTGGCATTTTCACGTGTGTAGACTCAGATGAGCCTCTGCAGACTCCTCTTAAGCTTAGACACTTCAAATGGTGTTCAGTCAATAGCTTAACAATCATAGAATATTCAAGGGACTAGCAAAGGCTCTGATCAGACTGCGCGTATGCGCAGGCTGATCTGAGGCTTTGCTGGTCGCACATACCACAATGTTGGAAATCTTATGCACTGGCTCATATTATGTCTTTGCATGCTGGGTAAATCTGTATCCTGTTTTTTGTGGTTTGCATTTGTTGTTGTTTTTTCTTCAAAATTAACTTTTTTTAAAAATTCTATCAGGAATACCATCAGAGTGCCTAACAGTTTGGACCCAGATCAAGCAGTTACAGCCTCTAGTCAGTATAGGCTGCACATGTTCATTGTTCAAACAAACTCTTTGTATTGCTTATATCTATTTGCAAGCTGGGTAATTCTGTATCCTGTTTTATTGCGGTCTGCAGTTGTTGTTGTTTTTTCTACAAAATTAACTCTTTCCAAAAATTCTATCAGGAATACAACCTACAAAGTGCCTAACAGTTTGGATCCAGATCAGGCCCGACATATTGTCAGGCCCGATCTGGATCCAAACTGTTTGCAAAGGTTATGAGTAGAGGACACTAGCATGCAAAGAGTTAACGTGCCTTTCAACAATCTTTTAGTCATATCATAATGGCCAGTTACCAAGTAGCTTATTAGTCTAATCTGCCATCAAACCATTCCTGGGGAGGTGAATCATTATGCGTTTTTGTTTGTTTGATTTGAATTTTTACATCTCATCAACAATCTTTCAGCTATGTAAGGATTGGTCTTCCTTGGTTGAACCAGTACTAAGCTAGGATAAATGTGTCTTGCTCAAGGACACAACCAAGTGATGCCGGTGAGGCTCGAACCGGGGCCCCTCGATCTCATGTCAAGCACTCTACCACTGAGCCACTGCACTCCCGTAAGTGTATGCATAATTATGTCAGTAACTGACAACTGTCCTACTTGAATCAATGGCAAGAAGATCATTTCTATGAAAGCATTTGGTCACACCGGTGTTACATACCCACTTACAATCCATAGAAATCAGTTTATCATTCAGACTTGGCAATGGTTTTGACTTTGAGGCCTTGCAGAAAGTCTTTGCACAAAAAAGAAGCTATCTACACTTTGCAATATTGGACTACATGTTGATAGGCACATACAACCAAGTCAGTTCCTAAGAAAATGGAATTTATATATCTACTAACCATTTAACAGAGTACGTCATGGGTTAATTACACTATTTTTACATTTTCGAAGCAATCCTTTAATGAACCTTTAGCTTTTTGCAACCGTTCATAGTCTCATGAATGACACAAATATGACTGACAGCTGCCAAGCTCAGTTGCCCGTGCAATACGCTTCCATCATCAAGCTCAGTCATCAGAAGTGACTGGTGTTGTGATTGACATTGAGCCACACCCGAGTCGCACATGCAAAACAAGCCTCTTGTTTGCTCCATTGGCTGTCCGTTGTTCACGCTGGCTGTTCCGCTTTACATTCCGACAAAACCGTTTATACGATTTCATATTAAATACAAAACTGTTTTGTTTCCTTAATTATACATATTTTTGTATTTTAGATAGTTATAATAAAATGTAAAATGTCAATTTTTGGTCTGTTCATGGAATCATGAATACTTCCGGTCTCTTGAAAAGTTAATGCGAAGAATATTAGCTTCTGACTTTGACCAAAGGTCTTCAGGCTATTATGGCATTCTTAGGTTGATAGGGACCAGGACTATGACACAAAAATGTCATACAATAATCTCTATATAACACATATAAGAAGACCTTTTTTGTTTGGTCAACCAAATCAGTCTGAAACTAGATTCAAAACCTTCATGGTATTTATACCCTTTAAGGGCTCTTTTCTCAAAATTCCCCTCAAATAATCTTCAACCAAATCCAGCTACTGAACTTAGAATGTGCTACCTCAGAACCAGTGAACCATATCAAAGCCATTAAACTACAGTGAGAAAATGTTTTGGCGGGAATGAGAGCCCTAATCAAAACCAGACACCCCAGCGATTCCAACAGATTGAATTTTCATTTCCAAAAAGCATGTATAAAACCTCAAATAACCCCCCCCCACACACACACACACACTTTTGTCATCCATTGGTCCACTGAAAGTCTTTGCAAACATTTTGGAACCAGGCCTCGAGGTTATAAAACTTTTTCATGCTCAACTCAACTGAGCATGGAATTTCAAATGATCATAACATCTAAAATGCTGAAATACAAAGACTTGGGATGTTGTATTTATCATGCTAATAAATAAATAAATAATTGTTGGCATTTTAACATTTATGAGCATGATAAATTTTATGATCAGCTGAGTTGAGCATGAAAAAAGTTTTATAATCTCCGGGCCAGATCTGGCCGGACAAAATGTTGGGCCTGATCTGAATCTAAACAGCTGTTTGAAAATGATAACATTTCCAGAATATTTTGTTAAGAGGAGACTGTGTTGCATAATAGTGTAGCATTTGATGTGGGTGTTTGTCAAAGTACAAGTTTACAGACTCCATTGTAGACAGTGGCGTAGCCAGAACGCCAAAAAGTTAAAAAAGTCAAAGGGAGACTACTGGATCAAGCAGTGATTCTCTTCAATTGCGTCCCTTTTCGAAATGGGAACTTCTCTTAATGGAAAGAATGAGCAAATTCTTTCCTTTAAGAGCAGTTCCTTATGGTATCGAAAATCACTTTTACCACATTAGGTGACCTCCCTTGAATGTTACTATTTTTGCGTAACTGCATAAAGGGAGCTCCACCAGTGATAGAAATGTTTAGATGAAATAACTTTTGTTTGATTTGATTCTTTACGTCCCATCAACAATCTTTCAGTAATAAAGGGATGGGTCTTCCTGGGTTGAACCAGTACTTAGCTAGGATTAATGTTCTTGCTAAAGGACACAACACAGTGACGCTGGTGAGGCTCGAACCCACGGCCCCTTGGTCTCGAGTCAAACGCTCTACCACGGAATCACTGCGCTCCCCTGATTGAAAATACAAGCTTTATAGGTTAACAGGGTAAAAATGTGGAGGGGTGTAGTACATAAAAATGTTCAGCATGATAAGGGTTAAGAGATGGAAATAGTTTTTTTTAATCTACCAAGTTCATTCGGTATGGTTAATCAGAGATGAACTGTGTAAGGGAAACAACTATCCCATACATGCCAACAACTACTTTCAAGATAGCTGCCCCTCAGAAACAATGTCTTGATGCTCCATATGAAATTGACCTCAACTGACCTTGTTTGTTTGTTTGGTTGGTTTGTGGTTTAATATCCCAGTCAACAGCTATGGTCATTTCGAGACGGTCAGTTAACCTAACCACACTATTTTCCAGGGCAAGTTAACAAGTGCTCTGTGCACATACTTTCACTTGTCAGCCCTCCTTGAATCAGCTGAAGGAGGAGAATGACCATTTAAAATATTTTACGATCAATCTCCATGAAGTTTGGGGCCACGGCCGTGATCGAACTCAGGACCGCTGGATCAGCAATCAGACTCACTACCGATTGTGCTACATGGCACAGGTCAACTGACCTTGTGGTTTCTGAGAAAATATGTTTAAATATATTATCGTCAGTCCAATTTTAGCAACCTTAGCTGAAAAGTCAAAGGCTGACCTTGGCCTTGGGGACTTATTTGTTGTCATTGTCTCATTCTCTCAAACATATGAGCCGTGACATGTGATTTCCAACAATGTGGCATTTTGACAAGTGTAGACTCAGATGAGCCTGTACAGCCTCCTTTTAGGCGTAGAAACTCCAAATGATTTTCAGTCATTAGCTTAACAATCATAGAATAGTGAAGCGACAAGCAAAGGCTCTGATCAGACTGCGCATATGCGCAGGCTGATCTGAGGCTTTGCTGGTCACACATACCACATTGTTGGAAATCTCATGCACTGGCTCAATTATTATCTAGTAAGTATAGTGACTTTGGCTTCTCAAAAAATTAAATTTTTAAGATTTTTCCAATTGACATGTATTAGGAAACAAATTTTGACTTTGCTGTAAAGTAGTTAAAGGTCAACCTAGGATCATCATTTGAACAAGCTTGGTAAGGTTCACATCCCTAATGCTACATACCAAGGCCCAATGTCCAACATCATCAGCCTTCTGGAGAACATTTTTAAGGGTTTTACCATACATGAGCATGGCGGCTATCTTGATCATGTGACCAGGACCTTTTTTGAACAAAGTTTCATTCCCCCACGCTAAGGAGTCTCCATATGAAATTTGAGTTCAATTGACCCAATGGCTACAGAGAGGATGTTTGAAAATATTGATAGACAAGGGAGTCATTGGCTCACATGAGCTTAACAAAACAAAACCACAATCATGAATACAACACAGGCGCCAACTCTTCAGCGGAGTACAGTAAAACCTGTGTATAACAGCCATTCTCAAAAAGACAGAAAAATTGTTTTTCAAGACCAATTATCACTTAATGCAGGTCAAAAGAATTGAAGAATGCTCCAAGGGGAGCATTCTGCAATACTTTCAACCTTCATTAAGCAATCATTTGTCATTAAGACCTTTGTTTTGTCTATTTTTGAGTGGCCGTTTTACACAGGTTTTACTGTTAAATAAATTTAGTTTTACACTTGAACAAATGAGCCAATAAGCACAGCAATGAATCAGAGATAATGTCTATTTATCGACGAAATAAACACACTCTCTAGACAATAAAGAACCTCAAAACATGTCCGCGATGCAATAACACATTTATTAATAAATGTGCAATGGTATTTTTCTAATTCTAGATTTGTAATTGTTTCGAATTGTCCATCCATGACATCTGTTATATGCCAAGAATAAACTTGAAACCGACGTACTGGTTTTCTCATTCACAGCTTTATGGTAACATCTACAACAATGACGTAGGGGAGCATTACAAAGCCTAATGTTTTGCATCATCCAGTGCAAGCTAAAACTCTGCATTTTAATCCTTAAATGATCGCATGCAGACCAAAAACAATAAGCCCTCCATCTTCAATACTGAAGACATAAGTTTTTTCTTCTAACTTCTGATGATTAATCTCTAAACTTGTTGATATATTGTATTCAACCTTATAACCCCACATGCTCTTATAAGTGCACACTGAATATACTTCATTATTTTTTAACATATTATGAAATTCTAATTGCCAGTAAATTCCATGGTGTAATTTCATTTTTTATTCAGTTTTATTATGTGAATAACAAAAATTCTAATGCACTTGCTTTTGTAACCCGACTTCTGATTGGATACGTCAAAAATTTGCGGCAGTATATCCTGTGATATACTTCAGGAAACATTTTGACGCCATTAATTACGTCACATTTCATTGGATGAAATGCAGCACTATGCGGCTTGCAACACTCCAATTTGAGACGAAGTGCATCAGAATGGGGATAACCATATTCAAAATTTTCTTTGGGGAGGTATATCATCGGATATACCTTCGTTAATCACGTTTTGCGGCTCCGCTTACATGTTGCCGTAAAACTAAATTTTCTAACGTATATCCGACGATATACCACTCTAAATGAAAATTTTGAATACAGTTATCCCTTAAGTGTGGATCCTGATCTGCTGGCTTTATTAGAAGCCAGCTGATCTGGATCTACACTGTTTTTAAAACAGGGTATAAAATTTTGCAACAGTTACTTTCACAGTGCACTCATTAGGTTAAATACAGTATACACAGTAAAACCTATCTAAAACAGCCACTCTCAAAAAGACCAAAAATTGGTTTTCAAGACCAATTATCGCTTAATGCAGGTCAAAAGTATTGCAGAATGCTCCAAGGGGAGCATTCTGCAATACTTTCGACCTTCATTCAGCTACCATTTGTCATTAAGATCCTTGTTTTGCCTATTTTTGAGAGGCCGCTTAAGACAGGTTTTACTGTAATTCCTTCTTTAAAAATCTTACCTTTCTTGGTCGTTTCTTCTGCATTCTTATATACTATGTTGTTGGGTGATATGGGAGTTAGATGTACAGGTGGAGGTACAGTTGGAGAGTAAACCTATAGTCACCTACATTTGCTTCTTATGAAACCAGTAGGGGACCCAAAAATCATTATCAGACAGAAATACAATGTAATTTCTTTGTTTGTGTTGATGCTTTACATCCCAGTCAACAATTTTTCAGTCATGTTGGGATGATTTCCTGTCTTCCTGGGTAGAATTGGGATATTTTTCACTAATCAATATTTTGGCTTGCATTCAAACCTGCCTGGCAGATGTATCTAGCTAGTCAGAGCTAAACATGCTATCAACTGAGCTATCCAGGCGCCCACACAGGATGTATCAAAGTTAAGCATGGTAAAGGTTAAAGTCATCTTACAATATGGGCGGTCTTAGTAGGGTAGAGAACATTACTGCATGCCACTATTTCAGGTTATTTGACTCATTCATTTTACATGCCATCATATGGGCTGCTACGCGAAGAAAACCTGACTTTGTTGCATGTGAACAACAAAGGCACTGACCAGTCTGCACAGACTGATCAGTGCTTTTGTTATTTGCTTCATGTAAAGTATGCATGGGTGAAAGTTCAAAATTTCCAAAATCTTGAACTTTAAAAAATCAGAATTTAAAACTTGCTGTATGCCTCCAAAATATTATCAATTCCAAGTTTAATGGTCAAATACCTTTAGATAATCTTAAACTAAATCAGAAAAGTTATCTTTATCTGCAGAATTCAGCATTTTGAGGCTGACTTTCTATGGAAAGTCAGCCTTAAAATCCTGAATTCATGAATAATCTGAAAACTATCATCCATGAGTATGATATCTAAATTTGCATCATGCATAATTTCAACATTCTAGTCTTTGTAGCTGAGCAGGCTGGTTTGAGCATGACCTGGTCGGAAACCCATGAGACAGGCCCCGAGGTTATAAAACTTATGAAATTTCAACTGCTCCTAAAAACTAAAATGCTGAAAAAGATAGGTATTTCTTGCTTTTAAGCTCTCATTTGATGTATTATCATGCTCATAAATGTTAAAATGCCAACATTTGTTGGCATTTTAACAGTTATTAGCATGATAAATTTCGTGCTCAGCTGAGTTGAGCATGAAAAAAAGTTTTATAACCTCAGGGCCTAGTTTTCTCGTGAATAATCATTTCTAATTACCACCACAAGTCAAACGGCACAACATCACATACCTGGGATTTCCTCGGAGAGCAGCGTGGTGTAGAGCATTAAAGCCGTTGTTATTGGCGATGGTGATATCAGCGTGATACTCCAACAGCAGTGTGATCATGTCGTCTCTCTTCTTACTAATGGCGTCATGTAGCGCCGTGTCCCCTTCTGAATCCTGAGTTTAGAAGATCATAGTATGGGTAGAATTATTCCATGATAAGATGCTAATTTTTGCAAACTTTAATTTTGAAAATTAATTTCAAATATAAAATTTTGTTTTGTCTGTGTGTTTTGAGTTTTGACGTCATTTTCATCCATCTTTATTGCATAAACATTGGCCAGTCTATGAGATCGTCACATAGTATTTGGTTATTATCCAAAATATCAACACAGAACCTCATTATAAGCCTGAGAGCTTTAACTCCAGGGCTGATAAAGGTAGAGGGTTGAATCTGAGGGTTATAACCAAAACCCGCTGTTATAATATGTCTATCACATACTTCAATTCACTGTTTTTTAGCATTATCATACAGAAATGTAAGCAAACAGAGGCCTTTGAAGTTTTGTTTGTTTGTTTGATTTGATTCTTTACGTCCCATCAACAATCTTTCAGTTATAAAGGGACGGGTTTTCCTGGTTTGAATCAGTACTAAGCTAGGATTAATGTTCTTGCTCAAGGACACCACAACGCAGTGATGCCCGTGAGATTATCGCATAAGCAAGCTTTGGGTTATTGTGGCAACATAGTGTCCCAAATATATGATATATTGCCAGCTATCTAGTGGAGCTTCATTTTTGGTCTAGACTTTGTTTAAATCCAGAATTTGTATGAATACAGGGAAGGTCCTGTCTAAAAATTACCCTAAATAAGTAAATCAGCACCGTTTAATCTGAACATACATCCAAAAAATCATCATATTTGAGCTGGTATGAGATATTGATTGATAAAAGGAATGCATTAGCTATTGTGCCAACAAGGGAAAATGCGTCCTTGCTACAGTTATTTTGAGAACATATTGGACATAATTGACATCTGACATAATTCATATTTTATGCTGTCTGAGACATTGATAAAAGTAATATATGAATGAAATTTGGAAGAAATGGACAGAAAATAAATGACTTAGTATTTGTGCCCACAAGAAAATATACCATTAAAGGTCTCCAGATAAATGTGCATATTGGAAAAACTATTTCCTTTATTTCCCATCCAAAACATATGTTGTGGGTACTCAAAAGAACCGTCTCAATGAGACGGTTCTTTTGAGCACCCAAAACACATGATTAAATTGATGGGTAAGAAAATATTTACAATTTTACGTTAATAAAATTCCCTTATCTGGATCTATGCCATTACAGTGGCCACTTTGCCAAAGTGGCCATTTTGAAACCGTTCATTGGACATATACCATATTCAGAAAACCAGTCAGAGATGTATGGGTGAATAAGAAATCTGGTTTAGTTATTGCTCCCACAAAGCAGACAGATAGACAAACCAACAGGGTTCTAAAATATTTCTAATTGCCAAATAACAGAGTACTGTAAACATTTATATAGGAATATTCAACCTGTAATACACCGTAACCGTACTGCATATGCATGTGTTTGTTTTTAATGCCACTGTCATACAGAGATGGACCCCAGCTTAAAGTCTCCTCCTACAGACTAGAGATGCTGGGTATAAAACCTGCGACCCCTGGTTTACAAGGTGAGTGCTTTATCTACAAGTTACAACACTATACAATTATTGGCTTATGTTGAGGTGCACATTGAGTGTTAATGAACAGTAAATGTCATATTGACCGACGCGGAGCAGAGGTTAATATGATTAAGTTTACTGTTCAATAACACTCCATGTGCACCTCAACATAAGTCAAAATTGTTTTAATATATAATAAATGTATGGTTTGCATTTCTTGACATTTTGGACCATTAAAACCATTGACTTTGTGGATGAATCATGCAAAATAACTTGAAGTTCTGACATCACTTCCCAGAAGCAATGCAATATTACCTTGTGCCGTGTGCTTTGCAACGTCATGTCTGGCAAACCATGCAACATGTAGTTATATCAGCGGCAGTGGATAGGCATAGCCAATCAGAAGAAGTTGATTTATAGATTATATAATAAATCTAGATATAGCATGGATAAATTATAACACAGTCATGTTGTGGCTCCACATTTTTTTTTTACTATGGAATTTTACAAAGAATTATTTCTTTTGTAAAATTGTCCCTTTTAGCAGTTCATTCCTATGGTCCCTGAAACATAGCGTTATAAAGGGACTGCACTGTGCATATTTATATATAAATTGTTTAACCTGTAAGCTTGGATGACAGCCAATCTCTAGGAGAGCCTTCACAACTCCAATGTGACCCTTGTTGACCCCTATATGGAGGGGAGTCTGTCTCCTCTTGTTCCTAGCGTTGAGATCACCTCCCCCACGATGAAGAATATCTATCACACCTGGCTCATCACCAAATGCAGCGTGATGAACTGCTCGGTCACCATCCTTGTCCTGTAATAAGTAAAAAGGTATTCCTATGCCATTGCTTTTGCAGGCTTTTTTCAGCAATTTTGGGAAAAGGCCCCTGGCCAAAATTGGGGGAAAATGATTGACTTAACAGCAAATTGGGAGAATTTAACGACATAGAACATAACAAGGGTAGCAAAATATATCCTCAAAATCAAGTAATTTTTGTTTGTATTATGTCAAGCATACCACTTAAGCTCAAGTATTATTCTGATATGGGTCATGTTTCTCATAAGTGGTAGTGATCTCTAAAAACTCTAATTTTTTTTTTTTTTTTTACTTTTCTTGACATGGTATTGGGGAAAAGGTGGCTATTTTCGATTGGGAATGGAGCCGAAATTTGGCCCCTAGAGAAGGCCAGAAAATGACCTGTTTTCAGTGTTTTGTAACACGATGTCAGATTGGTATAACAAAAAAATTGTGACTGTATATCCTGCTATTGCAATAAAATGTTGGATATAGTTTGACATTAATTACATTACACTTCGTTGGATGACATGCAGCATTTGGCGGCCTGCAACACTCCAATTTGAGAGGAATCAAAGATTTTAATGGTAAACAAGCGCAAAATTGCATTACAATGGGGATCATAACCATGTTCAAAATGTTCATTTGGGGAGGTTTATCATTGTATATACCTTTGAAAATCATGTTATTCGTTTGCTCATGAGTTGCTATCAAAAATAAATTTCTGACCGTATACCCCATGATATACCTCACCAAAAGAAAATTTTGAATACAGTTTTCCCATGATTTAATAAGCAAACAACTTGAAAGTTTTCAATGCCGTTTTTGGAACCTATTGCATAGGTCAAGATAAGGGCACTTTTTATTAATAAGATTTTTATATTTGTTACTTGCTCATAATTTAAGCATATGTTTTGGGTGCTCAAAAGAACCATCTCATTGAGATTGAGATTGTAATTGCTAGCATGTTGGATTAGAAAGCAAACTGTACCAGACTGTTTTCAAAGGAATTGGAGTTTGAACTCTGACCATGGTTCAATTTCCAATTCCTTTGAAACAGTTTGGTACAGTTTATAAAATGAGATCAGTCATAATATATACTTAACTACTAAAGAAACCTGACGCATACTGTTTGTCAATTTTTTGGTGGTAAATGAATATGATGCACACTTGTCTTTCCATTGCGTAAAGTTGAACAAAGGTAGACTAAGATGCACTGAGTTTATTTGCAAAAAAATGAACTAATTTCAGATGTCAGCTATCAAAACATCACGTAACCCCTAAAATCAATTTTTGCAAGAACAAAGACATCACACAAAATTGGCCAGAAGTGGCTTTAGTGTGGTTCTTTGTTATTTCATTGGCATCTTCTGGGCATTCAAATAAAGCATGCATGCATTTTTCAACCCAAAAGCCTATTTTCAATTTTTTAACGTCAATTTTACGTTACAAGCGTTTTATGATCTTTTTAAAAGCACTGTCACTTTTCCACTCTTTTCACTTTGAATGATGTTTGGAATGCATTTTGACACTGTTTCAGTCCGTTTGAACTCCATAGCTGCCACCTACGTCCATTTAGTGACATCAAGCGTTACAATTGTATGCTGATATGTGTATACTGCAAAGCTTGAAATTCATATGCGATTAAAGTAAAGTGTAGCCAATTGGCACTATAACAAAGTAGACAGCACACACTAAACGGCGACAAACGTTGACAAAGTAAAACAGTTATTATCCATAGTTTTACGTTGTTTCCTAATTGATGTTAAATTTGGTTTATTCCGCTTTTACCCTTTAACGTGACGCAAAACATAAGTTCTGATTCTTGAAAATGCATTCACTTACAATGATTGGTTGACTCCAAGTCATTTCAGTTTCTAGAAATTGCTTAAACAAAGGAAAACAACCCAACCGCTTAAACACCATCGAAAGCACAACTTAAAAGCCCCATATCATACGCCACAGCAAGAAATTGCAAATTTTTAAAATGCACTTTTGTCTTTACTGGTAGTTGCCTTGCATACATGTAAAAAGTTCTCAAAAAATATCTAGACACACACTCCCGAGGCAAAAGTGATAAAAACAGTATTTTTGACTTTGTGACATCATGTTCTATATTTGATAAAATATTTTTTCGAAGAATGCTTTCTAATGCCTTGTTATTAAAATAAGCATATGCGATTAGCTCTATAATAGGTTATTTACGAGTGTGAAACAAGTAAAAAGTGTCAGGTTTCTTTAGTAGTTAAGTATATATGACAGTTCAATCCAATAGCGCAGTTGTCAATTACTGGCAAAGTATGTAAAGAAAGAACAATTCAGTATAATGAATGTTCTGCCAGCCCTCATCTGGGTCCATTTTTGCAAATGTTATCAACAGATGACAAACAGGGCCATTAGCAGGGAAAGAATTAATGTCATGTCAAGTGTTTATACCTCGACTTCCATATCTAGATCAAACTTCATGAGTGTTTTGATCACATCAACATGACCGTTCTGGGAAGCTGCCTGCAGCGCAGTATGACCTGCAAACACTCCATTCACCTGCAAAATTCAAGAAAACAAAATAAAAACAATATGTGCCAGTGCATGAGATTTCCAACAATTTGGTATGTGCGACCAGCAAAGCCTTAGATCAGCCTGCGCATATGCGCAGTCTGATCAGAGCCTTCGCTAGTCACTTGAGTATTCTATGATTGTTAAGCTACTGACTGAACACCATTTGGAGTTTCTACGCTTAAAAGGTTGCAGAGGCTCTTCCGAGTCTACACTTGCCTACACTTCATTCACCTGCAAAATTCAAGAAAAAAAAAAAATATTATATGCTTAGCCAGTCAACACAGAAGCTGGAGATACATAGGATATATTTTAGCCCTTAAAATGCCAGCAAAAAATTCATCTGAAAATACGCCTGCTTTTGTCGTCTGCTGCAAATTTTTGCTAACATTGTTTAACAATGTTAAGTATAGAGACAAACTGTGTGGACCCAGATCAGACTGCTCCTATAGAGCAGTCTGGTCTGGGTCTACACTGTTTGTTGGAAAAGCTCCTGAAACATTTAAGCAGATGACAAAAGCAGACGACTTTTGTTGAGATTGGTGTTTTAAGAGTTAGAAAAGCCTAACAAATTTGGTACCAAAATCTTCCTTATGAATTATCATCACCATATTGAAGATGCCATAATCAATCCCGTCCCATGGGTGGGACCAGTCTGACCTGTCTTCCTCGAAGATGCCGTCTCCATTCAGAGTGGTTATGAAAATCTATACCTGCGGCTTGACAAGTGTACCTTGCACACAATAATTTTGAAATCTTTTTCCTTCTATAAAGGAGCAAATAAAATATAAAAGAAAAATATAAAAATTGTAAAAAAAATCATTGTAGGATGGTTTACTCTACCTTCACTTCTGCTTCTGGTCTTTGTAAAATCTCATCTACTTTTGCAGCATCTCCATTAGCTGCAGCTTTCACCAATTCTTCATTTACATCACCGGATACATGCGTCTCAAACAACTTCTTTAACAGGGCACTTAGTCTCTCTGCAAACAGAAACAGGTGGCATTAACTTAAGCTCTAGAATAAAATGGTTATTAACCCTTAATGCGCCAATCGCAACAAGTCGTCTGCTTTTCTCATCTGCTGAAATGTTTAAGACACCTCTATGGTAAACAGTGTGGACCCAGATCAGACTGCTCCTATAGGAGCAGTCTGTTCTGGGTCCAAAGCTGTTTTGCTTCTATACTTAGTAATGTTAGGCAGTTATTTGCAGCAGACGACTTCAGCAGACGACATTTTCAGATGCATTTTTTTGGCTCTTTAAGGATTAACACAAGCCTAGCATCCTTTTTGTGAGACATAGGCAAACAGTGCAGACCCAGATCAGATGCCGCCAAATGCGGCATCTGATCAGGGTTACCACTGTTTGCTTACGGAAAGTTCTATTAAAATTTGAATAAAATGAAAAATACAACCAAACAACTGAATTGGACCAATTGATAAGAGTAAGAAATTCCATTCGGCTTAAATGGGTTAAGATTGCGAAAATTCTTATTTCTCTATAAAAATATATGGGCCGGCCATTGCAATTTTAAAGAACCTTTATCATATAGACTGATTCATTTGCATCAGCATTATTCATAAATTCAAGGAGTAGGAATCTCAGAACTATTTTCCTTCCATCAGCCTTTAAACCTTAAAGCACCAATCACGACAAAAGGTGACTGCCCAGAGATTTTCTAAGGCCTGATCTGAGGCCTAATATCGGCCCTTCCCAATTCAAAAATAAGTAAATAGAAACCAAAATGGTGTATATCATTCCCATTTTCTTAGTTCTACATTTTGGTGAAAATTTCATAAAAATCAGAACAAAAATACCAAAGTTACAGATGCATGAAAATTTGCATAAAATGTGAATGAAAACAGGGTTTTGTTCACATTTTTATGCAAATTTTCATGAGTTTTTATGACGGACAATTAAAGCAACAAATATGTAACAGCTTTACACTGCTAATTTCTTATATGGTAAATAATTCATTTAAAATGGCGGTCCAGTTCTTATAGACTGCCTCAAGTTTTCCCAATTTTGATGGCCCAAATGCTTTTTTCTTAAGTTCAACAGGCCCCTGGCCCCAACTTCAGAAAGGAAGGAAAATCCCTGCTGCCTTTGTCGTCTGCTTAAATGTTTAAGAAGCCTCTTGATCAGGCACTATAGACCCAGATCAGATTATTCCTAAAGGAGCAGCCTGATCTGGGTCCACACTGTTTGCTTCTACACTTACATAAGGCAATAATGTTAGCAAATTTATGCAGCAGATGACTAAAGCAGACAATATTTTAGATGCATTTTTGGCAGGTGCTTTAAGGGTTAAAAAGTTGCAATAAGGTCTTTTAAAAACTAGCCATTTGGATTTTACTCAGTTTGTAACCGATTTGATGAAAGCTACACATATATCAAATCCACAAAAATAAAATCAATTCCTACAACAACATTCTTTTTAAATGATTTCAAATTGCGCCACATCAATATGAATGTGATAACTAATCTTCACAGTATCTTTGTTGCTTGCACACACTTAAAGATTAAATCAAACGAGGTATTTAACAAAAAACATAGAAACCTTGCCCGTCAGACTCAATAGATGTTCAAGCGTAATTTAAAAAATTACTTTACACATTTGCAGTATCCAGGGTTCATACAGCCAAGTTTGAGTAAAATTCTAGGACATTTCAAGGACTTCTAAAAGACTCTCCTACAGTTTTCAAGGACTATAAATTTTTGAAAAAATCCTGATTTAAGTATTAAAATTCTACTTCAGATATGCTAGACTGAGATAATGGAGAAATTTGTACTAGAAAATTAGTTTAAAATTGTTGTGCTTTTATTTGGTGCAGCAATTTTATACTGATTTAGATCCCTATCAACAGTGTGGAGTCCTACAAAAACAGTAGAATTCAAGGACATTTCAAGACCTTTAAGTGATTTTCCAGTACTTTTCAAGGCAAATTAAATCTTTAAGGACTTTTCAAGCAAGCCCTTCAATATCAAGTACTTTTCAAGCCTGTTTGAACCCTGGTATCTGCAGTATTTGCAGCAGTTGACTGGTTCATTTGTTGAAGACAACGTACCTCCTGAAGAGTTTGTGATTGCAGCCCCATCTGAGGATGCAACTTTGGTGACAGCTGATGGGTTATAGGTCCAGGATGTACCAGAAACCTCCACTTTCAGATCATTGTCATGGTATACTTGCTGTATTCTGCCGATCTTTCCAAGGGTCTGTGAATAAAAATTAGGGTAATAGCAGGACTTTAGTTAAGAGTGTGTATCGAAAAACTAATTTTCTTATTTCTCAACCAAAACATATGTTGTGGGTACTCAGAAGAACCGTCTCAATGAGACGGTTCTTTTGAGCACCCAAAACATCTGTTAAAATTGATGGGTAAGAAAATATTTACAATTTTACGCTCAAAAATTTTGTTTATCTAAACCTGTGGTAAAAGCTTATATTACAGATATCAGTATTGGGATTGAAACACATTCCCAACACACCCCCCCATTTTAGTCCTCATAGAAAATCACCTATTCGCTTCCTACAGAACCTCATATCTGAAGGTCTGAAAAGTTAAACCCAAAGCCCAAACAATATTTTTTTCCAATTTTCCATATCTATATGTGGAAAACATAGGTAGATTTGAAACAGAACTTTAAAGGCTGTGAGTTTGATCCTCATTTGGGGCATTCTGTTATATGGTATAATACCAGGCCTTTAGTCAAGAGTGCTTAACAGAAAAATATTTCTCTTATTTCTCAACCAAAGCAATTGTTGTGGGTACTCAACCATCTCAATGAGATGGTTCTTTTAAGCACCCAAAACATCTCAATGAGATGGTTCTTTTGAGTACCCAAAACATATGTTAAAACTGATGGGTAAGAAAATATTTACAATTTTACGCTAAAAATATTGGTTTATCTAAACCTGTGTACTAAGTACTTTCTTCCACACAGGAAGTTGGATAAACACTGAAAAGAAATATAGCTATTTTTCATACTTCACAAACTATTAAAGTGTTGTCATCACAGGGGTCAAAAATATTTCAATATTGCACTTGTCCTGCAGGACAAGTGACTTACAATTTTCACTCGTCCTGCAAACGCATGCACTTGTCTTTTAAAAGCATATGCAACAAGACAAATTCGACGAATTTATATCCCCCGACGAAGGGTTATTTGAGAGAAACATGTAAATCACAAAACATAAATCCCATTTATCTAAGTCTTAGTTCACCTTCAGTATCATTCAGATCATAACAAACACCTGTCAAGTATGCTTTAGTGCTTAGTTTAATAAAAAATATACTTACATCTGCACAATTTCAATATCTGACCTTTAAACCCAACCCCAGAGGTCAAGGGTGTGTGTAAATTCAAAGTGTTACCTTGCATGTAGGTCTACACTTCTTCCACTTTCATTTGATATGCAACATGACCACTTTTAGAAAAGAAAAAGAAAATGACCTTTTGACCCCACCCCACGGGGTAGTTGGTGTGTGTAATGACAGCATATTTGCTTTCATGGTGCTCTGTGATCAATTCCCTTTAATTTGATATGCAACATGACTACTTTCAGAAAAAGATATAGTTTGACCTTTTGACCCTACCCCCTGGGTCGAGGGTGTGTCTGTGGGCAAAATATTTGCTACCATGTTGCTGCCAGCGTTGTCAGCTTTAATTTGATATGCAACATGACTACTTTCAGAAAAAGATATAGTTTGACCTTTTGACCCCACCTCCTGGGTCGAGGGTGTGTCTGTGGGCAAAATATTTGCTACCATGTTGCTGCCAGTGTCGTCAGCTTTAATTTGATATGCAACATGACCATATTCTGAAAAAGTTTAATTTTGACCTCGGCCCCACCCCCTAAGTCCACCCAACAGGCTCGGACCCAGGCCTTCAAACTGAAATCCCTTTTGATATGTTTCATATCTATTGCTGCTCTGCCTGTATGCAAAATTTCAGCAAAAAATATTAACAATTGCCTTAGTTATTGCGAAATTTAAATATTTGACCTTTGACCCCTTAGGTGGGGTCAAAGGGGGTGGGGTAAAACTTTGACACTGCCATGCTTATCTACAGGCACTTGGCAATCATGGTCTAATAGTGAGAAGTTGTTAAATATAATAGCTTTGGTAGAATGTGAAGATCATCACACAAAAAAGCTAATATAGGTTTTGCCTTATAATTGCCTATACTAAAACAAGGGCAATAACTCAAGTGTTAAGGGGTTGATTTTGACCAAACTTATTGGATGTTTGAGAGTCCATGGTACTTATCATTTGTACCAAGAATGAATCAAATCTGACCAATAGGTACTGAGATATGGTTCCGGACGGACGGACGGAATGGACGGACGGACGGACGCAGCCAAAACTATATCCCTCCGACTTCGTCGGGGGATAATAAAGAGCATAAGGGAGTAATATGCAATATGACTCGAGTCATTCTTCCCAAAGCACTCGTCCTGCATCAGTACGATATAAAGAATTTGACATTTTCTGTTGATAAAAGTGTTTATCTAGAATTCTGACTAACCGGCATCATAGCTTCTGCCCACTCGCCATGTCCTCTTTGTAATACTTTAATTCTTTCAACATCATTACAGATCTGTACAAGGTCGCCAACAGCAAATTGTGGTGCAGCAGATGTACTGGGTGTGGCGCCGCTGGTGCTCGTCTCACTAGTGGCAGAGTTGGCGCTACTAGGAGTACTCACTTTGGTTAGTACTGCCGGGTTAAATGTCCATCTAAAAACAAATACAGTAAACCTGTGTAAAACGGCCACTCAAAAATAGACCAAAAAAAAGTTTTGATGACAAATGGCAGCCTAATGAAGGTCGAAAGTATTGCAGAATGCTCCCCTCGGAGCATTCTGCAATACTTTTGACCTGCATTAAGCTATAATTGGTCTTGAAAACCAATTTTTGGTCTTTTGAGAGTGGCCGTTTTACACGGGTTTTACTGTACATAAGTATATTTCAATGTATGGTCAATGTATCAGTTTTGATGGTAGCTCTATAAATTGTAGGATAACAACGAATGCCACCAACTTTAAGATTGAGCAATATTTTGTCAGTTTCTGACTCATATTGTCCAACACTTTTCCCTTGACATGAAGTCACCAATGATGTGACTACAACACAATTATGCTTGAATGTGAAAGCCAGCATTTTACTATTATCAGAAATTGAAAAACAATAGGTGGCTTATTGGCATAGTGTAAATTAAAATATTCTTTTAATGAAAATTGGTCAGCAACCTTTATGATTGGAATGAAAATTTCATTCATTAACCCTTCGTATACTGGAACCCCTAAACGAGTTCTTTGGTAAGGCCAGAATTTTTTTATTAGTTGATGTACGGGGAAAAAGAATCAGATTTAGGGTTGGGGAAACGGAAAAGAAAAGCTCTGAAAATGACCAGTTGACTGGTCATTTCAGAGTTTTTTGTTTTATACCTCCAGAACAAACAGTAAAACTAGTAAGGTAAACCAACAGTCTGTATTAAATCTTTAAATATTTCATCATTTTCCTAAAAATCTGGATAGGACAATCACTTTTAAGAGTTCACTCTCAAAAATACACAGACAGAGCCTTAAACATATCTTATTTTTTTTTCAACGAAAAGAATAATATTTAGAGTTGGCAGATAAAATAAAAAAAATATTTTAGATTTTTTTTCTTTCATTTTTCCGTAAAATTACAGTATGAGGGCTTGTAAATCAACTAATAAACAAATTCTGGCCTAAACAGAAAAGACCAAAATGAAATGCCAGTAAGATAAAAACTGTCTTCAATGAAAGTACATCTTATTTTGGTAATTCTAACATGTGACCCCAGATCTTTTGTCTGCTGATGTTCTTAGGTAGCCTATACTGCAAACAAAATGTACCCAGATCAGAATGGTCCCTTTCCCAGGACCTGACTGATCAGAGTTCATAGTGTTTGCTCCCATGATAAAATCTAAGTGCACTTGAACATATTAAGCAGCAAATGTAAAAAGCAGACAACATTTTCAGGACAAAATATATTGGCAGGATAAAGGTAAATGGTATTAAATAACTATCAAATGTAGATGAGAAATGTATATCCAAACAGTTTTATTCAAATAGTGATACTTTGTCATATAAACTAGTTTGTTTAATGTTAATAACTTAATACAACCAGCTTACTAAGTAGTTAGATGTAGGCACTGTGATTCAGCACAGTGCAAGAGCATAGAAGACTCTGATTTGACTTTACTTTTTTGACTAATAATACCTTCAAAATTTGATTTGAATGAGAATCTTTTGTCAGTTATTTTTCGTTGCCTTTTTTTCTAAAAAAATCTAGGCATGTAATAATTTGCCCTACTTTCAAACTCAAATTCTGTCTCAGATAAGCTTCTGTTTGCCATTCATGAACATTCTGTGTTCCCTATGATCTACACTGACCCAAAATGAAAGCTTTACATATTATTCAAAAGTATATATTATGATGATAAATTAGTTTTCAGGGTTATTTTTTTCTCTAATCGAATCTTCAATGTAAGCAAGGGTGCAAAGATCAAGAATTGATACAATCAAGTACCACACCTGACCCATGATACCAATGGGAAAGTGACAAACTCACAGTAGACACCACAAACGAGAGCCAAGAGGTCAGCCCTTTCCCAGCAGGTGACCACAAAGCACATAAAAACAGACGCGCACAAAACATAGCAAACACAAGACAGAACAAAAACATAAAAGATCCACAAAAGAAGTCCAGCCTTTGAACGGTCAGTAAAATATTTTACTGGAGGGCTTAAACCGGTTTAACGGCACCAACCTCACCCTTAATTCAGATGTGGATCAAGACACATAGATATCCAATGCCTTATTGATGTCTTTGAAAAAAAATATTGGATAAAAATCATATATTGCATAATTTTTATGAATAATTCAGTTCAGAGGGGTCAAAGTGAAAATTTCTAAAGAAAAATAAAAAAGTCACACAGCATTTGGAAACAAGAAATTACTGACTGCCTGCTGTAAGTGATGTTAAAAAGATCATCGTTAACCAGTGTGACCTCCATTTTAACGAATGCTTAGCAGAATACGTCGCCTCTTTGAATTGAAGTAACCTGGTTGTATGAGCACGTAAGGTGCATATTTGAGTCATTTATCGCATTCATTTGATGATTAGACCTGACCCTCCGACCCAATTCATCCTATACCTTTTCTTTGGGGTTCATAACTGGAGATAAAGAAGGTCAAGGAAAGATGCTGACGTTATTTTGTGATGGTATTATGTGGTTATTTACATGTTACGTGAAGCCTTGCAGTGTCATGCTGGAAAATGCCAGGTTCGTTATTTTGTATGTAATGATTAATGATCTTTTGTGCATGAACCCCGTAAAGGCCAAGCAATAAGGGTTGCTGGTTGAAATGCTTACGTGGGTGAGTTAACATGTAACGTGATAGGGACGTAACATTGTCACACGTGTGCGACCAGGTCTTGCACAGACTCTGACAGACACAGTTCTGTTGTACCGGTTCATAAAATCATGAATAGTCTGTCTAGAGCAGCCAAAACTATGCGCGATATCATTTACCGTAGACCCCGCCTTGAGCATGCCAATAACTTGGTTTCTTGGATCTTTTGAATGACGTGCCATCACTAAATACAAGCTTTTGTAACAATAAAACTACTTTTTATTATCAGTACTCAGCTGCAAATGTTTTCGTGTTGGTTTTAAAGCTGTTAGTGAATCACCTGTTACTGAGCATGTGCAATGTAAGGATCACATTTTTAAGGCGTTGATGCTTGAATAGACCTTGGAATTGAATAAAAATTGCATAATCGTTATTCGCGACAAAATCTTGATAATCGTGCGTAAATCTTACAACGACAAGTAAACTAACAAAACAGCTATTCAAAAATATAAAGTGTAAAGTTTTCATTTTGGGTCAGTGTATATGAAGCTCTTCCAGAATGACCTAGAGTATCACTATCAGATGAACTACACGGGTGAGACTTAGCAAATGCATTGGCTCTAGACAAAACTCTTTTCTTTTCAAGCAAAAATGACCAGGTTTCATCATTTCTAAATGAAATGATAAAACAAGCCTTATCACCAGAAAACTAGTCTTAGGTTTTCCAACCAGACAAGACTCATTCAAGCCTGCTCAGTTATGAAACTGGTCTGCACCTCTCATGCAACAATGTCAGTTTTCTCGTCAAGAGACCCAAATGTTGAACACAGCAGATTTGCAACAAATCTGTACACAATCACTGTTATGTTTACCTGTTTCCACGGGTGAAAGTTTAAAATTTACAAAATCCTGAGTTTTTGAAATTAAAATTTTAGAACTTGCAGGATGGCTACAAAAATGGATAATTTAAAGTTATAATGATTAATTGTGTTTAGATAACCTGTTAACTAATCAAAGAAGCTATTATAATCTCGTTAATTCAGCATTTTGAGGCTGACTTTCTATGGAAAGTCAGCCTCAAAATCCTGAATTCAGGATAAATCCTGAAAACTTTCACCCATGCTGTTATGTTTACCTGTTTCCACTGGGGTAGGAGACAACAATATCATGGTCCTCATCTATCCCTACTACTGTGCCAGTCTGACCCAGACACTGCAAAAACAACAACACAGTATCATGTACTGCTTAGGACCTGATTAATAAGCTATTTTAAGGGCAAATTTGTAACTTTTTATTCTTATCCATTATTCTTGCACAGAAAATTAGAATATCTGAGAATTTAGCCTGGGGCAGAAATTCTTATCTTACTTATGTTATCTTACGCAGGCTGTCACATGTGGGCTGACATCAGATTTGTTTGTTTGTGTTGATGCTTTACATCCTAGTCAACAATTTTTTAGCCATGTCATGACTTTTCCAGGGTTGAACCAGTACTAAGCAAAGGAAAAGTGTCAACAATTTTGCTCAAGGACATAATGCAGTGCCTCCAGTGAGGCTCAAACCAGTTACTCCTTGATCGCAAATCAAGCACTATACCAACCGAGTAACTGCACTCCTCTATTGTTCATTGGTTGTTGGAACTCATGCACATGCTCGTCAAATGACTTCATTTTTATGTCAGTAATGTCATCATGTAATGTCGCATCTCAGCGTATTCAGAAACTTCTTATTATAAAATAGAAATAAGGAATTGAATGATGAGCAAGAATTAGAATCCATCATTAGTGTGAGGGTCAGATACAAAAATCTCTCCCTTGGAATCACTGTTGGATATAACTCAAGGCCTTGAGTTGCTGATATCAATGCTTACACCAAATTTGATTAAAATCTATCACGCTAACACCAAATTTGATTAAAATCTATCGTAAAACCCTCAAGATAGAGAATGGAAACAAAGAGCTGACACACACTTAAACACAAAGTTTGCATAAAGGGTATAACATAATACCTTGCACTTTTTCAAGTCGCAGGGTATAATGCTTATGTGGCTATAAGGCCTACCTCAAACATGCCATCTGCCCAACCACCATGACCATGCTGCAATGATTGAACAATCTCAAAATCTAGGTCTACATTAACTTGATCTCCTATAGCCAGTCCACCAGGGCCTGCCCTCGACCCAGGACCTTGTTCACCTGCAAGCAAAAGGTAACAAAAATGTTACAATCTAAAACTGTGATCAACTGAAGGTTCATTTGAACTCACCAGAGACATTATGCAGTGCAGTTCCTTTATAAATCACCTCCAGATTTGGATATAATACGGATAACACATATTTTGGATATAACATGGTCATGTTGTGGCTATCATTTTTTTACCATGGAATTTTACGAAGGACTTATAGGAAAGTGACCATGAAATGGTCATTTTCCTATAATTCCTTTGTAAATTTCCCTTTATAACACAGTTCACTTATAACACAGTCCATTCCTATGGACCCCAAACATAGCATTATAAAGGGACTGCATTTTACAAAGAGCTCTTTTAGTAATATGTACAGTACATTTCATGTGTTTAATTGAACACCCCTAAATTGAAAAGTTAACAAACATAAAACAAGCCTCTTTAAAATTTGAAGCTGTTAATTCAAAATGATTGAATGCAATGACATATTTTAGCAATATAAGGCTTACAATTCAACAGTGTATTTGATTTGGTCAAAAGAACATTCCTATTACCATGTGCTGTAGTCACCTCCCTAAAAGCGAACAATCAAAATTACATTCCTTAACCAACCTTAATCTGTATGAATATTTTTGGCCACAGTTTAGCCGTAAAATGCTGAATTTTTACATTGCATTTGATGTGGTTGACAGACCTATTTTAACATGAGGGTCATGAAGACCCTAAATCCTGAATTGCTTAGGCCTAAATGAAATATATGTGTGGTTCCTGTTGCATACCAACAAAATTTAGGGTAGGTAGGTAGGGAAATTATTAAATTTTGCCAAAGAAAATAGTGATAAAATCTGAAAAAGTGCCCATTTTAGGTATTTTTCTCCAAAAACCATTTTAATGTTTAGGGTAGGGTTAAAAAAATTAGGGTAGGTAAGCAACAGGAACCACACATATATTTCATTTAAGCCTAATACCTGAGCAAAAGTTACTTAAAAAAAATCTCTAAATTTAGCTCTAGCAGCCATTTGATTTTTCCTTGAAGGACTATTTGAGCAATTGTGGTAGAGGGAATCATGGGAACATTTATATAAAAAGAATTGTTTTGTGGCAGTGGTCAAGATGTTGTTTAAAAATGTTGTTTGAGTTCTTTGTTCAACAAACTGTACAAATGAACAATTTTTGTAGAAGGCATAAAAAACATTAATGGGAAAGTATTTTGAATTTAGAGCAGTGGTCCAAGAAAAGGTGCTGTTCAAAGATTTTTTTTTTCATTCTTATATTTGGTGCATGGGTGAAAGTTCAAAATTTCCAAAATAGTGACTTTTAGAAATTCAAATCTAAAATGTTGCAGTATACCACTAAACTATACAATTTCAAGTTGAAATGGTAAATTGTCTTCAAATAAACTGAAATTAATTCAGAAGCTATCATCAGTTACACAATTCAGTACTTTGAGGCTGACTTTCTATGGAAAGTCAGCCTCAAAGCAGTGAATCAATGTAAAATCAGCCTCATCGTACTGAATTCAGAAATCCTAATCACTTTCACCCATGTTTGGTGGCCATACAGTTGAACTGAGTTCAGCTGGGTGGAATGGTTTGGGCCTATTTGATAACACTTCACTAGAGTACAAGTCTTACCTAACAAGGGTAGATGATCTCTGTATACTTGGCCTCCTTTAGCATCATTCACCACTTTCAAGTCAGCCTACAATTACAATTTACCTATAATGTTACCATATGATAGGTCTTGATAAAGAAAAATTTTGAGCGTAACAGTATAATTCTATCACACCTCACCTATAGAGTCAATGGTAAAAAAAACGTGATATATACTGAACAAAAGTGAAAACGCTACACCTAAATTGTTTGCCATCTATATACAAAATAATGCAAACCAAGAATGCAATTGAAAGTGTATCTTAATGTTCAAATACTGGGTAATGCATAACAGTAAATGTTTTACGGATGTTGTCACAAGGAAACACATGAAAGCCAATTTAAATGTGACAGGGGTCCATTTTTTCAGGTTGCCAATTTGAACGGAAATCTAACACAATTTAGGCCTTCAGAAATCCACTACCTACAAGATCCGACTGCACGAAATGGACATGGCACAACCAGAAATGTGAAGGACTTATCTCAATTGTGTTTTGATTGTTTAGAAAAGCAATCTTAAAAATTGCCAAGATCAAAAATTTAACAGTGAAATCTTCATAGGAAAATCAATGTGTTGTTGCATCTTAGTATGAGGACATTACTAGTCGAGAAATGGTAGAAACAATGTGCTGAGAGGTCTACCTGATTTGGCAAAAGAAAATTATTGAAAATCGTGATAAATCGAAGCTTACCAAACATTTAATATTCCCTATTTGTTTTTGTCAAAGGGAGATAATTTTCAATATTTTACAAATTTGCTAAATTCGAAATTGATTTCTGAGCTTGTTTCAAGTGATTAAGCAGTTTTCTTGTGTTTTTATGCAACACAATTCAGACTAATTCTGATAAGCATAACAATTTTAATTTGCGCATGCGCAGTAGCAAATTTCAGTGAATAAAGCTTTAAACACTTAAAGGAGCATAACTCATACATCAAACGAGACAAATTGGTGGAGTTTCGACGAATCCTTTGCTGGATGTCTGGCCAACATTATCAAGCTTTAGTAAAAACTTTTTGTCCAATACTTTCTCATAAAATATAGATAATTGTAATGTAGCATTTTCACTTTTGTTCAGTATATCAAACAATAATTCAGTTTTGAAAGCGCCAGGAAAGAGCGTGCTAGCTGACGTCATTTGTTATTGCAAAATGACGTCAGTCATGGCGTTAGACGGTGTAATGTTGTCTTTATGCTTGAAAGAAGTTCAAATACAAGTAAGCGTATGTGACACAGTCAAACTGTTGGCGGAATTCTTCAGTGCAAAGGCAGTAAGTTGGATGAAGCTGAAAACTTCAAATGTGTTTTCGTCATTTATTGTGTGTTAGAATTGAAAAAGATCATCTCTTGTGCCTGAATTGTTGAGTAATAATTCTTTGTTTGTCGGTTGGTTGTACGAAGATAAATCACTCGCGCTGCGCGCTTTTGATCTTCTTTAAAACTGACCTCTAAACAGTGAATTATTACTCAACAATTCACTGCTAGAGCTGATCTATTTCTTAAATATTTTCTTATTCATAAGTTCACTGTTGTAACATATGTTTTGGGTGCTCAAAAGAACCATCTCATTGAGATGGTAACCGTCCCAATAAGATGTTTCTTTTGAGTACTAACAACATAAGTTTTGGTTGAGAAATAAGAAATTCAATTTTTAAACACACACTCCTATCTAGAGGCCTACCGCATAATTATGGCACTTTCTGTAAAAGATTTAGAACAGTTTCATTGTTCCTCGACTTATTCCCTGCAAATAGTTTTCCGATTACTTTTGCAAGCAGTTTAGACCAAGATCAGGCCCGATAAAACATATTATTTGAGCAATATCTAAGAAATGTTAAGTCACACAGTAAACAACAGATCAATACACTTTTGTGTATTGGGTGATTTACATAAATTTACGACAAACTTTTGCTTTTGCTTATTTAGGTAGTGAAGTTGTAGAAGAGGGTGTTAAGAAAGAAATCAATCACATATAGCCATGACAAGCTCTGAGACTTTGAGAGCATTGTGATCACCTAGTTACATGCTTTAAAGTGTCATGTCATGAAAGGTTTACTTTTCATATTTAAAAATATGAGTATGGGTACATCACTTTGAAAGCTTCATACAGAATGCATAGAGCAATAATTCTATTTTTGGTACATTTCTCTTCTGAGGAGAAAATGCATGTATATGATAAATGTATAATGTCATGACATTTTTCTAATTAAAGGAGGGCCTCAAATTGTTAATTTGTTATATGAGGTATGATGCAATAACTGTCAAATAATAATCTCTATTTATCGCATATGTTATTATGGTAGGCTCTTGATAAGTTGATATGGTCTCGCCCATAGGTTTAGATAAACAAAAAAATAGTGTAAAATTGTAAATATTTTCTTACCCATAATTTTTAGCATATGTTTTGGTTGCTCAAAAGAACTGTCTCGTAGAGACGGTTCTTTTGAGTACCCGCAACATATGTTTTGGTTGAGAAATAAGAAAATTATTTTCTGCTACGCACTCTTAACTAATGGTCTGTTCTTACCATTCCCTCAAAGCCAACTCTGTACAGGTTCTTGGCAACATTATCCCATAATACATAGGCTGCACTCCTAGGACTAGCTGCACTCCAATCCTGCAACAGAAAAAAGAACTTGTGGAAACACTGGATTTACCACTTTTCATTCAGTAAATTACAGTTTCTGATGGATTTTCCCCATATATTGATACAATTAAAGCATGAATTTGTCTATTTTGTATTTTAATGGGTCACAGGTCGAAATATCTTAAATTTTAAATTATTTCTGTCCCTAAAGAATGTTTTTATCTTACATGTAGCAAACAGTGCAGACCCTGGTGAAATGCTGTCTTATGTGCCATTTCATCTGGGTCTTCACTATTTGCAAAAGTGTACCTGCTTACCGTATCCAGAATGAAAATGGTTAATATCCACATAGCTTTAGATAAACAAAATTTTCAACGTAAAATTGTAAATATTTTCTTATCCATCAGTTTTAACCTCTTCACTGCCGCATATAAGTGCACACTATATGCCGGGGGAAGATAATGCTATTTTGATGTTATTATGGTGTTACATATAATTTCATACAAAATCATAACCAATGTAGGGATTTACACCATTTTTTTCCTGCTTGTTTGAGACATTTGGTTCAATGTCTGAAATAATGTTTTCTAGTGATAGCATGTCAAAAAATTATTTTTTCAACAGCTAAAAAATACATGAATGTCTACTTTTGTTTTCAACATCATTGTTTTGGAATGGTTGGAAAACAATGGTTCAAAAATGTGAGAATGACAGTCATTTTCCTCATTTACCATTTCTGATTCCAATTAATATTAATTGTCATCCATATATGAGCCATTTTAGACTTCCAAAATAACCTCTACTTCCAAGAAACACGACAAACTAATGCCACGATCAGCTGCCATCTTGGAAACAACCCGAGTTCTTCATCAAAAGGGCCAAGCCTTTTTGGTCACAGAGTTATGGGATAAATCTTGAAAAGTTAACTCTCTCATTCTAGAACAGATTAGGATAATTGAGTTTTGTCCCTTTGACCATTGCTTTAAACTATGACATATTCATCACGAGTGGAACTCGTGGTATTTGGCACATGAGAAGAGATTTTTATGATGAGCAGTGCTTGTGGTAAGGCAGCGAAGGGGTTAACATATGTTTTGGGTGCTCAAAATAACCGTCTCATTTAGACGGTTCTTTTGAGTACCCACAACATGTTTTGCTTGAGAAATAAGAAAATTATTTTCTTTTGTACGTGCTCTTAACTAAAGGCCTGATCCACATTGTTTTCTTATGCAGGTTATTGAGTCAAAGACTTTAATTCTGCATCCTTTGGGACCCCAAATATACATGTAAAAACTCATCACAACATAACATGTTTTTAAATATGTGCGTCAAATGAGGACC
Organism: Loripinus fragilis; assembly: GCA_964019695.1. Taxonomy (NCBI): domain Eukaryota; kingdom Metazoa; phylum Mollusca; class Bivalvia; order Lucinida; family Lucinidae; genus Loripinus; species Loripinus fragilis. The sequence goes on along the minus strand of CAXHUL010000038.1, from coordinate 185,416 downwards.
CTTAATAAATATTAGAAGAGTAAAGCCTAAAAATTGAAATCAGAGTTACAAAAATCCCTGATACTTACTTGAATTTCTGTGACCTTTCCTCTTCGACCATTTCCTCCATCTTGTTCTTCCCACTGCCAGTCTACTCCTCGAATCACCCTGGCACCAGGAAATATACCCCGCACCGTGATCTTCTTGCTCTTTCTTCTTGGTTCAACAGCCACACTGAAAAATTAAGCGCCTTTTAATGAAAATGTTTGCTTCCCAGCACAGGTTTAGATAAACAAAATATTTCAGCGTAAAAATGTGAATATTTTCTTACCCTTAAATTTCAGCATTTGTTTTAGGTGTTCAAAAGAACCGTCGTATTGAGACGGTTCTTTTGAGCACCCACAACATATGTTTTGGTAATAAGAAAATTATTTTTCTGTTACACACTCTTAACTAAAGGCCTGTTCCCAGGGAAACTGTGAAAATAATGTGAAAAGCATGTCTATTGAGATCTAGACTCCCCAAATCCTGTGATAAAAATCTGTGCATCCATTGGTACTCCAAAATAAAGGCAATGAAAATATAATTAGAAGGTTGAATTCTAATTTCCAGGTCAGTTTAATGTGCAGAGCACTTTAATCTGAACTGAGAAAAATTTGGGATACAATCTATACATGAAATATGGATATAAAAACTATGGATTTTTTCTTTGAGTAGTTTTTGTGCTCACTTCAAAAGCTACTCACAGTTTATTAACAAAAACAAACAACAGTATTTGATTTTATTGCAAATTCAAAAAGACTCCTAAATGAAATTTCACACTGAATTATCATATTTGATAGCACTGATTTGTCTAAATTAATTTGTGAACAAAGTAGGACCCTTTATTTAGATGTTGGAACCGTCAGCACTGGGAAGTGAAAGTCACAGGCCCGCTTAAGTAATGGAATTAAATTTGCGATGCATTGGATTCAAATAATAGGGCATATTTATGAACTATTTTAATAACTTTCTCACGCCTACCAAACGGTTGGATTCTCAACAGCTGGTTGAGTGAGAAAAACAATTTGAGTGTCTTCCTGTTGAGATTTCCAGGAGCTAAAAAGGTAAAGAAATGTTGCATGTTCTGTATATAATAATTAATATTTCTTGTCTTAGGAAGAGAATCAAAAATCGGGGAATGCCATGCAACCTCTTACTGGTCCCTACGTTTATGGTGTAAATAGGAGATCAGAGAGTTTTCTCCTTTTATATTATATGTTTTGGGCACTTAGACATTTCTTTTTAGCACCCAAAATTTATAGGAAAAACTGGTAATAAATATTTTTAGGGCATTATACTGTACATGTATTACTTAAAGACTAGCTCCCTCTAATTCAAACAACTGATTAAATTTGAAATAAAACTTTGATTGAGGGTTCAAGCTGGGCCCTTATAGTAGGGAGAAGTGACTTCTCCCTCCACGAAAATTAGGAAGAATTGACAGTCAGATAGGGAGGAGTTGACGAGTTGTAACAGCAAAAGTACAGCATTTTATGTCAGTTTAGAAGCAAATTAATTAGCCATTACACATACTATTGCCATTGAATGGAAGGAAAATACGATGCAGTGGTAGTAGATGTGCTAATGTGGTGACAGAATTAAAATAAGTCTTTCTTTTTTTTTAGGGAGATTCCAACTTCTCCCTGGGTCCCATTTATGGCGAAATTTGGCCCAAAGGGTGACTATTTTGCCCTAGTCGCCCCTAGCTTATTCCCTGAGGTCCCACTAGCTACAAATTAATGAGATTCGACTGAAATTATGAATAGAATACTGGTGTACTCACCGTTCACTTCCAGGTGTTGTGATCCTATAGAACCGATGTCTTAAGTTATGTTTGTCAGCATGATAACAGACAGAGCACAGATCATAGTTAGTACATTCTCCACATTTCCAGCGGATACCAAATATTGGCTGTTGTCTGCACGTGTCACACATTGTACCATCATGTTTGATTCCTGAAAAATAATGGAGATATTGAGAACCATCCCAGACCAGAACCCGAGGTTATAAAACTTTGCTCAACTCAACTGAGCATAGAATTTCAAATGCTCATAACAAATGCTCATATTGTAAGGAACCTGGTTTTTCATAAAGCTAAAACTTGCAACGGAAGAGCAAATAACCGTTCGATCTGTTCATTGGCTCAATGTTTATACACAAGGGATAAGTGGGTACCAGTCAGTTGGTTTCAGTTGGTTGAGTGATTTTGTATCACATGACATTGAGTATAAAAGCGGAAAGCACTGTCTGAGCTTGGTCAGTTCGAAGAAGATTTCAACGAGAGAGCATCACTGAAAGCATTATTTGGTAGGTTTACTATTTCCTGAATAAGGAAATAGATTTGTTCCTGCAAAAGGAACAAATACATACATACCAAATACGTTGTCCGCAGAGTTTAGAGAGACCACCGAAGCCGTCTGATACCTGTTTACCCGTTGCCTGGTTACCCTACACAAGCCTCTTTATGATTGATTTCATGGTGCGCCAACAGTTAATCGCGCATCATGCTGCGTTGCTAATATTCGTATTGTAATATATTTGTGCTTTAGTTCATTTTACCAATCAGTTTTTGGGAGCAAGTAGCTCTGTCTAAATTGAGTATTAGCAATAATTATTGATATACCGCTCGGACACGCAGAGGTTTGTTACAATATCAACTAAAAATGCTTAAAAATAAAGACATTTCTTGCTTTCAAACTCTCAGATTTTTTATTTATCATGCTAATAAATTGTTAAAATTGTCATACTTTCTTTGAGTTTTAGTTTTTATTTTGCATAATTAGATACATTGTACTAATTTGTAGTCTATCAAACAGATACATGTATTAGTAGCAGTAATATTTGAACTTATGATCAGTCTCAGCAACAACTTTTAACTTTTCAATATTATAGGAAGCCAATGAGATCTCTCCTAGACTCCTTTATTGGCAATGATCTTCAACGTGCCATTAGCTATCTTTTTAGCAGTTACATGGGTTGGTCTGTGATCAATGCACAGGTCATTTAATTATACCGGGCATCACGGGCGGTACGTGGTGGGACAGGGTATGTATGCATATTTTGATTTTCGCAATACTCAGTTATTTCGGTATTTTGGTGAAGATCAAAAAGATAAATAGACACTTGACCCGAGGTGTTCCAAATGTCGACCACTTAACCTTGGCCATTTGTTGGAAAACCAGCAAGAAAGAAAAACGTAAACATAGAAAATATTCCAGTTCAACCCTTTGTATTCATTCTGGTGGACTTTCCTTTATACATATTGATACAATAAGTATGGGACTGCCCGCATTATGCTGCATTTCATCCCAGGGGGGGTACTCTGATATTTTCACACATACGTAGGCTCGGCCCATTTTTTTGGGTTCAAAATCTTGAATTTCAATATTTTTGGGGGTTTTCAAAAAAATGAATATTTTTTGGGGGTATGAAGATTTTGTGGATATTTTTTGGGGGTCATCACAAAATTTGGCTAGTTTGAGGGTCATTTCTATACAATTTAGGATATTTTTTTAAGGTCAAGGTACAGAATTGGGATATTTTTTGGGGTTGCTAAAATTTCTAATATTTTTTTGGGGTGCTTGAAACTCCTAATATTTTTTTGGGGTGAACGGTAGATGCTGGGTCTGAGCCTACGTATGCGGAAAAATTAGAGTACCCCCCCCTGGGCATTTCATCTGGGTTTTCACTGTTTGCCAAAGTACCCGTTTAAGGGTTTCAAGTACACAAAGGGTTAAGCGTTTAGTTTACAACTTCAGTTTCAACCTATGGAGTAAATGTTTGTGAACATTGCCATTCAGCTTTTACATTACTTTAAGTGCAATTGAAGTAAGACTTTGTGTGTGCCTGCGGAGGTCTTACTGCATTGTATGAGACCTTACTGTGACCCCACTGCGCTCTTTAAGAGTGGCGTTGCCACAGCGTTTGTTTTCAGCATGCTCAAAGTGTGCACCATCTGTCGGGGTTCTATGAGATGATCTCCGATCCAACAGCATCCACTGCGTTGCTGCTTAGATGCTTGGGATCATACTGTACGCACCTCTGCGTTCTGCATTTCTCTTGGATGCCGTGAGAATGCTGCTCTGGTGTGACAGTTTAACATGATTACCTGTTGGTGCACTGTCAAGAATTCTTAGGTCATAGGCACCAGCACATCTGTAGTTTGCTGCTGTTCCATTATCCCAAACCACAACTACTTCCTCTGGACTCTCGAAATTTCTGACAGTTCCTACGTGACCTTCCCCACCATCCTGTTTACCCCACTTCCAGTCGGGGCCACGAATAACTCTTGCACCAACGCCTTCCATCATATTTACCCGGACCACGCGGTTGGAACTGGCCGTGGCCGGTTCCATTATGTTGTGAGACATTGAATCTATCTTCCGGGTGCGCTATTGTAGGAGAAAATAGCTTCAGAAACGAAAATAAGGTCCTTCCCTTCCTACGTCTAGACAGCTCTCGTTTTACATCTCATAATGAACGAGAGTAGAACGGTTTATTACACCCTCGAAACTGAACCAAGAAACGCTTTAAATTCTTCTTGCGTTTTGTTTAGCTGTCGAAAAACCAAGATCAATTTTCAATTTATGTGAAACCAGTCTAGTACGTTATCTACTGGTTCTCAGTTTTACTTTCGGTTTTATTCGTTAATTCACTCAGAAGCCGGACACAAGTCCAAATGGCAGCTGCAAGTATGAGAAAAAATAAGAAGAGAGTTTCACTGCGGAAAATAGCAGCAAAACACTTCCTATCCAACATATCTTTGGATGGAACGTACGCGGACACTAAATATATGTTTTCTGACTGGAAGCACCACAAAATCAAAGAGGAAGATAAAGCAGAAAATAAGTCTGAATTGGAGGACACTAACCTTGCCAATCCCACAGTGACAGTTGGAAAAGAAAATACACCAGAAGAACAGAGTAATTCAAGCCCACAGACTTCAGAAGCACTACTCACAGGCTATGAAGAAAGCCCACGAAGACAACGAGCACAAAGCATGTATACTGGGAAACAAGAATCTCTTGATGCAGATAGTGAAAAGTATAAACTTGACCAAAAAGTGCTTCCAAAGCGCTGGAGGTGAACAGTAATGGGGTCTACTAACAGGCACCTTTACTTTATCTCTCTATCTTTCTTTTTTAAGTTCTAAATGCTCAATATTTGTCATTTATGTCAGTCACCAGATAGACGGGAGCTCAGTGGTAGAGTGCTTGTCTTGGGACAGGGGCAGCGGGTTCGCGTCTCACCGGCATCACTGCATGTGTTGTGTCCTTGAGCAAGAACGTTAATCCTAGCTTAGTACTGGTTCAACCCAGGAATCCCCGTCCCTTTATAACTGAAAGATTGTTGATAGAATGTTAAGAATCAAATCAAACATAATTAAAACCTGCAAAGTATGAGCTTTCAAATGTGGTCAATGTTTAACTCTTTGACTACTAGTGTCATCTGCTGATAACCTTGTCTACATCTACATCTGTACGTTGAACCGTCAAATTTGACTATTACTCAACAGGTTGATTTCTATTGGTAGCTCTACAAAAATGAAAAATAAGAGAAGATAGGCAGGAAGAAGTAATGTAAATAAATAATGAATATAACTATGATTGTTATAATTGTATATAATTATGCCACTCTAAATCTTCCATGGAGTATTATTGAGAAACGACGCGGGAAGTCAGACAAAGTTGCAAATAGTTCGACCCAGATGATGCTGATTAGGCCTGACAAAATGTCGGGTCTGATCTGGATCCAAACTGTTTGACACTCAGATGGTAATCATGAAGTTATTTTTCCGAAAAATCTGATATTGAACAGAACAGTTGTGTATGCCAGCACACTCTCAGTCTCTGTTTTGAAGACTAATGAGTTTTTTGTGCATTTGCACTAACTATGGGTGTTACTTGTAAATGTTTAAATAGGAAATCCAATGCTTGGATTGAATTTAAAATGTATGGCAGGGACCAATCTGGCCCAGAATTTTAGGGAGAAGTGACTTCTCCCTGCAGGAAAATTAGGGAGAAGTGACAGTCAGATAGGGAGAAGTTATAGCGCAAAATTAAGGCATTTTCTGTTAATTTAGAAGCAAATTAGCCATTACACACATACTATTGCCATTTAATGGAAGGAGAAACACGATGCAGTGGTAGTAGATTGTCTTATAATGTCACCACAGCTTGCATTTGTGTGGTGACAGAATGAAAATGAGTCTCAAAAAAAAAATTTTTTTTTTTTTAAGGGAGACTCATACTTCTCCCTGGGTCCCATTTAGGGCGAAATTTCGGCCCCTAAGGCGACTAGTTCACCCTATTCGCTCCTAGCTTGATACCTGTATGGTATTCAAACTGTTACAGTGTACAAACTAATGCAAAATTCACCATAAATTGTTTGATTAGGTGTATAATAACAAGTTTTGTTTTCATTTTTAGAACTGGCTCCTATTCAAGTGACCGAGACAAGTCAGGCCCTAGAAGAAGACTCGTTCAAATTCCTAATGACCACACTGTACCGATCATTAGAGAAAATGCAGGTATGCAAATATCCAGATGTGCCAATTTTTTACCTACAATATGTGATTATTTTCTTATTCATCATTGTAAACATGTGTAATGGGTGAACCATATAACTGAGACAGTTCTTTTGAATACCCACAACCTTTGGTTTTTAATGACACTTCGGTTCATGATTTTTGAAATTTTAGCTTTCAACCTTGTTAATGTGACAGCACAACATTGATAGCTTTCATTTGATATCACAGTACAACATTGAATACTTTCATTATCTGTTGTCTACATTAAGATATCACAGTACAACATTGATAGCTTTCATTTGATCAGGGAATTTTTTTTAGGTTTTTAACTGATCAAAGTTTTATTTTATCACTTGTTAAAGTTGTTAATCAGCTTGCTTTTTCACTGCAAATGAATATTCTATTCTTTTTCTAAATCCACTTTACTAACATTGTTGATCCAGAAGAAGCTGGCTGATCCAATAATGCTGCATTTCATCAGGGTCTGCACTGTTTTTGAAGGTAAATATATCTTCAGACAAAAGAATACAATTTTTTTTAATTATAACCTGACACAGATGCCCCTAGATATGTACAATTGACCATCCCAAGTTTATTGTATCAAACCAGAAGGAAGAATCCATTACTGTATACAAAGGGTTAAACAAGTTAGCAGGTACAATTGTTGATATGTCAAAACAGGATTGAATGATTTAAGGATCTGTTGTCTACACTGAGATGTCACAGTACAACATTGACTACTTTCAATTGTCTATCAATGTAAATAGTATCACAGAACAACATCGACCGGGACACAGTCGGTAGCGAGTCTGACTGCAGATTCAGGGGTCTTGACTTCAATCCCAGCCCGGTCCCATACTTTAGTGGAGATTGATCGTGAAATAATTTCTACGGCCATTCTCCTCCTTCCACAGATTGAAGAAGGGTTGTTGTCAGTTGCAAGCTAAAGTATGTGTACGAAGTACTGGTTAACCGCTTAGTCAAGCTTGCCCAGGAAAAAGTGTGGTTAGGTGAGCTGACCGTCTCGACATGACCATAGCTGTTGACGCTGACATAAAGAATCAAACCAAACAAACAAAAAGAAGAACAACATTAATTCTAATGCACTTGCTTTTGTAACGCAACTTCTGATTGGATAACGTCCAAAATTGCGACAGTATATCCTGCGATATACTGTAGGAAACAATTTAACATCATTAATTACATCACATTTCATTGGATGATGTGGAGCATAATGTGGCTTGCAACACTCCAAGAAGAAACTGCAGAAGTGCATTAGAATGGGGATAACTGTATTAAAAATTTTCATTTGGGGAGGTATATCGTTGGATATATGTTTGGAAATCACGTTTTACGGCTCTGCTCGCGTGTCGCCGTAAAACTAAGTTTCGGACCATATATCCGACGATATACCTTCCCAAATGAAAGTTTTCAATACAGTTATCCCCTAAATGATTCGGTTAATGTTGACTACACTGTGTCTGGTATCAAAGCACATCCTTTATTACTTTCATTTGGGCCTCATTGCAAGAAACCCTGACCTCATTGCATGGGAACAACAAAGGCGCAGACCACCGATCACATCCGCACAGTCTGGTTCTTGTTTGCTCTCAGTAAAATATAATAGATAAACTTGCCACATGCAAAATGGTCATTTTCCTATAATTCTTTTGTAGAATTGTAACATGGTTTGCTTCCGGGGACAAAAAATTCAATATTGCACCTGTCCTGCAGGACGAGTGACTTACAATATTCACTCGCCCTGCAAACACATGCACTTGTCCTTTAAAAGCGTATGCAATAAAGAACATAAGGGAGTATTATGTTATATGACTTCCTCGAGTTATTCTTCTCAAAGCACTCGTCCTACAGGACGAGTGCTTTTGGAAGAATAACTCATCCTTTCTAGATTTCTTTCGTAATTACGAGTGGACAAGTGGAATTTTTTTCCCCTGCGCTTACAACATCTATGGATCCAAAACATAGCATTATAAAGGGACTGTACTGTATTTTCTTTCTCTCACCAGATCATTCCAGTAGAAGATCAAGTTCCATGTCAGGTGACTCCAGTGATTCCAGAGAACATGAAGTCAGATTTATCTCCCCTGACAGTAAGAGGAAGATCAAGAATGAAAGGTAATATGCAGGGTCTTGTTTGTCTGATCACTAGCAGCCATATTAACTTAGGTTAAATATGGAATTAAATCTGATTTCTAATACAAAACATGTTGTGGGTACTAACTCAAAAGAACAAACTAAATGAGATGATAATTTTGTGCACCCAAGACACATGTTAGAATTGATGGATAAGAAATCATTCACAATTTTATGAGTAAAAAATCTTCATCTTGATCTATGCTCATCGTTACTCTCATTGCCTGTAGTGTACTATATGTATATTCTGATTTTATTTATAAAAATTAAACATTGGTTTTACAAAATTTTATATTATTAATTAATCTTTAAATTTTACTGCTGATTGATTTAACAGTGAACAGTGTTTGTTGTTTACCATTACGTTAGAAGTTCTAAAATTTCCGACACCCACAAATGTTGCCTGCATAAAAGCCCTAGACAAACAGAGCAGACCCAGATCAAACTGCTTCTGGAGAAGTAGTCTGATCAGGGTTTTCACTGTTATTCAGGGACAAACAAAGCAGGCCCAGATCAGACAGCTACTGAAGAAGCAGTCTGATCAGGGTCTTCACTGTTATTCAGGGGCAAACAAAGCAGACCCAGATCAGACTGCTTCTGAAGGAGCCTGATCAGGGTCTTCTCTGCTATTCAGGGACAAACAAAGCAGACCCAGATCAGACTGCTTCTGAAGAAGCACTCTGATCAGGGTCTTCTCTGCTATTCCGGGACATTTAGCGTAATATTTCGAGAGAAATCTTGTTATTCACAGAAAGGAGACTGAGGTTCTAGACCAAAGGTAAGCACACTGGATAGGTGATATTCATGAACATGTTAGAGTTGACTAATATCAACCAGTTGTTGTTGTGTTTGTGTTTAATGTCCCACCAACAGCTAAGGTCATATGGAGACGGAGCCACAGCTTAAAGTCTCATCCAACCGACTGGTGAAGCTGGGAATTGAACCTGCGACCCCTGGTTTACAAGGCAAGTGGTTTTACCACAGCGGCTCCTCATCAATCAGTAATAGATAGAAACAGCATTTTAAATTGGCAACTACAATCAAAGATGCGAACCTGGTATTCTGTTTATAAGTTTACAAGATGGTTCACTCGTCAAACTAGCAATTATGACGTAATTATCAATTTTCGTGTAATTCAACGTCAGTGACGATGTCATTCAAAAAGTGCAAGGTCATATGTTTTATCTTATTGATAAGAAAATAAGTGCAAGTTTAGGCTCAGACCTATGTTTGCTATTTGACAATCTTCACTCTTTCATTGCTAGTGCTTGGATCCAGATCAGGACCAACAGAATGTTGGCCTGATCTAGATCCAAGCCATTTGACACTCTTATAGTGCTCCTGAATTTTTTTATTTTTTTAAAAAGTTAACTTGGAAAAAAGTGAGCTGACGACAACAAAAGCATGAAAAATTACCCAATATGCAAAGTGTTTTTAGTCATTTCAAATGCTAATTGATCTGCATAAGCAGGTTTTTTGTTAAGAGTGCATACAAAAAAAAAATTTCTTATTTCTCAACCAAAACATATGCTGTGGGTACTCAAAATATATGTTAAAATGGATGGGTAAGAAAATATTTACAATTTTACGCTCATAAAATTTGTTTATCTAATCCTGTGTGCATTAGTCAACTTTCGTGTTAGTTCTGAAATACTACCTATCAAGTGTGATAAGGCATTGAGTGACCCTGTTTGGCATTATTAGTTGGCATGGATACCTCAGACCAGATTCAGCCAGTTTAGTTATGATAGTATCTACAGACTGTAAACTTGTCAAACTGATCTTCACCGATCTTCACCGTATATTGTTTAAAAGGAATTCACTACTATTTGGTCTGAACAAAAAACAGTAAATTAATAAATCTGACATTTTTCCAGAATCTTTTTCTTGTGTAACCTAGGCCAAGAAAAAAAATATGTGTGGTTCAGGTTACCCGGCCTACCCTAAATTTTTACCCCCTACCCTAAACTTTTTTCTCCAAATTCTGAAGTTTGAAGAGAATAGCAGAACAAAATTATTTTGTTCTGCTATTCTCTTCCAACTTCAGAATTTGGAGAAAAAATACATATCAAAATGACCATCTGAAAAGGAAATCTCTATTTCTATGCACTCAGTCTTTGGTATTGGAAGTAAAAGGATTAAAACAAGGTTATATCTTCCAAAAATAGACCCTTTTATATCAGTTTTGTCTTATTTAATACATTTCCAAGCAGGTCTGAATATTGAAAGAAAAAAAGTTAAAAAAAAAAGTAGTATCCTACCTACATACCCTATTTTTTTTCAGGGTGTAACCTGAACCACACATATTTTTTTATTTGGCCCTAGGTAGAAATTGCAAGATGCAGGGGTCAATATGATAAGTTCACTGCCTGTGGTATTGATATGTTTGGCATAGCTTTTATAGATAGATACAGTCAAACCTGGAGTTTTTTCAAGATAAATGGTTGCAGGGTCTTTGTATAGAAAGACTATTTAGAAAGAATAAAAATATGGTTGATTACAAATTAGTTTTCTTATTGCTAAACCAAATTACATGTGGGTACTTAAACACACTCATCTAGACTGCTTTTGAGCACCTAATATGTTTCAGTTGATGGATAAGAAGACATTCACAATTTTATGCATATATGTTTTACCTGAATTATGCAAACCTGTGTTATATGCTACCTCTTTTGCCAAATCACGTTTTAATCATGTCTACGTCAGTTTTCCAGCTAGTTCAGTTGCAAGAAAGCACCTGCCTTTTTTAAGGCAATTTTGATCGATTGCTTGCTTGTCTGTAGATTTGTTTTAATAAAATATATGATATCTAGACCCATTGAAATATTACAATGTCCTGTAGATACGTATGGATTTCATTATAGGAATGAAATTTTATTTTTTGGTTTTTTATCGATGTGTATAATTCCAACTTTGGAACAAAACAGCATATTTGTAAAAGGTTGTTGACAAAATTTCAAATTTAAAAGCCCACTGAAGAAAAATAGTTCATAACCGCTGTCTATGAACGATCGGGCAGCCATCTTGAAAATTCTGTCAGTTCAAACTTCGTTTTGCTAAATAATGATTGAAATTGCACTCTATTTGGGGCGAATATGTGAGTATGGGCTGATTGGGCTCAAAACAACTCCATTTAGTTTGGGAAATGTTTTCCTATGTCAAATATACGCACAGCTTGCTGGGCTCATTGAAAAGTCCTACCACGGCACGGATCGAAGCACTTACCTTCACAAGTCCTGCCTTAAATCTCCGAAGTAGATATAAGATCTTAGCGTCAATTTTAAAAGTGCGATTTGACAAGTTCAAACTTCGTTGAAACATTTCGTTGTTGATGTGAGCCTTGACATTGTTTTGATGACGATTCTCTTTAATGACGTGACCGTTTGTTAAGTGACGTCACATAACTCCCCATCCTGTTCATTTCTTAGAGTTCCCCCGTTGCTTTGAAGATGCACCACCATGTACAGCGTAAGGGCTTTTAAATAAGCTTTAGAACACACTTAACTATATTTAAACTGGTGAAAGTGTTAAAGTTTTATGTACAGTTCGTTATTATTAATACAATCTACCACTGTGATATCAAGGCAGTTATCAAATATTCCTACGCATGGGCTTTTATCGAAGTGTAAAACAATTTAATTTTGCCAACGGACCAATCAAAATCTCCGAAAAAACGATAAAAGCATTGAGTTGGAATTATTTCTTTTTTATTTTTCCCCACTAAATTTCCATTTGTTGGGTGACAGAATTCATAATAATAGTATGCCTCCCTTTATTTTTCCATTCATTTAGAAAACAGCTAGAAGTTGTAATTAAAGCATGACTAGAAATTATTTTTGCCTCTCAGTTGCCATTTTTGGGGCAGATTGTCTAACAGATTTTACAATTATAGTATGCCTGGAATTTATTAATCGCTCTTATTTTTCCTCTATTGAGTAATAGAATTGGTTATTTTTGTATGACTGTGGAAATTTGCTATCCATTGATTGGGTAACAGAATTGGTACTTTTATTAGGACTGTGGAAATGAGTTATCGTGATCCTTGGATGTCCGTTGTCCATCATCAACAATTGCTTCAAAGGACATCTCCTCCTAAACTACTGGCTGGATTTTGACCAAACTTGGCAGGAATGATCCTTATATGGCCCTCTTTAATAATTGTTCAAATGGTTCCTTTCCATTGCATATCTAGGTCACACAGGCTAAAAATAGATTTTTCAAGATGAAAACTTTAAAGTGACTCAGTCTGTAACTATGAACATTTTAAAAAAAAAATCTTTTTAAATCATTTGTTAAGTAGAATTAAGTTACGTTTTATAAATAAATCTGTCCACTACAGCTGAAAATTGCATGGAAATGTGAATTCTCTTATAAAAACAGGTGTTTTTTCTCTTGTTGGTAATAATTTGCGTCCCTCCAATAATTCTAGACAGTTAATTTTTAACAGAAATGCTGTTGTTTTGATACTGATAATTTGTTAAGATTTACAAATACCTGAATTTTAGTTTTTTTTACTGTGTTCTTGAAAAATAGAAACATTATTTAAAAAATTAGAAGATCAAAAGTTACAGACAATGCAGCTTTAAAAATCTTCTTGTCTGAAACCAAAAAGCCTAGGGCCTTTATATTTGGTATGTAGCATCATCTAGTAGACTTCTACCAAGTTTGTTCAAATAATGTTCCGGGGGGCCAAAAATGGGCCTGCCCCGGGGTCACATGTGTGTCATAGGCGTATGTAGGGAAAATATGAAAAAATCTTCTTGTCTGAAACCACAAGGCATTTGGTATGTAGCATCAATAAATGGATCTCTACCAAGTTTGTTCAAATTATGCCCCTGGGGCCAAAATGGCCCCGCCCCTTAGGTCACATATTTTACTTTGGCTTATATAGGGAAAATATGAAAAAATCTTCTTGCCTTAAACCACAAGACATAGAGCCTAGATATTTGATATGTAACATCAACTTAATGGACCTCTACTAAGTTTGATTTTAAATAATGCCCCTGGGGCTCACCCTGGGGTCACATGTTTTACATAGGCTTATATGGGGGAAACATGAAAAAATCTTCTTGTCTGAAACCCCAAGGCTTAGATCCTTGATATTTGGAATGTAGCATCATCTAGTGGACCTCTACCAAGTTTGTTCAAAATATGCTCCTCAAGCCCAAAATGCCCCCCTGCCCCCCCCCCCCCCCCCCCCCCCCCCCCCCCCCCCCCGGGGTCACATGTTTAGCATAGGGTTATAAGGGGAAAATGTGAAAAAATCTTCTTGTCTGAAATGGTTGCCACAAGCACTAGAGCCTTGATATTTGGTATTTAGCATCACCTAATGGACCTCTACCAAGTTTGTTCAAATTATGCCCCTGGGGCCAAAAATGGGCCCACTGCAGGGGTCAGATAGGCTTACATAAAATCAACTTTTTTAGAATATGGTCATGTTGCATATCAAATTAAAGGGAAGGAAGCATACAATAACATGCTAGCAAATGTTTTGCCCTTACACACATCCTTGGTCCCTGGGTGGGGTTAGAAGGTCATTTTTTCTTTCTTTCTGAAAGTAGTCATGTTGCAAGTCAAATTAATGGGAATGAAGCAGAGAACACGATGCAAGCCAATATTCTGCCCTTTTATACACCCACAACCCCCAGATGGGGTCAAAAGGTTAAAACAATTTTTTTCTGAAGAAGGATCTTGTTGCATATCACGGGCATGTGTTTGAGTTATGCTTAATTTGGAAAACTTTCAAAAAAAATCTTGTCTGAAAGCTCAAGGCCCAGAACATTGATATCACCTAGCAGTCCTCTACGACATTTGTTCAAATAATGACTCAGGGGCCAAAAATAGCCCTGCGTTGGGTAAGATATTGTCACAAATATTCATGGGATTCGACTGGATTCGGCTTTTATCATGCAAATATTGTTAAGAATTCACTACAATATATAAGAATCTGTTTGGAAATACTGCATATAAGTTAAGAATCAGTTTGGCCAAAAAAAGTTAATTGTTTCTCAGGACCTCCCTCAGGTCCTGTGTCAAATGCTCCTCATCTGTCTTTTTTCAGACTTGAATAAAAGAAAAAGTGGCCTCATTTATTTTATTCAGATGTGAGAATCAAAATATCAACATTTTTGTGCTTAAAGTGAACACAAAAAAGGTGCCTCATTAGGTTTTGATGAAATAAAAAAAGTGGCCTCATTTGTTGTTAAGGAAATAAATATAAAAGAAACCCTGCCTGCCTGCCTAATCTGTTTTTTCAAAAAAGTGGCCTGAAAAGCACTTGTTTATTTTTTTAGCCTTACAAAATAATTAAGAATATGACAAATGCATGTACGAATTGGGTAAGGATAAAAGAAATTTGTTTCTTTTCTTGACAATCAATGGAATTTTTTCTCAAGGTACTTGTAGGTTTAAAAAGGTCACTATCCATGCTTCCAGGGGCATCAGTTCCAAAATAAATGTTCCTTGTAGAGCAGCTGTAGTATTGACCTGACAAATTGAGTATCAAAAAACAGCTGCTGAGAGCTAGAAAAAGATTACTTTGAAAAGGGAGGAGGAGATGCCCTGCCTTTCTTATACTTTGACTTAGAAAAAATTGACAGTCCTCCTGGTACTGCCACATCTTTTTCCGCTTCTGGGACTGGCTCACTAGTACATGACGGGGTAGTTACTCTGAGAGGTCTACCTTCTACATCCTCTTTCCTGGCCCCGAGGTTATAAAACTTTTTTCATGCTCAACTCAACTGACCATAAAATTTCAACTGCTCATGAAACCTAAATTACTGAAAAATACAGACTTTTCTTGCTTTTTAACTCTCAGGTGTTGTATTTATCATTCTTATAAAAGTTAAAATGCCAACATTTATGAGCATGATAAATTTCATGCTCATTGAGTTGAGCATGAAAAAAGTTTTTATAACCTCGGGGCCTAGTTTCATTGCTTGTCTTGCCTCTCTGGAATCCCGGAAAGAGTTAAGAATTCCTACGAATGCCTCCGAATCGAATTATAATTCAGTTACGATGTCTAAGAATGCATTTGTTGCAATAAACTACAGTAAAACCTGACTTAAGCGGCCACTCTAGAAGACGACCAAAATTGACTATCAAGACCGATTATCGCTTAATGCCGGTCTAAAGTATTGCAGAATGCTCCAAGGGGAGCATCATGCAATACTTTCGACCTTCATTAAACTACCATTTGTCATTAAGATATTATTTTTGTCTATTTTAAGTGGCCACTGAAGACAGGTTTGACTGTACGACTTTTAAAATCAGGAATCAGTGGCCAAAGTTGAACATTTCAAAACTTTGGCCACTGATTCCTGATTGCCTCAAGAATTGCTAGAGCTGGCTACAGACTATATGATTCAGTTCAGAACTTCACGAATTGAATATGATTCAGTTAAGAATTTCACAAATTCTAAACTATATCAATTTGTGGCAATTCATGGGATTCATGGTCTTTGTGGAATAGGGGCATATTAAACATGACACCTCTTGCGTGTCACTTACTTTGAACTACAGTAATACCTGTGTAAAACAGCCACTCTCAAAAAGACCAAATTGGTTTTCAAGACCAATAATTGCTTAATGCAGGTCAATAGTATTGCAGAATGCTCAAAGGGGAGCATTCTGGAGGGTCTAGATGGGGTATAATGATAAGTGAATAATGACCCTTTTTTATAATGAATAGTGAATAATTAGCCCAAAAAAAAGAATAGTGAATAATGAGGGCCTAAAAATTAATGAATAATCCTATTTTTTAATGAATTGAAGAAAAAAATATTGAATAGTGAATAATCAGATTTCTTTGCCACCTTTCTTACCTTTAATGAATAATTGGTCTTATTTTAATGAATAACCCAAAATTTTAATGAGATGAATAATGGGCTAAATTTTTAATGAATAGTGAATACCAGACCCCCCCCCCCCATCCAGACCCTCATTCTGCAATATTTTCGACCTTCATTAAGCTACGTATCATTTATCACTAAGATCTTTGTTTTGTCTAGTTTTGAGCGGCCGTTTTACACAGGTTTTACTGGGTTAGTACTTTCATGAACATCCGAAAAATGATCTATACTTAATTTTATTTTAATAGCACACCCCTTTTGGGTGTCCAGGATGTCTTTTTTGGTCCCACCCCCTAGACATTGACACCATTGGTAACAATTCTAATAGATTGGAATTTTTACAAGACTGTCCTTTGACTGCATTAAAAGCGATTTTATATCAACAAATCTTCTACAATAAAATAATCTGATTAATGTACAGTATTTGTTGTAATGAGGGCCTAGTTTGTCTAGATACTGGCAGACGATTCTCATGAAATATCATACCTTATTTTTGTTGAAAATTTGGAGAAATGTCGCAAAATTTGTCGTCTGCTGCAGTTTTGATTGGCGCTTTAAGGGTTAATTATAAGAAGAAATTGGGCATCTTTTTATGGATAGGAGAAAAAAGAGCCAAAAACAATACTCGTACTGATTGCATGGAGAAAAATAGGTGCATCAAGAAAACTAATATTTAACAAATTAAAGAATAAAAAAAAGAAAGAAAAAGAAATATGAGGTGAATCTTTACCCCAAAAAACCCTGGAATCCAGACCCCTACCCCGCACCCACCCCACACCCAACCCCACCCAAACTAGCTCCTAGACAAAGGCTCCATATGGCTGTTCATAAACACCAAACCTTCTGTTTTCCTGAGATACAACTCTTGATGGTCATAAAATTAATCTTGGACTATTATGGACTGCATGTAGTCTTATGTTACAGAGTATTGATCGTCACATCACGGAAGGCACCTGTAGTGGTGGCATCAACAGTACCTTATATCAAGACAAACACTGGAATCAGGTAACAGTTTTATTATTTATTGCTAGTCACTAATGCAATTGTATTTATTGGAAATATGTATTGTTGTCATGGCTGAGCTTTCAACATTTTGTTTGCTGAAGTTTAAATGCTCATATCTCCATTATTTCTCTGTATATCTGTGATATATTTCTTCAAAAAATAATAGTTCAATATATAGAGGATCTTTCATGAGTGCTTATGTTTTAGCACTCAAGTTTTATTGAATTTATTAAACGAGTTGGGGAAAAGAGATAAAATGCAAGGCTCGCCGAGCATTTTATCTCTTTTTTCGCTATGAGTTTAATAAATTCAATAATTTAAGAGCACGAATGTTAGATTCTATTTTTCATATGACATTAAGATTACTTTGAAGTCTCATTTCTGACGTAAAAACATTATAATTTTGTCATTATGTACGCAACATTGTTATGGACGTCATAACGTTTCCTGAAAATCTGTAGACCACTTGTAGTTTATCAATTTTATTGCATGGCGTTATTTCACTCCCAGATGCCACTTCATATGATAAATTATCTTTAACTACTCGTTTTATATGCAGAATTATGATATTTCTCTCAAATTGTAGCAGTGACACTTGTCTTTCTGACCATAGTAGCGACATAATCCAAATTTAAATATTTTGATTTTTGTGGTGGTCAAACCCTGACGAATGCAGCACACCAACTTAATGCTCTTAACCATTAGTTTACCGAAGTATCCCCAAAAAAGGATGCTCAAGTACCATATAAAACATCGGCAGATGCTGCAGTACACTCCAAATGTTGGGTTTCTATTAATTACTACTTAAACAAAAATAATAATAATTTTAGCATTTACTATCATGCTTTGATAACAAATTATTTAATAGTACCAAAATACGCCATGTATCCCAAATATAATTCAAATTAGCTCACTTCAAACTACAGAAGTTCTAATTACAGTGAAACCTGTCTTAAGGGGCTATTCAAAAATAGACAAAACAAAAATCTTAATGACAAATGGTAGCTTAATGAAGGTCGAAAGTATTGCAGAATGCTCCCCTACATTCTGCAATACTTTTGACCTGCATTAGGCGAAAATTGGCCTTGAAAACCAATTTCTGCTCTTTTTGAGAGTGGCCGTTTTAGACAGGTTTTACTGTATCAGGTTTACACTGTTATACGGTAGATGCTCTAAAATTTTGAATGCTAGTTGCCTACAAGTGCAAGAAAGGCCTGGACAAACAGTGCAGACCCAGATCAGACTGCTTCTTCAATTTGAGTTAAGAAAGAGGAAAGTGTCAGGCCTCCAGATAAGAGAGGGTATTGGAAAATTATTTTCTTCCTTTCTCATCCAAAACATATGTTGTGGGTACTCAAAAGAACCGTCTCAATGAGAGGGTTCTTTTGAGCACCCAAAACACACATTTAAATTGATGGGCAAGAAAATGATAACAATTTTATGTTCATAAAATTTCTTTATATGGATCTATGAAGTGTTCGAAATTGTTAAAACATTTGCAGTATCTTACATCCTCCTATTTAAAACTGTGAATAATTCATTTCAGGCATGAGAAACATGAGTTGTATGATGACATGGCCCCGGTGATCCACAGAACCAGACATCCATCCGGAACTCGCTCCATCAGCTCACAGGAAGACATGTTTCTGCATGTATTAGGACAGCAGCTTATCAAAGGGGAAGAGGGGCAGGTAATTAAGTTTTACTATATATTTGTTGGAGCTGCATTAGTTTTATACACAGTTAATGGATGCTTCAAGTGGGGGAACAGAAATGTGTTCAAATAGTCTTGCTCACATGACCAAGATGGCCCCCACTTTGCAAAAATCAGCACTTACTAAATACCTCACAGTGTAACATTTTTTGACTCCAAGGTCATACCAGCAATCCAAAATCTTTGTTGTGATCTACACACCATTGACAATTAGTGTACCAACTTTGAACCACTTACATCTTCTAATAAAGTAGGCATGGCTAGCCTTATAGACAGAATTTAAGTTTTTGACCTTGACCTTTGAAGTTCATATCAGCAATTTGAAACCATTGTTGGCATTTACTTATGTTAGGCAATTAGTGTGCAAAGTATGAACCACCTACATTAAAACATGTAAGAGATATTTGCTTTGTAAGCCATACAATCAGAATTTAATCATTTTGTCCTTAACCTTTGACTCAAGGGCCATACATGTAATACAAATAATTTCTTGTCATCTACACACCTTAGGCACACATTATGTCATATATGTACTCCTCCATCAAACAGTAAGAGGAGTTGGCATTACAAGCCATATATATTTGACCTAGACCTTAGACTCAAAGGTCAAATTGGCAACCAGAAATATTTGTTATCATCTGTACACCATAGGGATGCAACAATTTCATTCAAAGTTTACAGAAGGGTAAAACATCATTAAATACAGGTCAAGTTCGAATTTAGAGGTCATTCAAAAAATTATGACTGAGTTATGGCCCTTTTTAGACTTAGGTTTAGGCTAATGCAAAAGCTATATTGACTTTTTGTGTAATAAACTTCACATTTCCCCAAAGCTATTATATCTCACTATAGGCCATGATTACCTAGTTCCTGTAGATAAGCATGACAGTGATTAAAATTTTACCCCACTCCCCTTAGGCGGGGTCAAAGGTCAAATATTTAAATTTCCCAATAACTCAGTAAGTTGTCAATATTTTTTACTGAAATTTCGCATGCAGACACAGGTACAATAGATATGAAATACATCAAACAGGATTTTAGTTTGAAGGCCTAGGTTCAGCCCCTGAATGGACTTAGGGGGTGGGGCAGAGGCCAAAATTCAACTTTTTCAGAATATGGTCAGATAAGCACTACAACTTGATTTAAGTATTTTAAAAGTACAGTGAGCCACTTTAGTTACGCACCATTTTTTCAGGGCCCACATTTTTTTGAAAAAAATGCTGGAATCGAACATTCTCTATGATGAATTATTTATTGACATTTTATCTGTTTGATGACATCGAGAAAAAATATTGGAATCACTCATGCGAATCATTCTGCTACGTCAAAGGCAATTTTTACAAAAATGCAAAAATGCACGCGCAAGCTGAACGCCTACATTTTTTATTCTTGTTTTGCGCTAGGCATTATCCATGGTGATCATTGTGACAGAAAAACACCAAAAACAATTATTTTATTCAAGTAAAACCCCCTTTTTTGGTCGTTGAATTTAGTAACACCGTTACTTTTTGAAGAAATGCTCGTTTTGACGTCATATTAACGTCAGTTACAATAATCAAACAGGGTTTTCTTCACAAATTGTTTTGTTATGAGTCACTTGTTGACATAGAACTATCAAAACACTAAACCATCTTATCATTGGCACATATTATAGCCTTGGTAGTAGTGACGTCATCACTAACGTCAACACCATGACGCCAATAAATCCATTAATTTTTTTACGAAAATAAAAGGTGGATACATGGTTGTTTAAAATGTAATTATAAAAGAAGTGCTTTGATATTTTGTTTACTCAGAATCATACGAAATTTTAACTAACTTTAAAAAAAGTACTAAAACCAAATTTTTTCAAACCTTGACCAGCTGGGAACCAAAATAGTAAAACATTTAAAAAAACGATGAAGTTAACAAACACATTCCAGTCTTAGATATTACCAAGAATAAATCGGCTCTTATCTCTGGCATAGCAGAAATTCGACCCTGAAAAAAGTGCAATGTGATCTGAGTTTCAATCTAGATAATGTAATGTGAAATGGTGTTTTGAGGGTAGTGCACTTAAAGATCCATTTTCTCATTCGTTTCTAATCTGATCACAATGAAATTTCAATGGCTAATGCAAATATAGATGCGCTTTACGTTGGTAGTCTCAGAATAAAAATATCACATTTCTTTTTCGAGTAATTTTACATTTTATAAGTGGTGCGTAACTAAAGTGGCTCACTGTATTTGTGACCTTGATATGTAAATTATTATTGTATTTGATTGACTAGAAAGTTTACGTCAAATAAATAATCTGTTCTGTTCTGTTCATATCAAATTAAAGGGAATGACGCATGCAGCAACATGGTAGCAAATATTTTGCCTGTAAAACCCCTCCCCTGACCTTGGGGGTGGAGTCAAAATTCAACTTTTCAGAACATGGTTAATGTTGCATATCAAATTAAAGGGAATGACGAATTCAACAACATGCAAGCACATATTCGTTCCTTACACACACCCTGACCCCTGGGGTGGGGTCAAAGGTCAACCTTTTTATTTTTCTGAAAGTAGTCATGTTTCATATCAAATTAATGGGAATGGAGCATAGAGCACCCACCCACGACACCTGGGGTGGAGTCAAAAGGTTAAAACATTTTTTTACTCAAATTAAAGGGAATGGGACATAGAGCACCATGCAAGCACATATTCTGTCCTTACACACCCTCGGCCCCTGGGTGAGGTCAAAAAGTCAAAACATTTTTTTTTCTGAAAGTAGTCATGCTGCATATCAAATTAAAGGGAATGAAGCTTGGAGCACCAAGCACATATTCTGTCTTTACACACACCCTCAACCTGTGGGTCGGGTTAAAAGGTAAAACAAATCTAATATAGAAGCAAAAACTTTGACCTTACATATACCCCTGAACTTTTATCTGTATGATACCCAAGGTGAACTTAGGGGTTGGAGAAATGGGATTTATGTTTTGTAATTTATACGTTTCTCTGAAATAAACCTTTGCCGGGTGATATAAATTCAGCAAATTTGCCTTGTTTGACTTCTGTTTTGCCAGGCAACACATCTGTTTCTCGGAATTCTAGTTTAATTATGGTCTTACTGATCTTTGTCTATTCAGGACATATCATACAGTGAGCTGCTAGTACCAACAAACAAGAGGGAGTTAAAGAGAACAGCTTCTGACAGCCGACTTCCTGGATCTGAGCCTCATTCTGGTAAACAATTAAAGTGGCCATTTTATTTTTCTTTAAGCACTTTTTTACAATGTTCATTGTTCTTGAACTTGACAATAAATGTTTACTAAATTAATGCATTACAGAAATAGCTTAGTAATTCAAATCTGGAAATTATCACTTTGCTGGAATTCTGATATTTTTATAATTTATAATTCCATCAGTCCGTCTTTCCAGCTGTGTGTCCATCCACAATATTTTTATTTTGCCCTGGCCATTGTCAGTGTTACCCCTGTCAATCCAGCTGTATGTCTGTACATCTGTATGCTACACCACTGATGTCCGCTCTCCTAGGTGAAATAATTTTGATCAGAGTTTTATGAACTGTGTTTAAATGTACAGTCCAAAATGTCTTCCTCAACTTCGATGATATTTCTAGTTCCTAATATCTTTTTCCTGGTCTTACCCTTAAAGCGCCAAGAAAAAAATGCATCTGAAAATGTCGTCTGCTGAAGTCGTCTGCTGCAAATTATTGCTTAACATTACTGACAAATTAAGTATAGAAGCAAACAGTGTGGACCCAGAACAGAATGCTCATATAGGAGCAGTCTGACCTGGGTCCACACTGTTTGCCATAGAGGCTTCTTAAACATTTCAGCAGATGAGAAAAGCAGACGACCCTTTGTTGCGATTGGCGCATTAAGGGCTAATTATGATTATATTTCACACTTATGTCCACCTCAATGAGAAGTATTCAAGGTGAAGGTTTCAAACACCCTGCTTCAAGGTCAAGGTTAAAGTGTGAGGTCAAAGGTCACATGTACTTAATTTGTGTTCATTTAGTATCTCTTGAGCCCATGTCCAATATTGAAAATATTTCACAGAGGTATCCACCTTATTGAGAAGATGTGCAAAGCAAGGGTTTTAAGACATCCTGCTTCATGGTCAAGGCTATACCGGGAGGTCACATGTACAGAAATTGTGTCTGCCCCATATATTCTGAACCCCTGGGCCGATTCTTAAAATATTTCACACATATGTTCGCCTCAATTAGCTAAGGTCAAATCATGAGGTCAGGATCAACGAAACTGTTTGGGGCTTAGATGATATTTCTGAAAATTATGTTTCAAAAATATTGATTTTGAAAAATCTGCAGATAACAAAAAAGCACAAAAAATACCAACCATGCAAAGAGTTAATATAGATGAGTATACTGTATGGCACAGTATTCTAAAAATATAATTTGAAAGGGGTACATGCATTTAGGGGCTATTTTGGCCCCCTCTAGAGCCAAAAATTGAAAATTGCTTTTCACCAATATTTCTTTTGAGTGGTTTATTAGAAGAATAACTGAAGTGTAAAATTTCGGCATTTATTTAAATTTTACCGTTGCTATGGTAACAAAAATGGCCGACAAAAATGGCTTAAAACAGAGAAATGGCCATTTTGGACCAAATTTAAGGCTTTTTGAGACCGATTTTTTAAGAATTAGATATCAGCACAGCTAAATACCAAAAAATCCTTTTAATATGTTGTGTGCCGTGGTAATTCTCATCTTCGGTTAAAATATCGTTAAAATATCTTTTTTGGTATTTGCTTGTGCTCTATGTTAATTTCTCTGTCAAACCTCTCAATTTTGCTCCAGAATGGTCAATTTCCTATTTACAGTCTATTTTGGCGGCCATTTTTGTTACCATATCAACGGTAAAAGTCAAAGTAATTTGAGACTTTTACACTTTGGTTATTGTTCTAATAAACTAGTAAGAACAAATTGGTGAAAAACAATTTTTATATTTTAGCCTCATAGGGGGGGCCAAAAAAGCCCCTTAATGCAGTAGCTCTTTGTTCATTGAAAGTAATCCAAGTTCAGAACAATGAACTGTTAAGTGTAGTTGCACATTTTTGCTCTTTTTAAATATACTAGCCTAAAAAAGAAATGTCACAAACTTCAAAGGAGTATTTGTTGCTCTTTATGCTTTCAATGCTGACGAGCAATGTTACATTTTCTGGCTTCATTACTTTGATATGAATCCATTTCATGATTTGAACAGGCCTTTAGTTAAGAGTGCGTAACAGAAAATAATTTTCTTATTTCTCAACCAAAACATATGTTGTGGATTAGGAGCGCAGTGGCTCAGTGGTAGAGTGCTTGACTCAAGACCCAAGGGCCGCGAGTTCGAGCCTCACCGGCATCACTGCGTTGTGGTCCTTGAGCAAGACACATTTATCCTAGCTTAGTACTGGCTCAACCCAGGAAGACCTGTCCCTTTATGACTGAAAGATTGTTGATGGGACGTAAAGAATCAAATCAAACAAACAAACATATGTTGTGGGTACTCAAAAGAACTGTCTCAATGAGACGGTGCTTTTGAGCACCCAAAACTTACGCTAAAAGTTATTGTAAGAAAATATTTACAATTTTACGCTGAAAAATTTTGTTTATCTAAACCTATGTTATAAACAATAAGTATGACTTCTGTTATTAACCTTTTTCATTCTGGATACCTGTAGACAGGTACTTTGGCAAACAGTGAAGACCCAGATGAAATGCAGCACAATGTGGCATTTCATCAGGGTCTGCACTGTTTGCAAAGATAAAAACAAATCTTCATGGCAGAAATGCTTCATAATTTACAAATTTCTACCTGCCACCCTTTAAGATGCAAAATGGGCAATTCCAAGCTCATTCTATCAACATACATGGGAAAATCCATCACAATGAAAAGGGGTAAATAATTTTACTGAGTCTTTGTGCAGTATCTTTTATCTTCCGAAGACATGAAAAAAGTTTAGGTTCAACCTGTCACACAGGTTTAGATAAACCAAATTTTTGAGTGTAAAATTGTAAAAATTTTCTTACCCATCTGTTTTAACATATGTTTTGGGTGCTCAAAAGAACGGCCTCATTGAGACGGTTCTGTTGAGTACCCACAACATGTTTTGGTTGAGAAATAAGAAAATTAGTTTTTTTGATACGCACTCTTAACTTAAGTCCTGCTGTCAGTAAATTCAATGGGATAGGTTTTGAAACCAAAAACATTACCCAGGGGTGTGGAAATAGCAAAACTTTTATACTTGCCCAGGGACATGTAAATGGCCATAATATACTTGTCCAATAAAATTTTTGTGATTAGGATCCTCACTGTTTTTCATACAACATGGGATTGTGAGTTCATAATAATTAATTAAAACTGAAATACAGAATTGCATTAACTTTGTTTATACTTCTCCCAGGACAAGTAAAGAGAAATTTTAACTTGTCCTGAATAAAATGGGACCAGGTCGGACAAGTCAGGTATGGTATTTCCAGACTCCTGTATTACCAAAATATGAAATAATTTACTTGTTCTGATATCACACCGGGTAGGCAGCAATCAAAAACGCTATCAACAATAGACGAACACGGGTCAAAAATAGATAGAAACAGAGGTTTTGATTGCCATTTGTCGCCAGTGTGGCGACAAACGGCAAACGAAAACTCTGCTTCTAACCATTTTTATCTACGTTCCTCGATAGTTTTGGCATTTTCGATTGCCGCCTACCCGGTGTGATATCAGAACTAGTAAATAAAATGGAATTTTACAGAAAATTGATGTGTGGCAATTCTCTTTTTGGCTAGTTTTGACATATTGACTTTCATTTTCTTTAACAAAATAACACTCATTTTTTTGACAGTTTATTTTTTTTGCTTAAAATGAAAGCATGCTTTTCATTACTTCTAACATATATCAGTAGCTCACAGAAAAACAGTATACTTTTTTACATTTCAATTTTAGAAATTAAGATAGAAATGAAGTTCACAGTGCTATTAATATACAGAATTAACCCGGCCTCGATGCGAGAAAACCTGTCTTTGGGCTTTGCGAACAACAACATCCATGCAGACTAATCAGTGCCTTTATAATTTGCTTTTTGGAAAGTATGATATCTAAACTTG
Source organism: Loripinus fragilis (assembly GCA_964019695.1). Lineage (NCBI taxonomy): Eukaryota > Metazoa > Mollusca > Bivalvia > Lucinida > Lucinidae > Loripinus > Loripinus fragilis. The sequence continues at coordinate 159,038 of CAXHUL010000038.1, read as the reverse complement.
CTACATGCGAAATTGCAATTTTTTAGCTAGTCTCTGCAGCGGAGGAGACTGATTTGAGTCTTGTTTTGTCGCGTCAAGACCCAACTAATTTTTATAATACAGAAATAACTAATTAATATCAATTTACAAGTGAAAAAATGACCAATTGCTTCTGTAGTGATATGTTTCAATGAACTGACTGTCACCTTTTTGTTGCGGTGGTTTCACAGGGTATTTCCCGGGGTAAACGCCGAGAACTGCACTGGCTTTACCCAACCACTAGAGAGTCAGCTTCTTAGAAGCAAAATTGCTTACAGCTAATCCAGACAGAGATGTATACAAATCATTAAGAAAGTTTCTTCTAAACCTCTTGTCAAACTATGAACTTACCCTTCATATTCATTGAAGGATTATAAAGTTAACTAGCAAGCATAGGAAAGATTTTATATGATGACTATGAAGTTTGGTTAGGCTAGGGGTAGGTTGATAACTCCCTTAAATATTTGAGAAATGATTTTGTTGGTAGTCTCCTCTTATCTTCATCAAAATCTATGTTCATAATTTTACAATAGAACCTGGACAAATAGTTTCATTTCCAACACGTTCCTTGTATGGTCACATGTGAAGTACTTATTACACTTATTTTGTAAGCCAATCACTGTTGAAATGAAGATGAATGAAAACAACTCTAAAGTTCTTTCTAAGGTTAAGAGTCAACTTTCCTATCCACCATTGAATTCGAAAAGAATATTGGAAGATAATTAAGAGATTTGGAAGAAACTTTCATAATGATTTGTATGGGTCTCTCCCTGGATTCGCTGTAAGTCTGACGTCTATCTCTAGTAAGTTGAAGTTGATGGAATATATTTTGTGCTCTATGTAGTCTGGTCATTATGTCTGTCCTCTAAACATTTCTCTTTCTATAACTTCTTCAAAGTTAGACATACAGCTTCTCAAAACCTCCTGATTCTGAAATGAGCTAAATTAATCATTTCCACGCCAATCACAACTTTCGTCATCTGCATTCCATCTGCTTATGTTCTTAGGTAGCTTATATTGCAAACAATATGAACCCAGATCAGACTGCTCCCATGGGAGCAGTCTGATAAGGATTCATATTGTTCGCTTCCATGGAAAAATCATGTCTGAAGTGCACTTGAATATATGCAGCAGATGTAAGCAGACAACACTTTCAGGACAAAAATATTAGTGGGATAAGGGTCGATCTCTCTCAATCTGTCAAAATTTAAGCATGTTTTGCATGGACTTTACATATCATTGAATATTTTTCCCTTCCTCAACTTTACTCTCAGGGTTGTTTGAGTACTTGAAAACACTTTTGTTTTCCTTAATTGTCTGCACTTTATGCTAAAATGAATTTTATCAATATTTCTCAAGTGGAGATCTATGATTCATTCGAAATGTCTGAAACTTCCTCTACTTTTATTCTGTGTGTGTGCAACCATTGATGGCTCTCGCCGGAGTCCTCAGTTATGGATACACATTAGAAGTGTCTCAAAGAGATGGTTCTAATGCTGCTTTTTACCACTTTTGTTGTCTGTTGATAATCTTTGCAAACAGTTTTGATCCAGATCAGGACGGACATAATGTCGGACCTGATCTGGATCCAAACTGTTTGATACTCTAATGGTATTACTGAAATAAAATTTTGAAAAACTTAATTTAGAAAAAAATCAGCAGACGACAAACAACATGCAAAATTGCCCTACATGCAATGTGAGTTTAAAATAGAGAAATATCTTCAAATTTTGTGGGAAAAAAATAGTCTTCTTTAAGTTAAATCTGTTTAACTATACTGACGGGCTTTAAAAACGCAACACTAACTTCCTGTTATATCTTTCAAAAGACAGTCGAATGTAAACTTCCTTTGCTTCGATGATGCCATCATGAAGTTGCTTCTTCAGTCAACACTTAAGCTTTAATTGTACAACTAAACTCGACAACGTTATTGCTTTGTAAAGTTTTAGTCACTGAAACATTTATTAAGTAGTGGAGTTTTTAAGTCATCAAATGAAAAGGTACACACAGATTAACGTCAAAAAAGCAAGCCTGCTGTATCGCAGACCTCCCAGTCAAAATGAAAGCAATTCCTTGATGACTAACAGAGTTCATGACACACATTTGATGCTTCTCGTGTTTCTTGATTTAAAGAAGTAGGGGATCTTTCACTGATAAAATGTTGTCAAATGAAACAGTTGACCCCTATCTCAAATGGTTTACTTTTTCAATGCTTTATATTAATTTGAAGTGGACAAGTTTTTCTATGTGTTACTCACAAATGCACACTCTTTAATATACAATCAAATTGATTGCTCTGAATTCTTTTTTGAGACATATATTAAAGCTGCTATCCTAGTGATGCGCTTTTAAGGCCTGTCAGTACAGTAAACCCTGTCGTAAGCGGCCACTCAAATAAAAGACCAAAAATTGGCTTTTAAGACCAATTATCGCGTAATGCAGGTAAAAAGTATTGCAGAATGCTCCAAGAGAGCATTCTGCAATACTTTTGACCTTCATTAAGATACCATTTGTCTTTAAGACCTTTGTTTCATCTATTTTTGATTGGTTGCTTAAGACAGGTTTTACAGTATATTTATTTCAAATTTGAAATCAAAGCCAGTTTATAATGACCAGATTGTAGTACATGTAGTTGGCTTTGTTTACTTACATTTTGCTTTAACAGGTCGGATTTATACTCGGAGTGTGTCGGAAGACCCCTATAATCTTCCTGCTCGCGGTTCTATCATACCCACTGGTCTTGAGAGAGGTATTACCCCTATTAACCAGAGCTTAGCAATGTGTTTTAATATTTGTTTCTGTCTTACCCCAGGTTGTAGGGATTATGCTTGAGTTATAACATGTTTATTAAATACTTGCATGCATAACCAGGGGTGTGGAAATAGTAAAATTTTCTACTTGTCAGTGCCTTTAAAATTGTCAGCCAGAAGGGAGGGCCCTTGAAAAGGGGCAGTGAAACCCAGATGAGTTCATCGTAGGGTCCTCTGGGACCTTATGTTTTCTTCTGTTGATTTTTTTTTGTCAGCTCTCTAATGGATATTAAGCATTAATTGTGGTTCAGCATGCAAGTATTTGGTAGGCATGTATTATGTTTTTGATTTTAGTCACATGACTTGAAAGAGAGGATTGTTTACATGCATCTTTCTTTTGTAGCAGATGAAAAATCTTGTGGTACTTTACTTGATTTTTGGTGAAAATAAGTCTTAACATTTCCTGTGAATCCTCTGCTGGCAGATGATTAAGATGAAATATCGAGTCTTATTTGGTTTCTTAAAGCAGGGACAAAATTTGAAAAAGTTGTCTGCTGCAAATGCAAATATTTGGTAATAAGCTTTAGAACACTATAGGTTTTTTTATTCTCTTACTGATTTTGTATCTTCTTTAACATTTTAGTGACCTAACTACAGTTAAACCCGTCTTAAGCGGCCACTCAAAAGGAAGACCAAAAATTGGTCTTCAAGACCGATTATCGCTTGATGAAGGTCAAAAGTATCGCAGAATGCTCCAAGAGAGCATTCTGCAATACTTTTTACCTTCATTAAGCTAACATTTGTCTTTAAGACCTTTGTTTTGTCTATTTTTGAGTGGTCGCTTAAGACAGGTTTTACTGTATGAATATCTGAATAGATCTGTATAAAACTCTCTGCCCTCTGAGTCATTTTGCATGCATTTTGACCTCTGTATTTTTTTTAATGGATCTTCAGGTCAGGCCCGACATTTTGTTAGGCCTGATCTGGATCAGGATCTGGATCCAAACTGTGTGCAAAGGGTATCAGCAGAGGACAAAAGTTGCTATGAAAGAGTTTATAATCTGAAAGTCTTCATTTCAATTTTACACGAGTCATGTGACTGGGTGCCTTGTTTTAGAAATATAATTTGTTTTGGGTAGAGGAATGTGTAGGGCTGTAAACTTGTCTTAACCTCCATTAGCACACCGGGTAGGTGGCAATCGAAAATGCTCTCAACAATCGATGAACGCAGATCAAAAAATGCTAAAAACAGTGTTTTTCGATTGCCATTTGTTGCCAGTCAGGCGACAAATGGCAATCAAAAACTCTGTTTCTAATGATTGTTTATCTACATTGGTCTATAGTATTAACATTTTTGATTGCCGCCTATCCGGTGTGATAAGATATCTATTCAAGTTGGAGGGCGACCTCCATTGAAGGTCTATTTAAGTTGGTGGACTACCTCCATTGGAGGCCTATTGAAGTTGGAGGGCTACTTCCATTAGAGATCTATTCAAGCTTGAGGGCTACCTACATTGGAGGTCTATTTAAATTGGAGGGCTACCTCCATTGTAGGTTTATTTAAGTTGAAGGGCTACCACTATTGGAGGCCTATTTAAGTCTGAGCGCTACCTCCATTGGATGTCTATTTAAGTTGAAGGGCTACCACCATTGGAGGCCAATTTAAGTTGAAGGGCTACCACCATTGGAGGCCTATTTAAGTTGGAGGGCTACCTCCATTGGAGGCCTATTTAAGTTGGAGGGCTACCTCCATTGGAGGTCTAATTAAGTTAGAGGGCTACCTTGAATGGAGGTCTATTTAAGTTAGAGGGCTACCTCCATTGGAGGTCTATTTAAGTTAGAGGGCTACCTCCAATGGAGGTCTATTTAAGTTGGAGGGCTACTCCATTGGAGGTCTATTTAAGTAAGAGGGCTACCTCCAATGGAGGTCTATTTAAGTTGGAGGGCTACTCCATTGGAAGTCTGTTTAAAAACAATTTGGCCAGCCCATATGATTAACTCATTATCTTGATACTTATAGCAGCATGGGTGAAAGTTTTCAGGATTAATCCTGAATTCAGGATTTTGAGGCTGACTTTCTATAGAACGTCAGCCTCCAAATGCTGAATTAGGAAGATTGTAATAGCTTCTCTGATTAATTTTCATAATACATAAACCCATTTAAACATGAAATTTTTTTTTTTTTCTGGATTTGGGAAATTTTGAACGTTCACCCATGAATTAGCATATGAGTAAAATCAATCTTAAATCATGCATAGCTATCTAGTAGGGCTAGAGGGCTGATGTTTGGCCTGAGCCTGCATATGTTTACATAGGACCAGCAGGCCCTGGATAAACTGAGCCTTGGCTGGTAACGTCTTGAATACTTTTGAAAATATTCTGGAAAATGGAGCGTTTGCTCCAAAAGAGCAAACGCTCCATTTTCCATAATATTTTCAAATACATGATAATTCAAAGGCGTCAAAATTGCGTTATTATGGAGTAAAGGGTTTAAAAAACAGACGGTAGCACTTGAAGCACTGGTTGGGGGTGCATGTTTATCTGCCTACTCTGGGCACGTTATCTAATTGTTTGATAACATTGGTCTAAAAAGGGTTATGTATTACCAGTATGAGTTTCAAGTATAGTATTATAAATAAGACTACATTGTGCTATGAATTATTTATGAGCCATGTATATCAATATGCCTATTCACCATAATTCACCTTTCCAAAAACCTACTTTCAAATTAACTCTTTGTCTCCTAGTGTCATCTGCTGATAACCTTTGCAAACAGTTTGGACCCAGATCAGACCCGACAAACTGTTGGGCCTGATCTGGATCCAAACTATTTGAGACTGATGGTATTCCTGAAAGAATTTTTCAAAAAACATGGCTTTGGAGAAAAAAATGCATGAAAAATTATCCAGCATGCAAAGAGTTAAAATCACTAATTGTAAGGTAAACCTCAGATTAATTGTGGGAGATTGAACATGTGTGATTTTGTTTGTGGGGCTATATCACATGCTAAGTCATTGTTGCATTGGTCAGTTATACACTATCAGGTGACTTTTGGGTGACATTCTGGGTGGTTTGGAAACGTCTATTACCACACATGAGCAGCCCTAATAACGCACATTCCAGGAACTCTGTTTCAGAATATAATTGGTCGAATGAATATTTGTTTGTTTGAATTGATGCTTAACATCCCATTCAACAATTTTTCAGTCACATTGGAATGTTTTCTTGTGTTGAACTACATGGGCAAAAGTTTAGGATCATTCCTGAATTCAGGATTTTGAGGCTGACTTTCCACAGGAAGTCAGCCTCAAATGCTGAATTTAGGAGACCAAAATAGCTTCTGATTTATTTTCAGTCTGTCTAAGGACATTTGACCATTTAAACTTGAAATTGTGAATATTGAGTGGGCATACTGCAAATTTTTAGAATGGGGTTTCGAAAGTTCAGGATTTTGGAAATTTTGAGCTTTCACCCATGTCATCCGCTCAGAATAAATACAACATAAGTATATGAGCTTGCATGCTAGTTTGCATGCATACCTGCATAATTATGTGTATAAATCCTTTTTAGCTCATCTGAGCCGAAAGCCCATGGGTGAGCTAATAGTATACCAGTGACTCTGTTGTCCGTCCGTCAACATTTTCAAACAGCTTCTCCTCTGAAACCATTGGGCCAATTAAACTCGAATTTCATATGGAGACTCCTAAGGACGCGGGAACGAAAGTTTGTTCAAAGGGTCCTTGTCACATGACCAAGATGTTCGCCACGCCCATATATGGTAAAAACCCTTTAAATATCTTCTCCAGATCCAGGTCGATGGCCTTGGGACTTGGTATGTAGCATTTGGGGTGTTGGGCCTGCCAAGTTTGTTCAAATAATGATCTTAGGTTGACCTTGATCTACTTAACGTCAAGGTCAAATTTGCTTCCTAATGCATTTAAATGGGAAATTTTTTGAAAAGTTGATTTTTTGAATACTGTTAAAGCCAAAGTCATTATTCTTGCTTGATATGTTAAAACTAATGAGACAATGGCTATAAATAAGTTTCAAAGGTCAAGGTTGACCTTTTCCCTTTAAGCCAAGGTCGCTCATATTGTGATCCCATCAATATATTAAAACATAGTTTTCTCACAAACCATTGGCCCAATTGAACTCAAATTTCATGTGAAGACTCCTTATGATAAGTTAGCCAAAATTTATACAAAATATTTTGGTCACATGACAAAGATGGCCGCCACACCCATATACGGTAAAAACCTTTTAAAAATTTATGTAGCATTGGGGATGTGGGGCCTACCAAGTTTGTTCAAATGATGATCCCAAGATGACCATGACCTACTTAATGTCATGGTCAAATTTGCTTCCTAATGCTTGGGACTTGGTATGTAGCATTGGGGGTGTTGGGCCTGCCAAGTTTGTTCAAATAATGATCTTAGGTTGACCTTGATCTACTTAACGTCAAGGTCAAATTTGCTTCCTAATGCATTTGAATGGGAAATTTTTTGAAAAGTTGATTTTTTGAATACTGTGGAAGCCAAAGTCATTATTCTCACTTGATATGTTCAATCTAGTGTCTATAAATAAGTTTCAAAGGTCAAGGTTGACCTTTAACCTTTCAGCTCATATTGGAGTCCCATCAACACATTAAAACATAGTTTTCTCAGAAACCTTTTGGCCGATTGAAATCAAATTTCATATGACAACTCCTTATGATTGGTTAGCCAAAAAATTATACAAATTGTTTAGCCATTGGCTTTGGGACTTGGTATGTAGCATTGGGGATGTGGGCCCTACCAGGTTTGCACAAATGATGAATCTAGGTTGACCTTGACCTACTTTATGGCAAGGTCAAATTTGATTCCCAATGCATTTATATGGGGAAAATCTTAAAATGTTCATTTTCTATAAATGTTTAAGCCTAATTCATAATAGTTAAACCTAATGAGACAATGGTTTTATAGTAAGTGCCAAATGTCAAGCTGACCTGTGACCTTTTATCCAAGGCCACTCATTTGGACCGCCACCCACCTATCTAAACATCTTTTTCTCAGAAATCACTGGGCTGCTTGATGGATTATTCATTAGATTGTTTAGGTCACTTGACCATAATGGCTGCAACACTCATATATGGTAAAACAAAATTTGTTCCATTATAAGCTGTAGTTGACCTTGACCTATTTTAACATTATTAAGGAGATCAGCTGAGCGCCTCAGGACCTTCAGGTCCTCTAGTTTTAACCCTGTTAGTGTTTGAACACCATAAACAGGTACATGCATTTTAGCAGTGTTGACCAAGATGAGATGTAATACAGAGTCAAGTTCAACAATGTGAGAGCTCGCCGAGCGCTCGTTGCTTGGTACCTATCTTTATCCTTAATGTGTAAAGCCTGACATCAGTACAACGAGCGCTTGAAAGCGCTCGCATTGTTGAACTCGCCTCAGGTGTCAAGTTATTATTTTCAAAAAATTATTTGTCTAAAGATCTTTTTTACCTTAACAAACAGTGTAGACCCTGATGAAATGCCACATTATGCGTCAACACTGTTTGTAAAAGTACCTGTTTTGGGGTTTCCCGTATAGAAAGGGTTAACAGTTCCATAAAGTTTTCTTGCATGTTTAGGTGTGTCAGGGCGTAGACACTCTCGGAGTGTGTCTGAAGATCCTTACATTATTCTCGGAAGAGGTTTTGTCGTACCCTTGGGTCTTAGAAGAGGTATTTTCTGCAGACGCTTTCACACTAATATATAATAATTGGAATTTCCCAGTACATGTAATTTTGCTTCTGTTTGTGCATTTTCCTGCTCCCTAACTCCCTAACTTGCTTTAAGCAGACGGATGATACTATTGAGTCATTTCATGGGAGAATATCAACATATAGTGTATGCAGTCCAATCGCAGCTGCTTTAACTCTTTGTCTAATAGTGTTGTCTGCTGATAACTTTTGCATATAGTTTGGACCCAGATCAGGCCCCACAAAATGTCAGGCCTGATCTGGATCCATACAGTTTGACACTCTGATGGTTTCCAGAAAGAAATTTTCGAAAAAAAAGCTATTTAAAAAAATCAGCAGACGACAAAAAAGCATGAAAAATTACCCAGAGGGCAAAAAGTTAACATTGATTCAGAAGAGAGCTTTTGTGATTAGTGTTTGCTATCTGGCCCCGAGATTATAAAACTTTTGTTCATACTCAACTCAGCTGAGCACGAAATTTATCCTGCTCATAAATGTTAAAATGCCAACAATTGTTGGCATTTTAACATTTATTCGCATGATAAATACATTATCTCAGATCTGAGAGTCTTCAAAAGCAAGAACCTTCTTTATTTTGTCCGTATTTAAGTTTTAAAGAGCAGTTGAAATTTCATGCTCAGTTGAGTTGAGCATAAAAATGTGTTATAACCTCGGGCCTGTTAACAACTTCATATCCTCCTCTACCACTGTCCCAAATTCAAAACAATTTCACACATATATTCCCAAAGTTGCACATATGGTTTTGCTCCACTGAACAAAATGGACATCGGAACTAAATATAGAAAACAAATCTTTGTCTAAATTCTGAATAATTGCACACAAGTGTTCCTCATAAATCCCTCTACCAAAATTGCACAAATGGTTCCGCTCAGCTGAATAAAAAGGCCACCAGAGCTGAAAATTGGAAAATACATTGTATGTAAGCTTGCCATAATTCAAAATCATTTCCTACAAAATGTTCCCCATTATTTCCTCTACCAAGATTGCACAAGCTGTTCCACTTGATCAACAGAGCTTAAACAACATTTCCTGCTGAACCACTGGCCCAAATTTAAAATAATTTCGTACAAATTTTCCTCTTGTATTAATGTTACCAACCAAAATTGTATAAAAGATCTGAACATTTAGCCCACTTTAGCTAAAAGTAGAAAAAATCTTAATAGACAACTCCTGAACCAGGACTCAGGTGAGTGATCCAGTTTCTTGGTCCAACTCCATAAGGGATAGGCACCTTTTTCTTATGAAATGACAATTTTTTTTATCTGTTATCAGAAACTGAGGTCTATCATTTACCGGGTGGTGTAGCGTAGTCGGTAACGTGTCTGACTGCTGATCCAGGGGTTGTGAGTTTGATCCCGGCCCAGTCCTATACTTTCACGGAGGTTCATCATGAAATAATTTCTACGGCCATTCTCCTCCCTTCTGCTGATTCAAGAAGGGTTGTTGTCAGTTACAAGCGAAAGTATGTACACGAAGTACTGGTTAACAACTTAGTGAAGCTTGCCCAGGAAAAAAGTGATTAGGTGAACTGACCGTCCTGACATGACCATAGTTGTTGACTTGGACATAAAGCATCAAACCAAACCAAAAATCATTTATGTAAACTGTCACATTATGAGGCAGTGTGCATAGTATGCTTAAGTCCTATTTTCTGCTGGAAATATTACGTATATCACATAATATACCTAATGTTGTGTGCTGTGTTCAGTTAATGGCTCATCATTAATTCCGTAACGTTTATTGTTTCCTAATGTTTCCGCGGAAATTCAAACAATCAATCATCACCTGATTGCTGCAAATATAGCTTTCTAATATCTGCGGTAAAGCTGGTGTGGTGGTTTGTTTAACATCGCTTTCAACCATTTATGCAGTATGATATAGAAAGAAAGTGTTCCAATCTTGGCTCTGCAAATCGAGACATTCATATCTTTGAATGATTGCCTTGGAAACCAGTTTTTAGCTCACGTGAGCAGATGGCTCAAGGTGAGCTATTGTGATCGTTTTTTGTCCGTCTTGTGTCCGTCAGTTGTCCATAAATTTTCTTTAAATGACATCTAAACCACTGGTCCATATTTCATAATAACTTCACATGAATGTTTCCCATGATGCCCTCTACCAAAACATTCCCTCCTTAACCACTGGTCTGAATTCAAAACAATTTACAGAATTATGTCTCATAACATCCTCTACCAAAATTGAAAAATGGTCCTGCTCTGCTGAACAAAAGGGCTGCCAGAGCTCTAGATAAGAAATATCTTTATATGGCATTTACTCCTTAACCACTGGTCTAAATTCAAAATAATTATACAGATTATTGTTCCTCATAGCACCATCTACCAAAATTACACAAATGGTTCTGCTCCACTGAACAAATTGGCTGTCAGAGCTCTAGATAACAAATATCTTTAAACAGCATTTCCTCCTGAACCACTGGCCCAAATTCAAAATCATTTCACAAAATTGTTCCTCATAACACCACTTACCAAGATTGCTCAAATGGTTTTCGCTCTGCTGAACAAAAGGGCTACCAGAGCTCTAGATAAGAATACCTTTAAATTGCATTGCCTCCTTAACCACTGGTCTAAATTCAAAATGTTTTCAAATAATTGCTCCTCATAATACCCTCTACCAAAATTACACAAATATTTCCTCTACTGTAACTGAATAAAGGGCTGCCAGAGCTCTAGATAAGAAATATCTTTAAACAACATTTCCTCCTGAATGACTGGTCCAAATTCAAAATAATTTCACAGAATTATTCCTCATGATGCATTCTACCAAAATTGAACAAATGGTTCTGCTCAACAAAGATGCAACCAGAGCTCTAGATAAAAATATCTTTAAACGGCATCTCCCGATCTACTGGTCCAAATTCAAATGGTTTTACAGAATTGTTCCTTATGATGCACTGTACCAAAATTGCACAAATGGTTCCAATCTACTGAAGAAAGGGGCCACCTCAATTCTAGATAAGAAATGCCTTTAAACAGCATTCCCTCTTGAACCACTGTTCCAAATTCAATATTGTTTCACAAAAATGTTTGGCATGATGCCTTCTACCCAAATTGATCAGAATGTTTAGCTCAGCTGAACAACATGGCCACCAGAGCTAAAAACAGAAATATCTTTTAATGATATCTCTTTAGCCACAGGTCAATACATCATATGTCCCAGGACTCAGGTGAGCGATCCAGGGCCATATGGGGGACATTTTGTTTTTAGTGCAGATCCCGTCAGTGTGATGCTATCTTGTGTGCAAGATATATCCGTGCAAATTTGGTTCAAAGCAGGCTGATTGGAACCAAATTTGCATGGATATATCGTTGGGGCACGATGAAGAGATGTGATCAGGTTTTTGTGACATTGCTTTAATTTTCAAAGTCACAGATGGGCTAGATAGGTCAAATTTGAATATGTGTGGTTGGGGGACATCTGTTATCTCTGAAAACAATGAAAACAATACTGGTACTGTTGTTTTCAGAGATGCATGGTAAAATGGGACTATACCATTTTTCAAAGAAACTGGTAAATAATGGTAAATATGCTATTACAGGTAAATGCAGTATAGGATAAATACCTGTATAAAGCACCCATTACCTGGATTAGTTTATATTTTTTGTTTGCAGCAGTTCTCATCTATCTTTGAACAGACAGTAATTAATACCAGGAAAATAAATTGTGATTGGGAGGGTCTCATAGACATAAATACTCATCTGACATGAGTAACCTCATAACATGTAACATATTTGTCCTAGATATTTGGAAAAATAGAAGGTTAGGTCCAACCAAACAGCATAAACCCAGATCAGTCTGAGCAGTCTTATCATGATTTACACTGTTTGCGATTTCAACACAATGCTACACTTTACATATCTCACATTACTCACTAAAATTATATGACAAAATTGGTAGATAGCAACAGTAGACATTCTAAAATCGCGATGCCTGCAAAATAAGGCTCAATGACAAACAGCGCAGACCCAGATCAGATCGTTTGCTAATCTGACAAGAATTTTGTGAATTCCAGCCTTGATAACCCACACTTTATTTGAGAACTGAAAGAGAAGTGTTCAAAATTTTGGAACCCTTACTGTGTGGTGTCCGAACATTCAGGTTTAATACGGTATTTGTTTAATTTTTTGAGAAATCAGAAAGTTATAGAGTCTGTGTATTGTGTTTGAGTGTAGCTTATCTGATCTGGATGGTAATACGAGGGATGATCCTAAAGTTCTGATCGTGGCGTGATATCTCTGTAACCAGCAATGCAACATATCTGAAAATTGTACCAAATACAAATACATTCTTTGTCTATACACCGCTCTGACAAGTTTTGTGTAACTCGAAGGAGCGACCGAACATCTACCCCGAAACAGCCATACCATCAATGCACTGTCATATCAAGCAGACTGTGCATATTAGAGACCTCACAATTCAGACAAGAGTAGTCTCAGCAGTTTGTTTTCATGGCTGCTCAATGTTCATACGTAAGCAAATATGTCCTGTAAATATGGCGAACTTTCTATATGATCTTAGTTTCCTAGGCCCTTGAATGTATGGCTATGCAACTGTCAATTATAATCAAATTTTGGACCTCTTGAAGTTTTGACCAGCCCACACTGCCGTAAGAACAGCTGTATTAAAGGTAAAAATATTTTAGGCAAACTTAGATAAACTGATTTTTGTCTGAAGCAATTATAAATAGTCGGTTTCATCGGAGACTGATAGTAACCCACATAAGAAAATTAAAACAAGTCCACAAATTAGGTCAATATATGGTGGTATACAAATTTGCATGTGTATATCTAAAGATAAAACCTAATCAATTGTCCAAAGGTGGACTATATCGTAAAATGATGCAATATGGGTTTATATTGAGCAAAAGCATCCGTCTGAGACCAATAACAATTTTGAAAATTCTTATTTAAAATCAATCATTTTTTTGGTAAAAAATAAAACTTTTTACAATATTCCAATAAGATTAAGATATTTTATTATAAAATTTATATTGGTCTTAAATATTTTGCCGATATTAGGTTTGGCATGTTTTTAGTCAAAATTGATAGACAAAAATAGAATATTCTCCAAAATGAAAATTCTGCAATATGTTCAAAATGACGTAGTTTTCAATTTCAATGACGTCATAATAATTGCCCGTTGTGCCTTAAATATTGAATCGACACAACATGTCGCCATTCTTACATTTGAATGGATATTTTTAGTAACAAAAAGTAAAAATGCAATGCAATTTTATTTTGAAGTTCTAAAGATGCCGGGCTTGAAAGATCCAGATTAAAATATTATTATAATTCTATAACATGAAAACAGGCCAGTGGTATGGAGTGAGTCATATATAATGTGCTGTAATTATTAAAAAAAACAATACAGGGAGAAAATATTAGCATCATTATAAAGGTAAAAGCTCAGTCTTTTGAATGGTGCATAGTATGCCTCTCAATAATGTCTCTGGACAAAGCTACAAGGTAAAGATCAGAACTTTTGGATCATCCCTCGTACATTACAATTAGTAAAACTGCCAATTTATCATTTAATTCTGTCATTTTGTTTGCATGATGTGAATCCATTAGCCATAACACACTTTTAATTTTAGCTTCATCTAATATAGATGTAATACATGTCCAATATTTCCCCTAATAGATATTCAAACTCTTACCATACTTATTCTAAAAATAGCTACAGTAAAACCTGTGTAAAACGGCCACTCTGAAAAAGACCAAAAATTGATTTTCAAAACCAATTATCGCTTAATGCAGGTCAAAAGTATTGCAGAGCATTCTGCAATACTTTTGACCTTCATTAAGCTACCATTTGTCATTAAGATCATTGTTTTGTCTATTTTTAAGTGGCCGCTTAAGACAGGTTTTACTGTACCTGCATTGGGGGATCTATTTTGGCTGCCAAAGGAGGCTGACATAGAAAAATGGTCATTTTGAACCAAATCGAGACCTCACAGATAAATTTACATACAGTAAAACCTGTCTTAAGAGGCCACTCAAAAAAAGACAAAACAAAGGTCTTAAAGGCAGGTGGTAGCTTAGTGCAGGTCGAAAGTATTGCAGAATGCTCCATATTCTGCAATACTTTTGACCTGCATTAAGTGATTATCGGTCTTGAAAACATAGTTTTGGGTCTTCTTTTGGGTGACCACTTAAGACAGGTTTTACTGTAAAACACATGCAAATAACCAAAACAGTGATAAACAGACAGTGAGTATCACCATGAAACACAAAATATTAGACATTCTCTTTTTAGCTGTGTTCAGGTATCTTATTCTTAAAAAGTATTTTCTGAAGCCTCAAATTTGGTCTAAAATGACCAGTTTCCTTGTCAGTTTATGTAGCAATTTTCTGTTACCACAGTAACAGGTCGAGTAAATATTAGCATTCTACATTTGGGTTATTCTACTAAACCAATATGATGAAATTAGTGATTTTTGGGGTTCAGTGGCTGAGGGGTCACCCCCTGTATTCGAACTGTAACGCACAGTCCAAAGGCAAAATGCCTTGCTTACCTTGGCTTTTGTATTTTGGCAAAAAGTATTTTTCATTGTTCTACTTTATTAAAACTTTGCCAAACATATTCCCTTATCCAAACAGGGTCATTGTTGGAAAATTGGTTAAAATATGTTTTGTGGCTGTTTGCTACCATGGCTTCAGACTGCAAGTTATCATAACAGACATTTGATGGAACTGGCTGTTATCTTAGCATACTACATAATCACGTTTTCTTTTATACCTTTCTTAAACAAGCATGCATGTCAAACAGTTGTATCTTAAATGGCCGATTATAAAGGATTATTTGACTCTTTGGTTTCCCACCAGGATTCTATCGGTGAAATTTTTCAGGATTATTTCTGTAGTCAGGATTTTGAAGCTGGCTTTCCACAGAAAGTCAGCCTCAAAATGCTCAATTAGGAAGATCATAATAGATTCTCTGATTTATTTTCAGTCTGTCTAAGGACATTTGACCATTCAAACTTGAAATTGTGAATATTTTTTAGGAATACTGCAAGTTTTAAGATTGGTGTTTCAAAAGTTCAGGAATTTGAAAATTTTGAACTGTCACCCATGGGATTCATTAAAGGGCTAAAAATCACTAAATTGAATTTCCGCCAAAACATGCATGCCCAGGTAAACATACTGTTGGTTATTGTAACAGACTGTGGGTTATGATTTGAATACAGAGGGTGGGGGTCGGAGGTGCAAAATAGCCCTCTAATACATGTAGCTCTTTAAAGGGCCAATTCAGAATTTTTTCATATGCGCTTCTGACAGAGCTAACAGTATACTGGGAACCATATGACTATTACGAGGGCTGTTCAAATATGAATGCAAGTAGCATCATAACTTTCTTCACATATATGCTACAACAAAATGGTAAACGTTTCTATAAAGGACTATATGTCATCTTTAAACTGGCACCTGACCTAAATAAAAATGCAGTAAACTTTTCGAGCTATAGCGCTTTGAATGAGGGTCACGTTAGTATACTAACAAACTCAATGCTTAGAACGTAAACTAGTGATATAGACGAGCTATAATTCTTCGATAAACAGGTGAATTTTCTTGAAATTTTTAAGGAAGTATACCCATATTCTTATATAATGATTCTGTTAAAATTGCGAAAATCAGACATGCTCTTGTTAAATAACAACGAATAGTTTTCATTCAAGTCTCCTTATGTTTGCAAATAACTGATAAACAAAACACCACCTTTCAGTTTTCAGTTTAACTTACCTCTAACAAAATGCGCGAAGCAACATTTAAACTAATTTTAATTCAAAGACAATATGTTGATCACTCAAACTGAGTTTTCGCTACAAATTATTGTTGGATAGTGGGTAATTTTTAAACGCTGAAAACATTTTTATAAAGTCAATAATGCCTTAAGTGAGGGGGTTGTAGAATTTATACTTATTTTTTTTTTTGTCATAACTTTGCGGCTTTATTCAAAATTTGCACGTAAACTTTAAGTTTGATCACTAATGGCATTATTTACAATAAAATTACTCACCTGGTCTTGAGGACTAGACAGATTGAACATATTTTAATTAATATAAACAAGTCATGAAAAGCAGAAAAATGCTTGAAAAAATATAGAAAATGTGATTACTCTGTACATAGATGGCGGCGAGTTTTGAAAACTCCCTTATGACATATTTAGCATGTTTTCAACAAAATGCAAAGAAAACGACACAGCGATGTTCATTATTACATCACCAGTAGCTAACTCAAAATGACGTTTATCATGAAATTAATGACGTCACAAACGTGCCTGTTTACTCGAGATTGAAACAGGATTATTTAAATTTTATCCTACAAACAACTTTTGGATTGTTACTCAAACTTGCATCTCAAATTTGGTGCTATTTTGTCTAAAACTTACAAAGATATGACACTTTATCCACACTTGTACCAAAACGTGCATTGCACTTTGCTTCAAAAAACTTCAGTATACAGGAATGGCCTTTATATAAGGGTCTGTAACTCAAGAAATATAGTGAGTGTGTCTTTATGTTTGGTGCCATTTTAAAGGCAACAAATAGTTCTTTCCAGAAAGGTATAGCATTTTGTCGTAGCATATATGTGAAGAAAGTTATGAAGCTACTTGCATTCATATTTGAACAGCCCTCGTATTTTTATTAAAACTGCTCCAATTAGCCCATAATTATACCCGCTTTTTTCTTTAGAAAAAAAGGGTATATTAATTTCGTGTCAAAGTCGGTCCGTCGTCCGTCTGTCCGTCTGTCTGTCCGTCGGTCTGTCCGTCCGTGCGTCCGTCCGTCACGTTTCTTGTAAATGTATCTCCTCCTAAACTGTTAGAGGTAGCAACTTCAAACTTTGTAGTTGAATAGGTCACATGATGTAGAGGGTACTGGGCAACATTTCGTGTGACCTTGACCCCAAGGTCAAGGTCAAAGGTCAAATGTTGTATTTTCTTGTAAATGTATCTCCTCCTAAACTGTTAGACGTAGCAACTTCAAACTTTGTAGCTGAATAGGTCACATGATGTAGAGGGTACTGGGCAACATTTTGTGTGACCTTGACCCCAAGGTCAAGGTCAAATATTGAAATTTCTTGTAAATGCATCTCCTCCTAAACCTTTTGACATAGCAACTTCAAACTTTGTAGCTGAAAAGGTCACATGATGTAGAGGGTACTGGGCAACATTTTGTGTGACCTTGACTCCAAGGTCAAGGTCAAAGGTCAAATATTGAATTTTCTTGTAAATGTATCTCCTCCTAACTGGTTAGACCTAGCAACTTCAAACTTTGTAGCTGGATGGGTCACATGATGTAGAGGGTACTGGGCAGCATTTTGTGTGACCTTGACCCCAAGGTCAAGGTCAAAGGTCGAATATTGAATTTCTTGTAAATGCTTCTCCTCCTAAAGCTTTTGATATAGTTACTTCAAACTCTGTAGGTGCATAGGTCACATGATGTAGAGAGCACTGGGCAACATTTAGTGTGACCTTGACCTGAATGTCAAGGTCAAATAATGTACTTTCATGTAAATGCATCCTCTCCTAAACTGTTGGACGTAGCAATTTCAAATTTTGCAGGATTCAAAGGTCATATGATTTGGAGGGCACTGGACAACATTTGATGTGACCTTGACCCATAGGTCAAGGTCATATAGTGTATTTTTCATAAATGCTTCTTCTCCTTAACCATTGGACATAGCAACTTCAAACTTTACAGGTGCATAGGTCATATTATGCTGAAGGTACTGAGCTACATTTTGTGTGACCTTGACCCCAAGGTAAAGGTTATAGGTCAAAAAGCGGGTATTTGCGATGGTGTACCATCGGCTTCTGCTCTAGTTTAATTTCTCACTCACATGCACAGGGGATGCCCATTAATCGTGTGAATACTCCAAGAAGAATTCCTCAGGCAGCACTACAGAAGGTCAAACAGTCAGTGCATAATGTTTGGTCTATTTCTAAACTGTTTGGAAAGATTATTAAAGAGTGTCAAACAGTTTGGATCCAGATTGGGCCTGATAAAATGTCAGACTTTCCCTTGATCAAATTTTTTTTGAAAGCTTATCAGCAGACAACACAAACAGGTTTTAAGTTAAATGTTATTAGCATCCAGCACCACATCTGAGTTTGATTATAGTCTGATCAGTGTTTTCACAGTAACATAATGGATAGCTGAGTATCCAAGCTTCGAGGACTGACTAGAATTGGCAGATGCATGAACAAACAGCCGAGACTCAGATCAGCCTGGATATTGACACTGTTTGGTCAGAGTCTTTGCTGTCTGCATGGGCCAATGCGCAGGCCGATTTAAGTCTAAGTGTTTGGCTTGCAGGCCATTTTGTTGGTTTGAATTTTCAAGAATTTGCTCAGATTTATGGAAATGATAATAGGAATGATAAAAATTATGACATACTCTTTGCGAATACATGATTATTTTGACTGTTTTAATTGTCTGCCTGTTTCATTAAGAAATCACTTGAAATTGTAACATATAGCTCTGTTCATGATATCTTCTGCTTTGCAAACATTTTTGACACAGATCAGGCCCGACAAAATAAGGGACCTGATCAGGATCCAAACTGATTGGTGCTCTGATCACATTCCTGAAAAGAGTTTTTTTGAAAATTGATTATAAGCTCTCTCCATTGAGATTTGCCATGATTAACTCACAGCTGACGTGACCAGATGCTTGAACTCAAGCTGTTTGGCAACCAGGATTGAAAATATGTCTGGCCAATTATTGGTTTTATGGGCAATAAAACATGCTTTTAATCACCTTAGCTGATGAAGAAGCAGAGTGTTAAAAATAAATTAGTAATTAATGAGGAATATATTTTTGATCAAGATAAATATTAATAGGGCCTGAATATTCACTTAAAACAAATATTGCATGAATATAACCAGGAACTGCCACAATCACAACCCATAGCCTACCTATGGTAACAAAAGGAGGAAACAAAAGAACACAGTTTAACCCTTTTCATTCTCATGGATTTTCCCAGGCATATTGATAGATTAAGTATGGAATAGCCCATTTTGTATTTCAATGTGTCACAGGTAGAAATTTCTAAATTATGATGCATTCTGTCATGAAGGTTAGTTTTTTATCTTTACAAACAGTGCAGACTCTGATGAAATGCTGCATTATGTGGCATTTCATCTGGGTCTTCACTGTTTGCAGGTATCCAGAATGAAAAGGGTTAACTTAATTATGTATGAAAACTTTAGTCAAGCAACTTAGCTTTGCTTCTGTAATTTATTGAGCTTATGGTGGCGTGTCTTAATATTATGACAGAATGACAAACCTTTACATCCTGATCAGGCTGCTCCCTGAGAAACAGTCAGACTCTGATCAGGCTTCACATTGTTTGCTAGATCTTGTCTTGTTTATACACTTATTACAATACATGTATGTAAGTTTTCCAGTGAATTCTGAACTTTCATTTTCATCCGTTTGTTCTTAATCTGGCTAATAGCTATGTAGTTGATTGGCTAATAGCTATATTGTTTGTTTGTGTCGACGCTTTACATGTCCTTCAACAATTTTTCGGTCATGTTTGGACATTTCCTTGGGTTTAACTAGTACTAAGCAGAGGATAAATTGACTTGCTCAAGGACTAAATACAGTGCCCCCCCCCTCTTTAATTGGAAGGGCGGGGCAACCTCTTGCTAGTGGGAGCCCTAATGGCTAAACTAAGTCTGTGCTGACATGCAGTCTTGCTAGACCCTTTGATGCATACATACATCAAGTATGGACAATGATGAAGACCCAGGCTAAAAATTAGACTTCTAATCAGGCTCCAGATAAAAGTGCATAATTTACAACTATTTTTCTTATTTCTCAACCAAAAGATATGTTGTGGGTGCTCAAAAGAACTGTCTCAACGATACCATTCCTTTCAGCACCCAAAACACATGTTTAAACTGATAGATAAGGGAAAAATCACAATTTTACGCTCAAATAATTTGCTTAATTGGACCTCTGTCTAGTTTCACTGGATTGCTACATGTACTGTCCTCCCAGCCAAGAGTGACAGTGACATGTTTTGTTTACAAAGTTATGAGGGACTTAGAATCCATAGAACGCTTGAGTATTCATCCTATCCACAGGATAGGATTAATACACAAGTGATCTATTGATTCGCGTTAGCTCAAGTTGTGTGTACAAGTTAATGTTTTACTTAACAATTGTAAACAAAATATGACGTCGCTGTCACTCTTGGCAGGCAGGACAGTACCCATGCACATAAAGTAACTACATATTTGTCATTTGCCCATCTATAGTTTTATCAAACTGTCATTATAACATTTTATCTTATTTTCTTGAGCAGTTCCTTTGGTTGTAAAAACAATGTACAGTAAAACCTGCGTAAAACGGCCATTCTCAAAAAGACTGAAAATTGGTTTTTAAGACCAATTATCCCTTAATGCAGGTCCAAAGCATTACAGAATGCTCCAAGGGGAGCATTCTGCAATACTTTAACCTTCATTAAGCTTCCATTTTTCATTGAGATCTTTGTCTGTTTTTTAGTGGCCGTTTTACACAGGTTTTACTGTAGACCTTGACCAGATGCTGGTTTGTGCAGTGTTTAATCTGGTACTGTTTGCCAAGGTATTTTTCATTAAAGGACTAAAATTAAATCAACTATAAAAGGACTAAAATTAAATCAACTATAAAAGGACTAAAATTAAATCAACCTAAAAAGGACTAAAATTAAATCAACTATACATTTCTATTTACTAGTTCAAGAAGAAGATGTGGGATATGATCCAAACTTATTAGACGACCCAGAGTTACAGTCTGGTGGATACAGAACTGTCTTGAATTTTTCCTCCTATATGGTAAGACATAAGATGCTTCAAAATGAAAATATACTGTATAATCTTATTAGATGACCCATAGTTACAGTCTGGTGGATATAGAACTGTCTTGAATTTTTCTTCTTATATGGTAAGACATAAGATACTTCAATATGAAAACGTATTAGGGCTGCAACGTGAGAAAACCTGTCTTCAGGGGTTTGCGAACAACACAGGCGCAGACCAGCCTGCGCAGTCTGATCAGTGCCTTTGTTATTTGCGTTTTGGAAAGTACCATATCTAAGCTTGTTACAAGCGAAATTTCATTTTTCTAGCTAGTCTTTGTAGCTGAGCAGGCTGGTTTGAATCTCACTTTGACCTACACCCCGAATACAGGTTTTGTGGCAACAAGGCTCATTATGTAATCTTATTAGACGACCCAGAGTTACACTATCTGTCTTGACTTTTTCTTCTTATATATGGTAAGACATAAGATCCATTAAAGATGAGAATGTTTCATCCTGCACAAATAATCAAATAAACATTTGGCATCACCAATATGATCATTGATTTAGGTGACAACTGAATTTTCATTTTGGAAGATATATCTTGAAAAAAATAAGTTTTCGGTGACGCATTAGCGGAGTCATAAAACGTAATTTTGGACCATATGTTCGAAGATATACTTTCGCAAATAAACATTTTGAATATGGTTATCCCCATCCTAATACACTTCTGTGCTTGTTTACCGTTAACCCTTAAAGCGCCGAGAAAAAATGCACCTGAAAAATGTCGTCTGCTGAAGTCATCTGCTGCAAATAATTGTCTAACATTACTGATGAATTCAAGTATAGAAGCAAACAGGGTGGACCAAGATCAAACAGTTTGATCTGGGTCCACACTGTTTGTCATAGAGGCTTCTTAAACTTTTCAGCAGAGGAGAAAAGCAGACGACTTTTGTTGCGATTGGCATTTTAAGGTTAAAACCTTTGTTTCTTCTCAATTTTGAGCATTGCAAGCCACTGTCATCCAACGAAATGTGATGAAATAAATAATAATGAAACTGTTTCAGACAGTATATCGTCACAAGCAGTGAGTGAATTCCAGCCCTGATAACCAACTTTATATGGGCCTCAATGCAAGAAAACCTGTCTAAGGGGGTTTGCAAACAACAAATGCGCAGACCAGCCTGCGCATGCACGCAGTCTGATCAGCACCTTTGTTGTTTGCTTAGTGTATAGTTTCATATCTAGACTTGCTACAAGCGAATTTTCAAATAACTAGCTAGTCTCTGTAGCTGAGCAGGCTCGTTTGAGTCTTGCTTTCTCCGAAACCCCAAAGACAGGTTTTCTCGCATTGCGATCCATATTTGAGAGCAGAAAAATTAAAGTTTTCCAAATTTTAACTTTTTCCTTGCTAGTGGTGACTTTTGTCGTCTGCTGATAACCTTTGTAAACAGTTTGGACCCAGATTAAGACTGGCAAAATGTCGCTCCTGATCTAGACCCAAACTGTTTGACAATCTGTTAGTGTTCTTGATAGAATTGAAAAGGTTAACTTTGGAAAAGGTCAGCAGATGACGAAAGAAGCATGAAAAATTACCCAGCATGCAAAGAGTAAAATCAATCTGCTGTAGTATTTGAGCCGTGACATGAGATTTCCAACAATATGGCATGTGGGACTAGCAAAGCCTCAGATATGCGCAGGCTGATCAGAGCCTTTGCTAGTCGCTTGAATATTCTATGACTGTTAAGCTAGTGACCAAACATCATTTGGAGTTTCTAAGTTTAAAAGGAGGCTGCACAGGATCCTCTGAGTCTACACTTGTCAAAATGCCACATTGTTGGAAATCACATGTCACAGCTCGATTTATGTTGTTTTGTTTTTTCCAGATTTCAATAATTGACTATGTTAAACCTTCCACACTGAAGAAAGAACTGAACGAGAAGTTTAAAGAAAGATTTCCCAACCTACAGCTCACGCTTACCAAATTTAGAAGGTCAGGAATGCAAATTATTTCACACTTATTAACCCCATTTGAAGTTAAATGAGAGATTTCCCAATCTACAGCTCGTACTTACCACCACACTGAAAAGATAGCACTAAGATTAGCTGTAGTCCAAATTTTCATTTGTTTAGATATATCATAGGCTATAAGGGTAAAACATTAGACAACACATGAGTGGAGCCAAATAGTGTGATTTTCAATCATAATTGAGCCGCGACATGTGATTTCCAACAATCTGGTATTTTGACTACAAGACTCAGACAAGCCTGTGCAGCCTCCTTTTATGGGTAGAAACTAAAAAAAATGTTCAGTCAGTAGCTTAACACTCATAGAATAATCAAGTGACTAGCAAAGGCTCTGATCAGACTGCACATGTGCGCAGCCTGATCGGAGGCTTTGCTGGTCGCATATACCACATTGTTGGAAATCTAATTTGCGGCTTATATATCTGATGATCAGCCTCCTCAAATTAAGATTTCAAATAGAATTAGCTTTATTCTGTTGCACTTGTTAACATTTTTCCTTGATCTGTCGAACAAACAACGGGAAATATACTGTGTCATTTTTTCCCTGTATGCGCAGCATATAGGTGCAAAATTTGATACTCTTGAAATATGATTGATCAGGCAGGTTTGTAATTTATGCACTCCAACTAGAGCATATGCAGTGTGTATGTAAACATGCCATGATTTATTAGGTTGGCACTTGTTAACATTTTTCCTTGATCTGTCGAACAAACAACAGGAAATATACTGTGTCATTTTTTCCCTGTATGCGCAGCATATAGGTGCAAAATTTGATACTCTTGAAATATGATTGATCAGGCAGGTTTGTAATTTATGCACTCCAACTAGATCATATGCAGTGTGTATGTAAACATGCCATGATTTATTAGGTTGGCGACTCATTATTTCTACCCGACAACTTGTCTTAAGCGGCCACTCCAAAATAGGTAAAACAAAGATCTTATAACAAATGGTAGCTTAATGAAGGAAGAAAGTATTGCAGAATGCTACGATGGGAGCATTCTGCAATACAATGACCTTCATTAAGTGATAACCGGTCAGAAACACCAACTTTTGATCTTCTTTTTGAGTGGCCGCTTAAGACAGGTTTTACTGTATAAGCATGTTAACATGGTAATCAATAAGCTACAAACTCCACATGTAGCGCATATGACTGCATATTGAGGGAAGATAAGAAATTTATGAATTCAAAATCAACTAAGTAATTTTATTTTAAAAGAGATTCTAGTCTTATTTTCCTATTATAAATACGAAACTATGCAGTGGTATATAAGGCAGTGTTTTATTGTATGCATGTGCAAAATTGTAGTTCAATATTTAAACATTAAAGACATTTTTAGGAAGAAAAACGATGTTCAATGAAGTCTTGGAAGAGCACAGTAATCAGCTTGTAGTAGCTTCTCTGATGTATTGTCTTATCATCTAAAGATATTTGAAATTATTTATTTTTGGTAGGAGAACTGTAGTGTTTTAAGCTATGAGTTTTAAGATCAGGATTTTGGAAATTTGCTGCTTTCACCCATGTATTTGTGATTATCCTATTTACTTTTCAGTTTGAAGAGAGAGTTACGCTATATTGGACATATGAAGGTAATGAAATGTCTCCATCAGGTGGTTTTACAATACAGTGAAACCTGTCTTAAGCGGCCACACAAACATAGACCAAGCAAAGGCCTGAAAGCCATGTGGTATCTTAATGCAGGTCAAAAGTACTGCAGAATGCTCCACGGGGAACATTCTGCAGTACTCTTGACATGCATTAAGCGATTATCGGTGATTAAAGCCTATTTTTGGTCTTCTTTTGAGTGGCCGCTTAAGACAGGTTTTACTGTATTCTGTGAATGCGAGCCTATACTACGTCAATGCCATCTCAAAGCTGCTCAAAAACACCCAAAATGCCATAGATGTGATCATGAATAAGTTTTCTGTCCACACATCACCTATACTTATATTTTTACCATAATAGATAATTTTCTTCATCGTGAAATTCCAATGTATGCACCAATCTGAACAACTAAAACAGCAGGGCATGAGTATACAGTAAAACCCTTCTTAAGCAGTCACTCAAAAATAGACAAAACAAAGGTCTTAAAGACAAATGGTAGCTTAATGAAGGTTGAAAGTATTGCAGAATGCTCTCTGGGAGCATTCTGCAATACTTTCGACCTGCATTAAGCGATAATCAGTCTTGACAACCAATTTTTGGTCCTCTCTTTGAGTGGCCGCATAAGACAAGTTTTACTGTATTTGTTTTAGTGGGGTATGACATCTTTGGAGCTTGCTACGGAAGCTCCTTTCACTCATTTCACCAAAACATACATCCCTGCGTAATTATGCATCCCTCTAAAATTGGGTGTCGGATGATAATCACATAAAGTCGGATGCTAAAATGCAATGTAAATATCTCTTGACTCTCTGCAACAATTTTATCATATGACCTTTTAAATGCGATTTTTATGCATTCAAAGTTTGTTTATTTCAATGAAATTTTGCATTGTTTTAACGGACGTCGTCATGGCGTTACATGTTCCCGCCGGAAGTGTTATGTAATGTGTGGTCATTACATTATTTATGACATGACTTTATCCACTGAATAACTGTAACATCATATGATAAAAACTTTTATCGAGCAACTGTCTTCATGAGAAATTCAGGGAGCGTACTCCGGTTCAACTAGCTCTTGTTTTAAGGAGGCACAAACAACCAAATAAACATTTGATATCATTAAGAGGATCTTGAATTTACAGAATACATGCCAGATTTTAAAATTCATGACTTAATGTCTCTTAACCCTGTACTCCATATGCTATTTTTAGATAATGATATCATTTTCTATTTTTAGACAACATTGAAAAAATTCAAGAAAAATTTAAGTTAAAGTTTGAATACTTAATTGAAGATATTATGGAAAATGGAGCATTTGCTCCAAAGGAGAAAATGCTTCATTTTCCATAATATTTTCAAATACATGATACTTCAAAGGCGCCTAAAGGTGTTATTATGGAGTAAAGGGTTAATATAGGCGCTCAACAGATTTTCTATTATTTGTAACCATTATTTTTCTAATAATTGCTTGTATAAATGATATTAAATGTTTATTTGGGGGGGTTTTTTGAAGCAAAAGGTTCATTTTTTACCTTTTTCTTGCCAATCATGACTTTTGTCGTCATTTTCTCTGTTGTTCTTAGCCTATATTGCAAACAATATGGACCCAGAGTAGGCTGCTTCCAATGTAGCAGTCTGATCAGGGTTCGTCTTATTTGCTTCCATGAAAAAATCTAGTCTGAAGTACACTCATATTCTAGTCAAAAGTTCTAACAGGCCACGTGTGTATTTACCAATTTTCAGAGAAGCTATAAGGACTACATCAATTTCATTTGCATTCCCCAATAGGCCAACCTATCAGTCATCAATAACAGAAAACGGCTAAGCAAAACTCCTTAAGTTGTATTGGGGAGGCTTTGCCGAATACACTTACCCTCAATTTCAGAATTCAACAGAATTTGCATTGGATGGTGGGGTAATTTTTTACACTTTTGCCAATAGCAACGAGTTTCATGCAGATGGAGTGTTCATTTCAGCACTTTAGTATTTCAATATGTGTTTGGCTTTTGAAATGAAAACTTTTTGCGTGTGAAATGCCAAAATACGAATTTTGAAAATGGAGGTACCACTATTCAAGTTAGCATCCTTCATGTACTGTTTAACATTTTGTCAATATCTTCACTGCCAAGGGTACATGACACGTCTGTCAATTTCGAGATGCAAAAAGTGTAGTCGTGTCATTTTACGTTTTGAAGAAAATTGATAAAATGCATGTGGCAGGCTAGAACTTTTGGCTAGTATATATACAGTAGACAAAAACAGACAACATTTTCAGGACCAAAAAAATGACTGGACAAGGGTTAACTGACAATATACCTTAACTATTTGCCTACTAGTGCCATCTGCTGATAACCTATGCAAACAGTTTGGATCCAGATCAGGCCCGACATTATGTCGGGCCTGATCTGAATCCAAACTGTTTGACACTCTGATGGTATTTCTGAAAGACTTTCTTGAAAAAGTTGATTTTGAAAAAACTCAGCAGACGACAAAAAAGCATGAAAAATTACACATTAGGCAAAAGAATGAAATCAGTACATGTATGTTGTTTTTTTCAGTGTAGTATTGATCTCTGGACGATTGCTCAGGCTTATGTGTTTTTTGAGAAACTAATTTTGAAGGTAGGTAAACGTAAACTTACGATATGTAGCCAACAGCATATAGAAAAAAGTTATTTAGGAGCAAGGAAGGCGTGATATGTCCTCAGAACAACATACTTAACATGATCTATTGAGATTATTTGAGCCAGCTGATGGAATGTAGATACTTATTGCATATTCAACCAGGGGATTCTCAGATGAGCCTGCACATACACCCATTTTCCCCTGAGCACTTTTGCTTGTATACACACAGTAAGGAATTAGATGAATGCTCAGACTTGAATGAACTGTCTAGCTTCAGTAGTTTGATGTGCATGTATGTTTTAAGAAATGAATTCAATTTTTGGAATGTTCATGGAATCATGAATACTTCAGGTCTCCTGCAAAGTAAGTGAAGCACAAAGGGCTTCACCTTAAATTTGCAAGAGACCAGAAGTATACATGATTCCATGAACATTCCAAAAATTTAATTTTTATACTTATATTAACATTTTATATCATCAGTTAAGTATCAATTTTCAATTTTCACCTAACTTTGCTGGTTTTCAAGATATTAAGAATTAAATCAGACATAACGTAGGGTTAGGAATAGCCAAAACGCCAAATTTCCGCACTTAATCTCATGGCGATACGTGTTAAATGTCACACAAACGTCAGTAAACAAGCAACGTTATTGGACGGACTTGAGGTTAGCCCACTCAAATGGCACGTATGTGGCTGTGGCTTAAATGGATTTGTTCATGAAGGTATGAACCACATCTCAAATGTAAGTTTGATTTAAAGACTAGCAGTGGAAATGTAAATATTTAAGAGATGAATTTCCTTTTTCTGAGGCTCATGAAAGGATGGACGTCATGGGTTCAGTGAACCTCAGAAAAAGGAAATCCATCTCTTATATTTACATTTTTATAATAAATATTTAATATAAAATTTATTTAAACTTTATGATACATTGCAAAAATATTTATGTTTAATCATATTAACAGTTTTGCTAGATTGTAAAGTGGAGCAGCCAATGCAAACTTTTGACCCCAACCCCTCCCCAAAAGTGGCAGGTTAAAGGTCAGAAATTGTTTTACTTAATATCTCCTGAACCAATATTTGATTCTAAAATCATTTCTCATATATGTTTCCCTCGTTGAGAAAATGTGCAGAACGAAAGTTTTAGACACCCTGCTTCAAAGTCAAGGTCATAGGGAGAAGTCAAAGGTCACCTGTACATAATTTGTGTCCTCCCCATGTCTCCCAAACTGAAAATATTTAACATGTGTACCACTCAATTGAGACTATGAGTAGAGTTAAGGTTTCAGACACCCTGCTTCAGCGTCAAGATTTTAGCAAGAGGTCGAAGGTCACATGTACAGACATTGTGTATGTCCCATATCTCAATTGACCAGTACTATGCTGGGGGTATCTAATAAGCAGTGATTATTAACCTTCTTCATTTTGTCCAAGGTGTCATAGTGTATACCCCCTACTAATCACTGAAAAATGCTATTTCATAGTTTTGGAAAATCTTTCAGATGTTGATAAATAAACAGAACAGGAAGTTATGTGCAGGAACATGTTTAATGCTGTCTGCCAAGCTGAATGATATCAAGGGAGCTGAACTGTCAAAACTTATAAAGGTAATACTCAGTGTATATTTTGAAGGTGGCATTTTGTTACTTTCAACAATCAGTCATATCAGGGCAATCAGGCCCCAAGTTTATAAAACTTTTCATCGCATGATGTCCCGTCTGGGAGTGATATAATGTCATGCAATAAAATCTGTATACCAGTGATGGTATACAGATTTAGTAGCGTTACGTAATGAAGTTCATTATAACTTTGCTTAAAAGATGGCAAAATCTTGATATTTACACTTCAAAAATTTAATGTCATGTGATAAATAGAATCTAACATTCGTCCGCCTGTATTATTAAATCCATTAAAATCTCAAAAAAAACGATAAAATGCTCGACAAGCCTAGCATTTTATCGCTTTTTCCCAACTCATTTAACAAATTCAATAAAGCAGGAGTTCTGTGAGTGATATAATGCCATGCAATAAAATCGATAAACAACTACAGGTTTACAGATTTCATTATGTTACCTAATGGCGTCCATTATAAAGTTGCATTAAAGATGGCTAATTCTTGACGTTTTCACTACAAAAATGTGTTTTTTTAATTAATCTTAATGTCATGTGATAAATAGAATCTAATATCTGTGCTCCTGTATTATTGAATTGATTGAACTTGTTGCAAAAAAAGAGATAAAATGCTCGGCAAGAATTAACTCTTTGCATTGCATGCAGGGTAATTTTTCATGCTTTTGTTTTCGTCTGCTGACTTTTTTCAAAATTAGCTTTTTCAAAAACTTCTTTCAGGAACATTATCAGGCAATAATCAGAGAACCCAGATCAAAACTGTTTGCAAAGGCTATTAGCAGATAACAAAAAATGCTGCTAGCAATGAAAGAGCAAATGGAGGACAAATTGCGCCATTATCTTATGACCAGCCTCATCTGTATTGCATTAACCGGCCTTGTTTACAATTTTCAGCAAATTGAAGAGGATTTCCGCTTACACCGTAAGGAAATGCTGTCCTACGAGTTTGCTTCTTTGGTGGCGCTTGAATTCTCCCTCCATATTTCTGACAGTGATATTTACCCCCATTATCAGAGGCTACTATACCAGTCATGACATCCGTTCAAGAGGTCAAGGACAGACATTGTTGCTATGGTTACTCATTTATAGGATAGATGTCTTCAACATTTTCATTTAAAGATTTGTGGTCAGGAATTTAATTTTAGAAAACACATGATGTGTTGCATTAACCCTTAATCGCAACAAAAGTTGTCTGCTTTTCTCGTCTGCTAAACTGTTTAAGAAGCCTCTATGGCAAACAGTGTGGACCCAGATCAGACTATAGAAGCAGTCTGTTCTGGGTCCACGCTGTTTGCTCCAATACTTAATTGGTAGGTAATGTAAGGCAATTATTTGCAACAGAAGACTTCAGCAGAAGACATTTTCAGATACATTTTTTTCTTGGCGCTTTAAGGGTTAAGACAAAAGTTTTGACCATAAACCAGCCATTTACTTCATTCAGCAAATATATTTAAACTCCGTTCAGAAATTGTGTGGCACCGGTTTTTCGCAGTTCCTGCTTTTATATGTCGTTTTAGGTCCTACATTGCTGTGAGAAAGTTATTCTTGAAGACCTCCCCTAATTTCTCCAGCAGGTTCCGTGGCTGTGCGTGCTTCTGGCAAAGCCCTGATATCTTGGGAAAAATCAGAAAATTCAGAAATGCGCCAACAGACTAAGTCCAGTTGACGATGATTGCCACATAAAATACATCAATATTCATTGATATGCTTCACGTGTCTCGAGTCTATTTTTAAATTGCTCAAATGCAACACACCCTTTACTCGAATATAAAATGTTTTGATAACAAGCTACAATAAAGTTTTACCGGTCCTAGTACACGCGAAAGTAAGGATCAGGGGACTGGGGGACCTGCAATGGTGGCAATTAGTTAATTAGTTCCGAGCCATTGGTTAAGCAAACCCATGCTATAAACCCACATTGACGTGCAGATATTTTCAACAGTGCATGCATGTGGCAAGCACGACGAAAATTGTGCCATTTCAACAGGGATGCCCTTTACCTCATTAACCATTACAAATTTAGCAATTTTCATGAAAAAATGGCTATGCTCACAAATAGGCACAGTAAAGGTACTACCTTGGTAACAGGACATTATCAGCATGTTATTCTTCATGTACAGTTGAAATTGGGCATTTCTACAACCATTTATAATTGCTTGGTTTAATCGACACTACAAGTTGATTTGTGTTTTATGATGTCATACCCGTGTATAAACATGAGTCCAATCTTTTCTAACGATATTGGACAACAATCTATTTTTCGAATAAGTACACCGTGAAAATAAGTTTAATTTTTTATCAAAAATAGCAACTGAACTGCTATTTGATCTTTGTGTGCTTTTTAACTGTTTTTAAGCTGTATTCTGTTCAATAAATTTGACCCGCAGAATAACTACAACAATAACAAGTAGAAATGTTTAAGTTTTATGCTGAAGAAATGTTAGCCTCAAGTGGTAACAGGAGCCACCGTGGTGTAGTTAATAAACCATTTGCCTTGTAATCCAGGGGTCGCAGGTTTGATCACCGGTTTCACCAGTCTGTCAGATGAGACTTTAAGCCGTGGCCCTGTCTCCATATGACCTTAGCTGTTGGCGGGACGTTAAACACAAACACAAGTTCTAATAGTGGGAAATGTTATTTTACACTAACGTTGGCGGGTAAAGCGCCAGATCAGTGTTTAATTTTCCAGATATACGGTGTGTAGTCACGCTTTATAATTTCCCATGAATTTCTCGCCAATTGAAATAACCACACCCAAATATTATAATGAAAATATTTTCATTTCCTTATACGTTCATGGAGGGCGTTTCAAAAGTGTCAAATTGTCTTAGTCTGCTGGCGTATTTTTCAATTTCATGATTTTCCCCAAGATATCAGGGCTTTGCCAGAAGCTCGCACACGCACAGAACCTGCTGGAGAAATTAGGGGAGGCCTACACGAGTAACTTTCTCACAGCGATGTAGGACCTAAGATGACGTATGAAAGCAAGAACTGCGAAAAACCGGTGCCACACAATTTCTGAACGGAGTTTAGTACAGTTATCCCTATCTACCCATTTTCAAAATCATTATGTCTCCCCCCTTCAGGGTAGGGAGACATATTGTTTTTCCCCGGGCGTCCGTCTGTCTGTCCGTCCGTCTGTCTGTCCGTCTGTCTGTCTGTCTGTCACAAATCGTGTCCGCTCTATAACTTGAAAACCACTTAAGCTATATTCACGAAACTTTATACAAATATCAATCAGCATGAGATGACGTGCAGAGTGCATGAATGGTAACTCTGCCTTTTATACTTTTGGAGTTATTTCCCTTTGAATTTGGGCATCACAAAATCGTGTCCGCTCTATAACTTGAAAACCGCTTAAGGTATATTCACGAAACTTTATACAAATATCAATCAGCATAAGATGGCGTGCAGAGTGCAAGAATTGGAACTCTGCCTTTTATACTTTTGGAGTTATTTCCCTTTGAACATTGTGCATCACAAAAATCGTGTCCGCTCTATTACTTGAAAACCGCTTAAGATATATTCACGAATTTTTATACAAACATCAATCAGCATAAGATGACGTGCAGAGTGCAAGAATGGTAACTCTGCCTTTTATAGTTTTGAAGTTATTCCCCTTTGAACTTTGTGCATCACAAAAATCGTGTCCGCTCTATAACTTGAAAACCGCTTAAGCTATATTCACGAAACTTTATACAAATATCAATCAGCATGAGATGAGGTGCAGAGTGCAAGAATGGTAACTCTGCCTTTTATACTTTTTGAGTTATTTCCCTTGGAACTTTGTGCATCACAAAAACGTGTCCGCTCTATAACTTGAAAATCGCTTAAGCTATATTTACGAAACTTTATACAAGTATCAACCAACATGAGTCGACGTGCAGAGTGCAAGAATAGTAACTCTGTCATTTATACTCTTAGAGTTATTTCCCTTGGAACTTTGTCCATCACAAAAACAATTATCTATGACTATTTTATGCCAGGTTATGATTGTGCAATAGTATACTACATTGACAGATATCTTTACTAGATATGAGCTGATTGTCTGTATGAAGTGACTAGAATTTTTGTAAGAAATTGTATTTAATGTTTCTGTTTGAAATTGTATTCAATGACGCATGCTTTTGACATCAAAAGGGGGGAGACATCTGTTTTTTCGTAGAAAAACAATTCTAGTCTTTTATTTGTTATTGCCCTAATTTGAAAAAAGGTGAGGTGACATATTGCTTTTGACTTGTCTATCCACTGATTGAAGAAGGGTTGTTGTCAGTTACAAGCGAAAGTATGTCCATGAAGTACTGGTTAACCGCTTAGTCAAGCTTGCTCAGTAAAAAGTGTGGTTAGGTGAACTGACCGTCTCGACATGACCAAAGCTGTTGACTGAGACATAAAGAATTAAGTCAAATCAAACAAACCTTTTCTATCCATAATGCATACCTTGTTACCAGGGATGTGTTGCATAACGTGAGCCCTACATAGGGCCTTGTGGTGCTTTGCTATGCAACCGTATGTTACAAAAAAGCACTATGTGATGACTCGAGCTGACTCGCGGAAAGCACTTTGGGAAACAAACTGTTGCATAGACAAAGGCTATATGTTTATGCACATGATCAATGAAACAGCTGTCATTGCGTAACAGACTGCTACAGAAAGGTGCTTTTTTGAGGCATAGTCATTGCATATATATATATATATATATATAGTGTTAAGAAAGCGCTACAAGGTGCTAAATAAAAGCGCTCACCTTATGCAACCCTCGCCAGGTGTCTCATTTAATTTAAGAGCTACAGCTTATAAGAGATGAAAAGTGGAAGACTAGATTATGGTAAATGTTCTAAAATTTTAAACACTTTATATTCTCAAAGGAAATGTGGGCTATCAGGGATGTTATTCACAAAATACTTGTCAGAATTGCAAACAAAAGACCCTGATCAGACTGCTTCTGAAGAAGCAGTCTGATCTGGGTCTGTGCTGTTTGTCTAGGCCATTTTGGCAGACAACTAGTGCTCAAACTTAAAGAACATTTACCATATCATTGGTTGGAATTCAAAAGAATATTACCAGAGTTATTGTCCATGTTTAAGAAAAGTGCACTCCCCTTGAGGACAAGTATATGATTGAGGGTACAGTATTTTGCAAACTTTATTTCTAGTTTTCATTTGCTTTGCATTGTACGTAGGGAAGAACTGTTAGCTGTGTAAAAATAGCTGGTCAGTCATGACAAGTATTGTTAATTGATGATATTTGGTTTCCATCAGTGTAGGAGACTATGCTGTATCATCCAATCATGTTACTTTGCATTTACATACAGTGAAACCTGTGTAAAATGGCCAATTAAAAATAGACATAACAAAGATCTTAATGACAAATGGTAGCTTAATGAAGGTCAACCTTGGAGCATTCTGCAATACTTTTTACCTGCATTAAGCAATAATTGGTCTTTTTGAGAGTGGCTGTTTTACACAGGTTTTGCCAAAAGATTTTCTTTAGCTCTGACTATCTGGGAGTTGTGAGCCCTTTTCTTTGTTTCGTCATAGTGTGTTTATTTGATTAGAGTGTTTCTCCATGGTGATACATTGCATTAGTTAGAAGGCTTCCTTGTGAGCTGAAAATTTCTTGTACTTCAACAACAGCAGAATCTAGGGCGAAGATTTGGTACCAGTAAAATGCATTTAAGGCCCCCCATGGCTTAGGCTGCTGTCCGTTTTAAGGCGGTGGTTCTGTTGCTAATACTTGTTGTTTATTGTTACTCCCATTGTGGGAGTCTGTTATTGTTCTTTGTTTTGTTGTATGTTACTTCATGTCCCTTCTAGTTTTGCAATCATCTTGATGGGGAAGAGAGAGCTGGCTGCTTTGCTTAGTTTGTCTTCCTGGTGTCTCGTGATTGTTGTGTGGCTCTTCCTCGTGGTGCCATGGGTTTGTCTGCAGTTTGTGATTGTGGTATATCCTGATCATACTCACTTACTATTTTTTACATATGCATTAAAAAACAAGATAATCAACTGCTGGTCAGCTGATTCTCATCCCTTGTCTTGCTTGATTGAATGATTTCATTTATTGTCAAGAATTTACTAGCTGAATTGAAAACATTGTGGATATGGACCTCCGTTATTTTCCAAAAAAGAATACAGTAAAACCTGTGTAAAACGGCCACTCAAAAATAGACAAACAAAGATATTAATGACAAATGGTAGCTTAATGAAGGTCGAAAGTATTGTAGAATGCTCCCCTTTGGAGCATTCTGCAATACTTTTGACCTGCAATAAGCAATAATTGGTCTTGAAAACCTATTTTCTGTCATTTTGAGAGTGGCCGAATTACACAGTTTTACTGTACATTCAAGCGTAGCGGGCAAGGGTTAAACTACATCTCTAAATATCAGTAGACTTTAAACATTAAATACTGTCATATCTCTTGCTTACATGGGAAAGTTTTCTAGATAATGTCTTAATCTAAGATTTTTTCCAAGAAGTAGAGTCAAGAATCTATAACCATTGTTCCTGGGTCAATTGATACTGAAATTAGCCCTAATTGGAGTAGAATTTGCAGATTTTTTTTATCATTTCTCTTCAGGACTTTCAGCTATGTGAAGCTAACCAGTATTTGCCACAATAAGGGGAATGTGTATAACTTTTTCAACATTGATAAATTACATATATTGAGGGGTAGCAGAGTAGAATTTCCAAATTATAATGGATTTGTGCCTCTGAAAAGTGTTTTAATCTTTGCAAACAGTGCATACCCTGATGAGATGCTGCAGTTTGTGGCATCTCATTTGGGTCTACACTGTTCCCCAGTTTATTTATTTGAAGGTTTACAATAAAAAAATAATAATTTTGCAGCTGTAATATCAAGTTTGGCACTGAAAACTACCATTGCTAAATTGCTACTGTACCTTAATTGCTAAGCATCATCATCATCATCAATATCACCACCATTTAAACAAAATACTCTGTTATTTTGATCTCATATTTGGCCAGAGTTATTATAGTGTCTGGTTCTCAGGAGATTTCTGAACAACTATAGGGTAGGAGGAAGAAATAGAGATCAAATAAAAAGTAGGTCCAGATCATCACAAAAAAATTGAGCATGAAATTGTGAATATTTTGTTATCCATTACTTCAATCATTTGTTTTGGATGCTCCAAAGAACTGTCTCATTGAGACGGTTCTTTTGAGCACCCACAACATATGTTTTAGTTTTGAAATGAGAATTTTTTTGATTACACACTCTTATCTATGGCCTGATGTATGTTTCAATTAAAAATCATTCCTGATCAGAAATACATGTCAAATTGATATATAAAAAAATGGAGAGCCGAGTGGAAAAATATGATTCTAGTTTTATTGGCAATTTTTTTTTATGGATGGGCCAATTTCACGATGCTGCCGAGAACCAGAAAACACACAAAAAACCTGGGCTTATGAACAAAAAATGTTTATATATATATTGTTGTTATTACAGTGATATTTAACACGGGATTCAGTGTATTTGTATTTACGGTCAACATTTTTTGATTTTGCCAATTTAAATTTGTTTATATGGGTCTTGTGATATTTAGCCTTTTACAAAATGTTAGCCTTGTATTGGCTTTGTTTACCCTATACTACATGTGAAAAATTGAAAATATTGTCTGTAATATGAGTGATGCTCGTAAAACAGCAAATCATACATGTTGCCATAGGTTCAGGTAAATAAAAATTTGGGGCGTAAAATTTTGAATATTTTCTTATCAATTACTTTAAACATTTGTTTTGGATGCTCCAAAGAACTGTCTCATTGAGACGGTTCTTTTGAGCACCCACAACATATGTTTTGGTTTTGAAATGAGAACTTTTTTCATTACACACTCTTATCTTAAGGCTTGATGTATCAAATAAAAATCATTTTGAATCAAAAATACATGTCAAATTGATTTTTTTTTTTTTTAAAATAGCAAGCCGAATGGACAAAAATGATTCTAATTTTATTGGCAATTTTATTTTCCTGGATGGGCCAATTTCACAGAGGGGGTGCTGCCGAGAACCAGAAACACACAAAAAACAACTGGGCTTATGAACAAATAATGTTTTAAAAAAATATATATATATTGTTATTATTTAAGTGATATTTAACACAGAATTCAGTGTACTTTTGTATTTATGGTCAACATTTTTAGATTTTGCCAAAATTAAATTTGTTTACATGGACTTTGTCATATTTGGTTTAAACATATTTATTCATTTTATCATTTACATAGTAATAAACAAATATACAGTTTACAATACAATCATGATGGGATTCAGAAAACAGTCAAACGACTTATACAAATCTGTTTCCCTTTAAAGGGGGTGCACAATTATGAGTATGTCCGGTGAAACTCAAAAGTATTAGTTACATTCAAACCAATTAGCATTTCTTCTGTATAAATATACATAATACTGAGAGAGAGAGAGAGAGAGAGAGAGAGAGAAAGAGAGAGAGAGTGTCATATTTGTTACAGTAGCTCTTTGGCTGCTTATCACAACTAAATATTGCCTGCTTTCTCGTCTTCTATTTAGTTAAAAATGTCTCTGTAGCAAACAGTGTGGACCCAGATCAGACTGCTCTTCTTGGAGCAGTCTGATCTGGGTCCACACTGTTTGTCTGTGTGCCGAAAGTAGTCCTTGTACGTACGCATTTACATGCAGCAGACGACTTCAGCAGATAACATTTTCAGATGCATTTTTTTCGTAGCAGGCAAAGGGTTAGTCTTTTATGTAATGTTGGCCTTGTATTGGCATTGTTTACCCTATACAGCATGTGAAAATCTTGTCTGCAATTAATATAAGTGATGCTGGTAAAACTGAAAATCATACATGTTGCCATAGGTTTCAGGTAAACAGTGGTAAATAACAGTTTTGGGGGTAATATTTTAAATTTTTTCTTATCGGTCAGATTAAACATTTGTTTTGGGTGCTCAAAAGAACAGTCTTATTGAGACAGTTCTTTTGAGTGTGTCAAACGGTTTGGATCCAGATCAGGCCCAACATTTTGTCGGGCTTGATCTGGGTCCAAACTGATGCAAACACCATCAGCATACGACAAAATTCGATGCTAGCAGGAAAAACGGTATAAGGTCAAGTATGGTAACAACCTTCATGTAAACATATTTACTAGGACATCAGTCTCAAAATGTTGACCTTAAAACGAAAATGTTGAACACCTTTATTTAATGTACAGCATTTCAGAAGGGGTCCCTTAGATCGACAGACTGTATATGTTCAAATTTATTCAAAATGTGACTTGTCTGTACAGAATTGAAATACAAATTTTTAGCTTGCACTGAATGATAAACAGGTTTATTGGTTCTGTGAACCAAACTGATGGATAATATGCAAATTTACCTTTATCAAGCAAGCACCTGTCTATAACTGTTTGCCTGCTTGCGGCAAATTTTGTCGTCTGCTGATAACCTTTGCAAACAGTTTGGATCCAGATCAGGCCCGAACAAGTGTCGGTCCTGATCTGGATCCAAGCTGTTTGACACTCTGATATTGTTCCTGAAAGAATATTTTGAAAAAAGTAATGTTGAAAAATATCAGCAGACGACAAAAAAAGCATGAAAAATTACCCAACATGCAAAGAGATAACATACTAATTTGTACATATCACAGGTGCTTGCTTAATACAGATTGGAGTGCGTTATCAAGCTAAGCATGAGGATTAACCCTTTTGCACTCAGATTGGCCCAAACTACAGTTTTTGGCCAATCTGGGCGCACTAGAGTTAAGGGGCCTTTTTGCATTTAAGACAATAATTATTATGTATTTGTTATATTGTCTTGTTTAAATTGGTCACGTTGTTGAGCTTTTTAAGACTGTATTGTTAGCTCACCTGAACTTGAAGTTCTTAAAGAGCTATTGTGATCACCCAATGTCCGGCAACCAGACTGTGACTTCAAGAATTTTCTTTAAATGACATAACATTATGCCAATTTTAACCAAACTTCACCGCGATTTCCCTGTGTGACCCTTTACAATAGTAGCTAAAACCAATTTGAAGTGCTAAAATGTCTGCCAGGTGTATAATGCCACTTTTTAGCTAAGGAAACTTTAAAAATCTTCTGAAAATTCTGATTAGAATTCAAAATTGTTTGGCAGAAAAAGAATTATTCCCTTTGTGACCTTCTACAAAAATAGCTAAAACAAATTCCATCCATCAAAAAACATGGCCACCAGGGTCTTTATATACCTATGTAAAAACTTTAAACATTGTCTCTGAAACCAACAGTAAGAATTCAAAACAATATAGCGGAAAAAGTCTACAAAAATAGCTAAAACAAACTTGATCCATTGAAAAACATGGCTGTCATAGGACGTGGTTGGTTTTCCTTAAATGAAAACAATAATGAAGGAATGTTCACAAGATGACCCTCTATGAAAGTAGCTGAAACTAATGTGATCTGTCAAAAATGTTTATCATATGCTGTTGTGTCTGGGAGTGATATAACGCCATGTATTAAAATGGATAAACCACTTATGGTTTACATATTAAGTAATGTTACGTAATGACTCCCTATTCATTGCAAAATCTAAGCGTTTACACACAAAAAAACGTGATTTTGAAGTTCTTTTATACGCATATGATAAATGGAATCTAACATTCATGCCCATGTATTATTGAATTTATTAAGCTTGTTGCTAAAGTGATAAAATGCTTGACAAGCCTCACATTTTTCATCTCTTTTCCTCAAAATGTTTAATAAATTCAATATTACATGACACTCATTTAAGATATTTTATGTAT
This sequence comes from Loripinus fragilis, assembly GCA_964019695.1. Lineage (NCBI taxonomy): Eukaryota > Metazoa > Mollusca > Bivalvia > Lucinida > Lucinidae > Loripinus > Loripinus fragilis. The sequence continues at coordinate 119,059 of CAXHUL010000038.1, read as the reverse complement.
TTATGAATTAATTAAGACCTATGGGGTTTGGGGAAGTTGTTCATCTCACTGGTTAACCTTTTACTACATAGATTATTTTTAGATCATGACATCATTTTCTATTTTAAGACAACATTTGAAAAAAAATCAAGAAAATTTAAGTAAAGTTTTGAATACTTTTGAAAATATTATGAAAAATGGAGCATTTGCTCAAGGGAGCAAATGCTCTATTTTCCATAATATTTTCAAACACATAGTATATTTCAAAGGCATTAAAAGGCTTTATCATGGAGTAAAGGATTAATGCAATAATGCATTTAACCTGTATGATGCACAGCATCTTATCTCTTTTTATGCTGGAAACCCCTAAACAGGTACTTTGGCAAACAGTGAAGACCCAGATGAAATGCGGCATCATGCTGCATTTCATCAGGTTCTACACTGTTTGCTATGATTAAAACAACCTTCAGCGTCAGAATTACATCATAATTTAGAAAATTCTACCTGTGACCCCTTAAAGTAAATGTACAAAATGGGCAATCCCATACTTATTGTATCAATATGTATGGAAAAATCCATCAGAATACAAAGGGTTAAAAAGCAAAAATCTGAACTAATTTGATGAGAACTCTTTTCCATACAACATCAGTATGTTGTAACTCAGTATAGTAGATAATAGTCTTGAATAATCGAGGGGCGGATCCAGGATTTCTGGAAAAGGGGTTCATATGTATAAAGGTGTGGAGGTTCGCTTTGCTGACTTTATCTCATTTTTCTTAAATATCCCATGAAAATGAAATAATTTGGTCTAATTGAGACCAAATTATTTCATTTTCATAGGAAATTTAAAAAACTGGGGGAGAGAGGGGGTTGAAGCGAACTCCCTGAACCCCCTCTGGATCTGCCACGGTACTCTTGTGTTTATACATGTACTCATAGGAAATTTAAAAACTGGGGCAGAGAGGGGGGTTCGAGTGAATCTTGTGTTTATACATGTACTCATATTATATTGGGATGGTCCATTATTTATTATGAGGGTTTACAGGTTAAAAGTTACTATAACCTCTTCAGCTGACAAATGATTTTATTCAGGCCCTAGTGGGGTGCCGCTTTGTATTGGTCTGTACTGTTTGCCATTCACCCTTTTTGTGATGCTAAATATGAAAGTGTTAATATTATTATTGTTATTGTTAGATGAATAAACAAGTGAAAAATTGAAAATTGCGTTATTTTCTCTGACAATACATAATCATCTTACGATTTACTTTGGAATGCATAACAAGAGGACCAAGCGGCCCTGGACTGCTCATCTGAGTATTGTTTTAGCTTCTTGTACCAATTTCTGATTTGGAAATTGGCCATCTTTGATGAGAAATATTTCGTCCCAAGGGGCATAATTTGAACAAATTGAAAATGGGGCCACTAGACATTGTTACATATCAAGTATCAAGGCTGTATGCCTAGTGGTTTCAGACAAGATATTTCATTGTTTTCACTCATTTAAGTCAATGTACAGTAAAACCTGCGTAAAATGGCCACTCTCAAAAAGACCAAAATTTGGTTTTTAAGACCCATTATCGCTTAATGCAGGTCAAAAGTATTGCAGAATGCTCCAAGAGAGCATTCTGCAATAGTTTTGACCTTCATTAAGCTACCATTTGTCATTAAGATCTTTGTTTTGTCTTTTTTTTTGAGTGGCCGTTTTACACAAATTTTACTGTACTGTGAAAATCTGTGACACCCTGGGGCTGTGCCATTTTTGGGCAACAGAACCATTGTCTGAATAAACTTGGTAAAGTACAACTAGGTGATGCTGCATACCAAATATCAAGGCTCTTAGCCTTGTGGTTTCAGACAAGAAGATTTTTTTGTTTTCTACAAGTAAACCTATACCAGGTAATGCCATTTTTGGCCCAAGGCCATTATTTGGTCCACTTGGTGATATCAAGGTTTCGGGCCAAGATTTCAGACAAGATTTTTGGAGCTTCAAACTTAGACAGCAGATAGAGGATAATGAGTAGATTACCTGGTGAAAATTTAAGAAAAAGTTTTTTTCTTCGAGTAATTGCCCTTTGTATTTTTAAGGGTTATTGCCCTTTGCAAATTTGCACATAGAAAACTTGAAACAAAGATAAATCTCGAAAACAATTACAGCTAGTAGCCTCAGATTTGGTCAGCTGATAGAGGATGGTGAGTATATTACCTGGTGAGATCATCCTTATGGACAAGCCATATGTTTGGGGCACAGTGTTTCCTAAACACAATTTCTAGTTAATCATGTTTTCTCAAAGGACAGGGCTATTTTTGGCCTCAGGACAATAATTTGAAAAAAGAGGACCACTAGGTGATGCCACAGACAACTAACAAGACTCTAGACCTAGTTGTTTCAGGCAAGAAGATTTATGCTTATTTATTGATTTATTTCAAAATATTTCATGGGATATCTGGGTCCCGAAAGTGACGCGCTTCTTCTCGAATTTAGTATATAGCCCTCAAAATGATCCAAGGTAGACAACACAATGTGGAGTTTATGGAGCTGTGAAGAAAAATACCGATAGTTACTGTTCTTAGGTCTACAGTGGTGCTCCAAAACAATTCGTCTTTCCGAAAACCTCGCCTTCAGCATGTTTCCGCCATCAAAGCTCTGGTAAACGCACTGGCACTTGAGTCCCAATCCTCAATTAATAAGTTGAAAGCACCATCGGCATATCAACGAAGCTCAAAATGCATGAAAACGTCGAAAAAATCAATTTTATAAAGACAGTGTTCGTTTCTATAAATATAAATAGAGACACGAACACTATCTTTATAAAATCGATTTTTTTCGATGTTTTCATGCATTTTGAGATTCGTTGATATGCCGATGGTGCTTTCAACTTATTTATTGAGGTTTGGTACTCAAGTACCAGTGGGTAACGCTACAAATTCGTTGAAAGATCACTCATTATAACACAGGTCTGTGCTATTTCTTGGCTCAAAAATATATTTTTTTCAGTAAGGTTTTTGAGAGAGAAAATCACATCAGAGTGTAAACAGTTTGAATCTAGATCAGGTCTGCCATACTGTCGGACCTGGTCTGGGTCTAAACAAGGTCTCTCTATATAGATATAGAAACGACATGCTCCAAACTGTGCAAAGGTTATCAGCAGACAAGTCATCGCGAGCAGTGAAGGATTCGTACGCCCTCTTCAACTACTCTGATAAGCAATGTAAAGGGTGTTAAGAATGTTCGTACCTCGGTTCATCATAGAATTTCAAATCATTGAAAAGGAAATGATGGTGAAAAAATGCATTTTCTATCATAGGAACCTTATTTTATAGCGTGACACAACGACGTCACAAAATTATATTTTCTATGAAAAGTAAGTAAGGGTGCAAAGATCAGGAATCGATACAATCAAGTACCACATGAAAATTGTTTTTCAAACGTTCCAGAAAAATCCGATAATTTTCAAAATTTGTGATATTTATAATTTTGGGTGGCTGTTAACAGCATTCTAGAAAATGTCCCGAATGTTTAATACAAGATGAAAATAAATCTATGTAGGGGGTTTAACCAATTATGAAAGAGGTTCTGATGACTATGGTCATTGTATGGCATAACCCCCATTTCGATCCTCGAGCCCCAAAAATCAATTGGATGCTGTTTTGCAGATTTTTTTTGAGGCAAAGTATTTGAGAAAACACCACCAATATTTATTCCTTATGTAATTTAACGCATCATTACTAAACTAACAGGAACACAATTTTATTGCAGAACGAACTTTCTTAACATTTAGTTTCTAGCGTATGCAGCACGTACACTGTTTGTCAATGCGATAATGAGCTGACTAAAACACGGATCCTAAATAACAATATTGGGTCCGTGGCTAAATAACCCCAGTAATCTCCCAAAGTCCATATAATTTCGAGAGGGAATGTATCGACATCTGTAAAGTAAATCCCTTATTTACTTAAAGTCATGCTTGTGCGACAATTATCTCGAAAAGTACTGTCACAGCTGCCCACGTGTAACAGAGCAACATGGAAGGAAATGCAGTGTAGGCTATAAGAGCCATGACTGTAGCGGTAAATGTTCTAAAATTTCAAACACTTATCTTTCTGTTCTCAAATAAAATGTTGGCTTTCGGGGCTGGCTTGTCGGAATGGCAAACATGATAGACCGTGATCAGACTTCTTCTGAAGAAGCAGTCTGATCTGGGTCATAACTGTTTGTCTGGGTCTTTTATGCAAGCAACTAATGTTCGAAGTTTTAGGATATTTAATTGTTTTATGTGGCTTAGCACGGATGTATACTACTTATACATCCGTGAGCTTAGTCAACATAAATGAATACTTTCTTCAGTTCAAACGTTTTAGAATGCAACAAGCAAACAAAATAATGCTTGTCCTTCATAATTATTCGATTATAGCGGTGAGGACCTATTTAAAAGTATGACTATGATATGACTAAGTGAATGAGGAAATATATACATATATCTTATTGTCCTGAAGTGTTCTTTTTTCCCCAAGGGATATTCCACATTGGGACCACAGAAGAGTTCAGGGCACTCATTTAAACGACTCAGCCAAAAGTTTTTTGTATTATTTTGTTTACACTCACCTCAGATGATGAATCAATGATCATATACTAGGCCAAAAAAGAAACGCCGCATATAAAGATATAGAATATTATGCGTTAAATGAGAGTTACAAAATTTCATCTGCTATCTATGTTTCGCTACTTTTCCTGCCATACATTATTCCAATTGTTTTATTGAGCTCAGACAATCCAAACCAGTGTACTGGCTGTCTTTTTATTTTCAAGTTTTTCACGTTTCACGTCCACATTCATTTTATTTAGCTTTACACATGTAATAACTACTGAAATCACTAGTCCAATATCCAATTTGCTCGAAAACGTTTTTAAAACTTTAAAATTACAAGTTACACATTGCTAATTTACGACGCCAAAACGGACACACGTTGAACGCGAAAAGGCTATAAGAATGTTACAAGCTAACGTGACGCCATCGGTAATAGCCCAACAATTTCGATGTCATGCAAGGATGATTGAACGTCTTAGGAAACGTTTCTGGCAAATTGGAACAATGCCAGACCGTGCGCATTCATGACGTCATCGCGTAATGACGCAACGTCAAGATTGATAAAAACGTAGGTTTAAACTGCTGAATCAATTTCGTCCGGTGACAATGTTAGCCAGGACAACCCCAGAAACTCATAATCCAAGAATCAGCGCTCAAACTGTGACAAATCGTTTGCGAGAGCCTTGGTGAAAAACCCCCATATACAATGTATGTTTTATATGCGGCGTTTCTTTTTTTGGCCTAGTATATAAAAGAAGATACAATGTAGATAGATACATACTAGTTGCGTTGCGGTAGCTTATATTCACAGACAAGGTCGTTAAACCTCCGAGTCAACACGAAGTTTAATCAGATCATGGTGTTTATTTCGGTTTAAAAATATATCGCATGGGCGGATCCAGAGGGGAGCCCCCCCCCCCCCCCACCTTGATGATGATGATGATGATGATGAGTTGGAGTTTAACGACGCATCAACCCTTTTGGGTCATTAGCGTCATCAAGGTTAGGTAAGAGAAGTATTACAGAACATTAAAACTATAATAGATAAGCTAAAATATTAACAATTTAACACATTAAACATATGAGTATAGCAAAGACAATAAAATAGTAATCACTTTACAGCGAAGATCATGTACGATATCTGACAACAACATAGGCTAATCAGATGACTATACATGATCTTCTCCAGCAAAAAAGGAAATGATATGCTGAACGCAAGTTTAAAAAAGTTAACAGTTCAAAGGAAAATAGCTACAATTTGTTAAAAAGATTAATCTCTTTTAAGAATAAAAAGACATTATCAATAGGTACATCATTAAACAATTGTTTGATTGTATCAACATGAAAATATTTATTTCTTATATGAGAAAAATCATCACATTCAAGTAGAAAATGGCGGACTGTAAAGAGTGTATCACATCCAAAACAATACGGTGGCTCCTCTCGTTTTAAAAGATATGAGTGTGTGATCCTTGTATGACCAATACGTAAACGAGCAAGCACGACTTCTTGTCTGACATTTCGTACCACTGGTTTAGATTTTCCTATGACAGGTTTAATCTCAAAGAGTTTATTACCAACACTGTTATTCCATAAAATTTGCCATTTGTTTAAAATGTACCCATTGGTAAAAGATTTAAAATTTGCATAAGGTATTGAAAAGTTTGTTGGGTGTAAATTCAATGAATCTTTTGCTTTTTGATCCACACTTTCATTGCCAGCAATGCCAATGTGGCTAGGGATCCAACAGTAAACTATTTCATTAAATTCTGATAAATCATGATGTTTTTCATGTAGTTTTTTAATTTGGGGATTTTTTGAAGATGTATGATCTAAAGATTTTAAAACTGAAAGGGAGTCTGAAAATATAACAAATTTATTTGAAGTTTCACAACCGGCAATATGATCTAATGCTAAATCTATAGCTTTTGCTTCTGCTGTAAAAATTGAGGACCCATCTGGAATTCGCATAGTTTCAGAGAAGTCATCAGATACTACTGCGCATCCTACTTTCATATCGTCTTTTGAACCATCTGTATAAATGTGCTTATAGTCCATGTAATGTAATTTAAGCTCCTGGAAATTAGATTTCATGACAATTGGACTGGTTTCTGACTTCTTACCTGAGTGTAAATCGAAAATAAGTTTTGGTTTATTTATACACCATGCTGGTACATTTGGTGTAAAAGTTTTATCTATGTCTTTAAAGTTTATGTTTGCAGATTCCAGGACTGGTAAAGTTCTGACGCCAAAAGATTTAATAAAATTTGGTTTGCTTTCATTAAGATCTGTATATTTTGGCTGAAAGGTTACATCATGAGCTGGATTTGAATTATTTTCAGCAATTCTAATAGCATATTGTAAAGAAAGTTTTCCTCTACGTGTATTTAAAGATGGCTCATCTGCCTCAACATAAATACTTGCAGTAGGTGATGTTCTAAATGCTCCTAAAGCTAATCTAAGACCTTGATGATGGATAGGGTCAAGCATAGCTAAATAAGATTTTCTTGCCGATCCATAAACAATGGATCCATAGTCTAGTTTTGAACGTATCAAAGATCGATATAATTGTAAGAGTGTTGTTCGATCTGCACCCCAAGTAGTGTGAGATAAAACTTTCAATATGTTCAAGGATTTAAGGCACTTTGCCTTCAAGTATTTAATATGCGGGATAAAACTAAGCTTTTTATCATATATCAAACCAAGATATTTGTATTCCTGTACAACAGGAATAGGCGATCCATATAATGTAAGAACTGGATCATCATGTTGCTTTCGCAACTGACAGAAATGCACACACTGTGTTTTTGACTTGGAAAAAAGTTTAAAGCCATTGTTAGTGGCCCAATGTTCTATCTTGTTTAAGTTTTGCTGTAGATGTCTTTCAATTGTTCGCATACTTTTTGATCGAAAGCAAATACAAAAATCATCAACATAGAGAGAGCAATCTGTTAAATTATCTAGGCATTTAACAATATCATTGATTTTAATATTAAAAAGAGTTGTAGATAATACACCACCTTGTGGGACCCCCTGCTCCTGATCATATAAATCAGAAAGAGTGGATCCCACTCTCACCTGCATTGTGCGATCAGCAAGAAAGCTTTCAATAAAAGTAGGTAGTCTACCTCTTAGTCCTAGTTTATGAATATCTTTCATAATGCCATATCTCCATGTGGTATCGTATGCTTTTTTCAAGTCAAAAAAGACAGCTACAACGTGTTCCTTTTTAACAAAGGCATCACGTATGAAAGTTTCCAATTTAACTAAATTATCATTTGTACTACGGCCAGCTCGGAAACCTGACTGATACCGTGATAAAAGATTGTTGGATTCTAAATACCAAATCAACCTTTTATTAATCATCCTTTCCAACGTTTTACAAAGACAACTTGTAAGAGCTATAGGTCTATAATTGGTTGGCTCAGCATGATCTTTCCCTGGTGTGGGTATAGGTATTACAGTGGCTAATCGCCAGTCTTCAGGAAAATCACCAGTAGTCCATATATGATTAAATATACCTAACAGAGCTTGTAGGGAACTCTCTGGGAGATGTTTAAGCATTTGATAATGTATTTCATCTGGTCCAGTTGCAGAATCATGTGACTGTTTAATTGCATCCAACAGTTCATCAAAGTTAAAAAGATTATTATATTCCTCAGTATTTGCAGACTTGAAATTAAGTTTAATTTTTTCTTGTTCTGCTTTAACTTTTTGAAATTTTTCAGAGTAATTTCTTGAACATGAATTGTTTAGAAATGTTTCTCCTAAGGTTTCAGCTATATCAAATTTACTTGTTGATTTTGTTTCTGCAACGAGATGGTTTAAATGGGTGTAGCTGGGTGACTTTGTCTTACCAGATATTTTTCTTATCATATCCCAAACTTTTTTGATAGGGGTTTTGTGATTAATTTTTGAAACGTAAGAACGCCATGACTTTCGTTTCGATATCTTAATTGTCCTGCAAGCCTTTGCTCTAAATACTTTTACTTCATTTAAAGTGTCCTTAGTTGGATATTTTTTGAATTTATTTAGAGCTTTTTTCCTCATTTTAATAGCTTCTTTACATTCATCATTGTACCATGGATTACTTTTTGTTGGATTTGTCGAGGTCTTTGGTATACATTTAGAAGATATATCAATAAGGGAAGAGGTGAAATCAGACAAAGGGTCTGAAGAATCTTTGAAATTTTCTAAAGTTATTGTATCAGTACATAAAGATTGAAATACTTCCCAATTAGCTTTATTTAGTTTCCATTTTGGATTATGATCTTCTACTGTGGAAGTATTACTTTTAATGACGATAGGAAAATGATCACTATGATGTTGATCTTTACAGACAGACCAATTAAAGTCAAGAAAAAGGGATAGATGGCATAAGGAAAGATCTATGGAAGAGAAAGAGCCTGTTGGATAATGCATATAAGTGTTTGATTTGTCACAGATTTCACCTATCAGATTTCACCTATCCTAGCACTTATCTATAATGAATCTTTAGCTCAGGGCAATGTTCCAGATGATTGGCGACACGCAAATGTATCCCCGGTCTTTAAGAAAGGAGAAAAATACGATGCTGCGAACTACAGACCGGTGTCGCTAACCTGCATCTGTTGCAAAACCCTAGAGCATATATTGGTGAGCAACATCAACAAGCACTTAGCCTTAGATAGCATACTTGCTGACTGTCAGCATGGGTTCCGAAGTCGAAGGTCTTGTGAAACCCAGTTGGTTCAGTTTGTGCACGATATCATCAGCAACCTGGATGGTGCGATGAATCGGGGGCACAAGCAGACAGATTTGATCATCATGGATTTCGCAAAGGCCTTCGACAAGGTCCCACACAGGAGGCTATTACACAAACTCGATTACTATGGGATACGAGGGTCCACCCACAAGTGGATCAGCTCATGGCTCTCTGGGCGCAGTCAACAAGTAGTTTTAGACGGTCAAGCCTCAGATCCAGTCCCTGTTTTATCCGGTGTACCCCAGGGGTCGGTCTTAGGACCGATCCTTTTTCTAATTTTCATTAATGATTTACCGGATAAAATCAAGTCTTCAGTTCGCCTGTTTGCGGACGATTGTGTCCTGTATAGGAACATTCATTCATTGCAAGACTGTCTCATTTTGCAGAAAGATCTTGACAGTCTTGGGCTTTGGGAGGCCGATTGGCAAATGAAGTTCAATGTTGCCAAATGTCACTCTATGAGAGTGACTCGGCATTACTCACACAAACAAATCATTCATGACTACACTCTGCATCAGCAAACTTTGGAAAACGTTCAGTCCGCGAAATATCTTGGTATAACAATCACAGAGAACATGGATTGGGGTCAACATATCTCTGATATCTCGTCTAAAGCAACTAAGACTTTAGGTTTCCTTCGAAGGAACTTGGCTTTCGCACCTAGGAGTACTAAGGAGGTTGCATACAAAACTTTGGTACGCCCTAAATTGGAGTATGCAGCCCCCATTTGGAGCCCTTACTGTAAAACTCAGATTCAACAAGTGGAGAAGGTACAGAGGACGGCAGCCCGCTGGACCTGCAGGAGGTGGCGCAACACTAGTAGTGTTGGAGAAATGCTCGATGAGCTGCAATGGCCAACTCTGGAGGCCCGGAGGGATCAGTCCTCTCTGCTTTTCTTCCACAAGATTCATTGTGGGACTATGTCTATTGATAAAGACAAGTACTTGACCCCGTCTCAGAGTACAAGATCTACCAGGTCATCACACAACTCACAGTATTGCAGGCCCCAGACTTATAGTGATGCCCTGAAGTATTCTTTTTTCCCAAGGACTATTCCTCATTGGAATAGTCTGGCTCGATTTGTGGTAGCAGCTGAGACCACAGAGGAGTTCAGGGCACTCATTTAGATGACTCAGCCAGAAGCTTTTTTTTTTTTTTTTTTTTTTTTTTTTTCTCAAAATTTCTAAAAAACACTCACCTCAGAAAATGATCATACATGATCGCCTGAGTATATGAAGATAGATAGTCATTCATAAGACATATATCATTGTTTGTAATGAAATTTTCAATGAGTTCGCCTCTGGAATTATTTTCTTTATTACCCCAGAGAATATTATGACCATTAAAGTCACCTAACAGTAGATATGGAGAAGGAAGTTGTTTTAATAAAGAATCAAGATGTTCAGTTTTTAAGGAAAAAGAAGGTGGAATAGAAATAGAACATATAGTTATTTCTTTATCTAACGTAACAGAAACAGCAGTTGCCTGCAGTTCTGTAGTTAACTGTACAAGAAGATTTAACAAAAATAGAACTACCGCCAGAAGGTCTCTGGCAGTTAGAATGTATATAATTATAGATATTAAAACCTTTAAGAGTAATTTTGTCATCAGGTTTTAAAAAAGTTTCTTGAAGACAAAAAACAGATGGTTTCTTTTGTGAAAGTAAGAGTGATATTTCATCAAATTTGGGTTTTAGACCTCGACAATTCCATTGTATTATATTATGTTTAAAATCCATGCAAGGTAAGGTGAGTGAAAGAAATAATATAAGTATTAGATTGGAAACCGCCATTGTTTATGTATTTGGTGAATTTTCAGATTCCATTTCTTCTATATCACCAACCCACCCCCCCCCCCCCCTTTGAAAAATCACCAGGGGCTTTCCAGTACAGGTTTCCATAGAAATACTGGTACGGATCCTCCTCGAGAACCATTTGAGTCGGTAAATAGCTATACATAGCTAATGTTATTTCTCCGACTTTAAATAAAGTTTGTCTATATTGAAATGTCTTATGCTCGAGGTCTTATGACCTCTTGGGTCCGATTGCTTCTCGAGCCTCTTTTATACGGCTCTCTGTGAAATACGTTGATGACAAATAAAACGTTGTCAGGACACAACCTGACGAAACTTTCTGGATCCGCCCATGTAGCGCCACAAATCACACATAGGACATTCGATCAACGTGTTACTCGAAATTATTTTTTATTTTATTTTTGCAATAGTACAGTACCTATGGGCGCGTGCTGTAGTTTGGTTTCCTGCCTAATCTTACCCACAATCCGCAACAGGAAGTTTACAAATGGGTTGAGAGTTTGAAGTTAAATTTGGAAATGATATTTTAGAGCTCTATTTTTCCACAATTACAATGGGTAACTTGTTAAGAAAGGTCCAGGAAATTTTTGAAATATTCAAAGTGAGAAAAAGGATGTAATGTTAAGCGAAACAATGTGATGTCAAGTGGTAGAAACAACATTTAGGCCGTTTGTCGGCTAAGCGATTGAACTGTCATTTTTTTCTACTGAAAGTTTTGTGCCAGTGCGTGTTTTGTGTTTCATGAAAGGAAATAAATACAATGACTCTTATGAGCGAGATGATGATTAGTTCGAAAAGAGGAAAGCTTAGTCGATCACGAACTTTGACGACGGATAAGCATACTGACAACAACTATCTCTCACATTCTCCCTCCACCCCAACAACCAATGGGATGGGGGGCCAGAGTTATGGAGAACAGGGGGATGTATCTAAACGTATGCCTGGCCCATCATGTAAGGCCTTGAAACATGCAGTTTCTACATTGAGCAGATTAGATGATTTCATTTGTGAAAAACTTGGCGAGGGTTTCTTTGCTGAAGTTTTCAAGGTGAGTTTCTAACAGTCGGGTATGAAAGCCATGACCGCGCCGCGCCGAAATCTGCTGCACCAGAAATATATTTACCCTTTCCTGATTCACAAAGATCTGTAATTCCATATTTTTTTCGCTCTATCATCTGCAAATAGTATTATTAACAATTTCAAATAGTAAAATACATTAGTTTTCCCGAAATAATGATTTTAATGGCGATTTGACATGTGTCAGGGGTATGAAAGCCACTGCCACGCTGTGCCGTGCCACTTGCGTTAGTGGTAGTTTTAACGTAAAATTTTTTACATTTGATTACTGAAACATTTGTCCTGGGTGTATCTTTACTATAAATGTTGGCAAGGATGATTCTTGGTGGATGTTTTGGCATGCAATGGATTATATCAATAATAATCATGAATAATAATAACGCACATACTCAATAGGCCCTTTTCATGCGTTGTTACAGCTGGACAATTAACTGGTCAGTTAAAATTGTGTTCACGGTCCGCTTGCATCATAATATAATCAAGGGCTTATCATTAAATTAATAATCAAGAAACCTATATACTCTGATATATACTTGAACGCAAAAGTTTCGCAACCATTTAATGCCTGTGTTTTCTTCAGTATGGTCCATGTTAGAATATTCATATAATCATATTTTATGCTCCTGCACAATGTGGAATGATTTACCATTATCCCGTTTTGATCATACTTTTCATTCTGATGTTATAATGACGTCAGTGTTTTTCAACAATTTACGTCTAGCATAAAGATAGTTATCTCGGTTTGAAAACAAACGGTGCGATATGATAGCCAGATGTCGTATCTGATGGAAAACACTTTAAGGTTTAATAATTAACGTTTATCAACGCTTAAAATCACTGCGTTACTTTGTTAACGTCAACCAATTTATCAAAATTGTTCATTTTATACCGTTATGTCGCTGATACTTCTGTCTTCTATGAAATGTGTTGAAGACTTTCACTTGTGACATTAAAATACTCGATTTTTGATGTTCAGTTGTGCTTAAATGGCCAATAACGTCAAATAATGTAGGCTTTACATTGACGTAATGAACATTAACAAATGCATAAAATAACCTGCTTGGATTTGTCTGCCCTTCTGCTTTTGAAAACAGATAATGGTTCAACACCTTTTTCGAATAAAATGTAAGGTTCTGTAACACTGTGACTCGATAAAATGTAAGGTATTGAAATGTTTTGACTTTTCAAATTTGGGTTGCCTTACATTTCTTGTTGAGATTGGCAATCGTAAGTCTCACTGGTCTGATTTTTATGTGGTTTGGACGGCAAATCATTGGACTTTGTAATCACAATATCACGGAGTAAGATATTTGGGCCAGAAAGAAGGAAATAGCATTTTAACAAGAGTTGCAAAACTTTTGCGTTTAAGTATATATTAATCAGAAATATCCATATCAAAGCTCAAGACAGTCAACCCTTAGAAAGGGAACACCTGGAGGTCAGGGCTGAGATCTTCTATGGGTGCTGCTAGCCAGCTGCTGCTTCTGCTGATGATGATTGACTCTTGATTTCTATGGACTATTTTCCATAGAAAAGTCCGCCTCAAATTACTGAATTATAAAAGTTTCTTTGTTTTATTTTCATCTTATAAGACCAATAGAGTATTTAGAAGAATGACAATTTCAACTTGAAATAGTTAATAGTTTGTATGTTTACTGTAAGTTTAAAGATTTTGCATTTCTTAAGTTCAGGATTTTGGAATTTTTAACATTCATCCTTGCAATGTAGTGTAGTGAATGTACTTTATATGTAATGCCAGAAGGGTTTTTAATCTAGCAGATGGCAAAGTCTGGCCTATAATCATTTGGAGGGACACCAGCCTTTAAAGCTGGCAATCTCAATCCTTTACATGTAGTACTGGTACTTGTAGTCTTGTACATGTATTATGTTTTTTGAAAACATGTGGCATTTACAAGAAGTTTTGCTACATGTCTTTGCAGCATATCTAGCTTTGTGACAAATAGAAGATGGGGAGTGAACAGTACATTTCAGAATCAGAATTAAGTTTCTTGTTTTGAGATGTATATGTGCCTCGACGCGACAAAACCTGTCTTCGGGGTTTCCGAAGAGGACATGCTCAAACCAGCCCGCTCAGCTACAGAGACTACCTAGAAAAATTAAATTTGGCTAGTAGCAAGCTAGATATGATACTTTCCAATAAATGAATAGCCAAGGCGCTGATCAGACTCCGCACTGCTTCTCGAGGGAGGTCCTCTGTGAAATAAGTTGATGACTTGAAAAAGCAAAAAAATAACATTGTCAGGACCCCCTGACAGAATTTTCTGAATTCCGGAATGGGCCTCCAGATTGAATTCAGTTTTCATCTGAAGCTGTTCATCACTTAATAATTTTAGTTGTATCATATTGATCATAAGTTGGATTTCTTCATGCAGAACTTTGTGTGAAAACAAGAAAATGTAATCTGTACCAATTATTTTTTTAAATTGGTATTGATAATGCCTTTCCTAGTTTCTCCCATTAGCCCATTTGCACCCAGAATGGCCAAACTCAACAAACCACCAGGGTTGAATGAACTGGATGGACGGTGAAATTGGCCTTAAATTTTTTCACTAAACCATTAAGAGGTCTGTTAATTCTATTATCATCAAAGCATAACTTCAGGTAAGAGAGCTTCCAGCGTGTAAAACATGTAGAAGTCCTATTGTGAAATACTATTGAAGAAACCCTCTTACATGCAACTCTTACCCTAGACTTATGCAAGTCTCCTTATATATTGTTTTATTTTAACGATATTTATGAACTATATTTCACTTCATGAATTACTTTAGTTCTCTAAGGCTGAAGAATACCAGTGCCACATGTATTAGAGAGGATCGAAGAGGATTGAAGACATTATATGACGTTAAATGAAATTGGCATTGGAGACTGAATATCAGTCTACTCTTACCCATCTAGTGGCATCTGTTGTTGTATGCTGATAACCACTGCAAACAGTTTGGACCCAGATCAGATGTAGGTCCTGATCTGAATCCAAATTGTTTGACATTCAGATGGTATTCTTATGGTTTTTTGACAAAGTCAATTAGTTAAAAAAGCCACATATAACAAAAATGCATTCTAAATTACCCAGCATGCAAAGAGTTAATTGGAGACCAGACTGTAAGCAAGTTCATACCCTATTCTAAAAAGGGCTAAAATAGTAGCATACAGTTAAAACTCTCTTAAGCGGTCACTAAAAGAAGACCCAAAAATATTTTTTTGCTTAATGCTGGTCAAATATATTGCCGAATGCTCTAAGGGAGCATTCCTCAATAGTTTGGACCTGCATTATGCTACCACCTGTCTTTAAGAAAAATGTTTTGTCTATTTTTGAGTGGCCACTGAAGACAGGTTTCATTGTACAAGTCATGTAATTGATTGTTACACATGTACATGTAGGATTGGAATATCTGAAATTCGGGATTTTTGAATTTTGCAAAATTTAATGTAGAACATTCACTTATGGCCATAATGTGGACATTGAAGAAACACAGTATTGATGGTTGGTTTTGTTGCAGCAATGCTCAGCTTCATCTTGTAACAGACAGTAAAACAAAAGGTTATCAGTCTGTAGATCTGTCAGGTCTACCTACAACTCTTCTTCTTTTTACATGTACATATATACCTAAATCTTACAGAAAAGACAGGTATCGTTTGTGTGAGTCCCAGAATGCCATAAACTCTGCTGTTATGACTGTAGGCATATATCATAGTGCGTACCAAAAAATAATTATCTTATTCTTAACCAAAACATATGTAATTAATTTTCTTATTTCTCAACCAAATCATAATAATGTTGTGGGTACTCAAAAGAATTATTGCCCTTTGTTCATAAAAATATGCCATTTTTGGCTTTCTGAAAATATGCAGAGGGAACATCCATGTCCCCTGGACACATTTCTAGCTCATTATTTTTTTCTTAAAAAATCTAGATCTGGCTGAGAAGTCAAATCTAGATTTTGGGGATTGTTTTGCTGATTAACTTTAACTTAGATCTGATTTACATTTTTGTGGTAAATTTGGAAGCCCAAAGGGGAATTACATGTATACATGTAGCTGAATAAATAATAGTACAATGTACTTAATTTTAAAATCGTATTTTCCCATAAAGCTTTCATGTGATTCAAAAAGATTTTAGTCAAATGATTATCTTTCATTATGACAAGTATTTAATTATAGCTTATCTAAAGTACAATTATTTCCTGATTACAAGTACTTTAATACAACACATAAGTACTTTCAGATAAACAAACTTTTTAATGCTACAAGTATTTGCTTTCATGAAAAAAGCATGACGCTTGGCAAATGATTTCTTTTGCACCAGGTAAAATAATACATGCACTAGTCCATGACTTGACACAGAGTCAGAGTCAATTGTAAGCAACCAACATGTGTGTCTTTCACAGACACATTCAGATAATATCCAGCATTTTGTTTTTGCGAAAATGTATTAGGACATAAATTAAGCCTAAAGGGGTTGATTAAAGCAAGTTCCAAATCTTGCAGATGTTTAAAAATTTAGATTATTCAAGTATGTCCCTCATTATCTAATGACAATTGACCATTTAACGGTATAACCTCGAAATTACTACTGATTTGATGGCATACTGCATGTTTTAGATTTCAGTTTCTAAAATTTAGGAATTGGGAAATTTTGAATCCATGCAACCCAGAGGCGTATGATACTGTGTATCATACGCCTCTGATGCAACCACTATTAGGATAAATTGAATGATGTATCGTTACACCCCTGTAGTGTGAAGACGGCCTTTGTCTTTCTATTTAGCTGACTGCTTACAATGGTACAAACCTAGTTAACAACATTGGCCTCAGACCAAGATCACAAATACAATTATGTGTGGTCATTTAGTAGGATCAGAGCTTTTCTATTTGTGCCAGAGTATCAGTTGACACAGTTCCAGTTTCTGTCAGTGTTGTGCTGATTAATCAAAACTATCACATAGGTCCAAATGACGAAAGATTTTGGCATAAAAATTGTAAATATTTTCTAATCCCTCATGTTTTGGGTGCTCAAAAGAACTGTCTCATTGAGATGGTTCTTTTGAGTACCCACAACATATGTTTTGGTTGAGAAATATGAAAAATAAAATGTTATTCTTGATTTCGCACTCTTACATGTACATTGTATCTCAAGGGCTCGTCAAGGCTATATCAATTACTTAGTAACTTCAACAGAACATAAATCAGAAGATTTCACTAATGATTATTTGAAAGTTGGTCAAGAGATAGTTAGAAGAGAGAAATAAAAATAAAAGTTTTTGACACGTTTAACTCTTCCTATCCAGCGTCAACTGCTGATAACCTTTGAAAACAGTTTTGAAAGCAAAAAAAAAAAAACTAGCATCATCACCATCATTCCTTTTATTTTATCTTACAAATTTTTACTTTTTCCATCCACATCATGTTTAGTTTAATACCGACCCACAAGGGTTGGTGCGTCGTTAAGCAGCAAACAAACAAACAAAACATCACTGGTATGTGCACCTAGACTGCACCAAAAAGGGCCATATTATTAAATTAACCAAAAGGATAGGAAAGTGTAACCCTTTCAGTTTATTTTGCTGAAGCAATAGAAGTTTACATGTCTACAAGAATTTCCTTTGCATTCATCCTGCAAATAATTTATGTCCACAGACCACAGTATGGCTAGCTATTGTATGTCTTCTGTGCCACCTTGCTATTGTATTACAGTTTGTGATGAAATAATGTACTGTAATGGTCAATAATCTTATTGAAAGGTTTTCCACTCCTTTAGGTATTTGGGTTATTTCTTAACAATAGTTTCACAGTAGCTATTAAAGCTCCACCCATTGACTTACATACCAAAACAGGTAGATACTGCTATGCTGGTATGCTATTTATTGTTTTATAAGCTGGCTGCTACATGTAGTATGGTCTAGACACAGGTTTTAACCTACAATCCTACATGTATCACCAACTCGGGCGTACCAAGTTTTGTCCAAACTCACCAAGTTTTGTCCAAACTTCATACTATGGAGTTTGGCCAAAACTTGGTAAGCCCGAGTTGGTTCTATGGAGTTTGGAGCCAGAGTTGGTTCTATGGAGTTTGGACAAAACAGTTGGATAATATAGGTTAAACCAGGTCTATGTACATTTAAGCAAACATGGATTCATTGAAGATCATTGAAGTAGACATGTTTGGTTTTCTCTTCATAACTTTATGAAAGAAGATAAACAGTCGGGAGGTTAATCTAATGTCAGACATGCTTGATCTTGGATTAAAATGACATAGTTGGCAGTTTTGCAAGAAATAACACCTTTTCTGTGAGCTGATTCTTTACGTCCCAGTTAACAATTTTTCAGTTATGTCGGACGGGTGTTTAACTAGTACTAAGCAAGGATTAATGTGTCTTGCTCAAGGACACAATGCAGTGATGCTGGTGAGGCTCGAACCCGCAACCCCTCTGTCTCGAGTCAAGTACTCTACCACTGAGCATTCAATAATCAAACAATTTGTCTGTTTATTACACTTACGTATCATATTTAGGTTTATAAAACACTCATGCTCCTGTAAGCGCACACTGAGTACTTTCTGAGCTGTAAGCGCTATATGATCTTTTAATTTCCAGTAACATTGATGCATAGTGTGGGTGAAAACCAATCAGAACTGCCTTGGCCAATTTCATGGAATCAGACCTCGGATTTACATCGAGGATCTACTTTCATAATGTGAGGCTGACGTTACATAACGTGACACCGACATCACAGAAACCATGCCAACACAATAACAAGTGTGATTGCAGCAAAACAAACATTATAAATGAAGTTTATGTTTTTAGCTCACCTGAGCCGAAGTCTCAAGATGAGGTATTGTGATCGGTCTTTGTCCGTCGTCCATCCTGCTCCGTCCGTAAACTTTTTCTTTAAACGACATCTCCTCCTGAACCACTGGTCCTAATTTCATATAACTTCACATGAATGTTCTAAATGATGCCCTCTTTTAAAATTGCATAAATGGTTCTACTCCACTGAACAGGAGGGTCGCCAGAGCTCCAGATAAGAAATATTTTAAAAGACATCTCCTTCTGAACCACTGACCCAAATTCAAAATAATTTCTCAGAATTGTTCCTCTTGATACACTCTATGAAATTGCACAAATGGTTACGCTCCACTGAATAAAAGGGCTGCCAGAGCTCCAGATAAGAAATATCTTTAAATGGCATTTCCTCCTGAACCACTGGTCCAAATTCAAAATAACTTCACAGGGTTGTTCCTCTGGATACCCTCTACCAAAATTGCACAAATGGTTATGCTACGCTGAACAAAAGGGCTGCCAGAGCTTTAGATAAGAAATGTCTTTAAACGACAGCTCCTCCTGAACCACTGGTCCAAATTTCATATAACTTCACATGAATGTTCTCCATGATGCCCTCTTTCAAAATGGCATAAATGGTTCCGTTTCACCAAACAGGAGGGCCACCAAAGCTCCACATAAGAAATCTTTTGAACAACATCTGCTCCTGAACCACTGTCCCAAATTCAAAATAATTTCACAGAATTGTTCCTCATAATACCCTCTACCAAAATTGCACAAATGGTTACACTCAACTGAACTAAAGGGCTGCCAGATATTCAGATAAGAAATACCTTTAAACAGCATTTCCTCCTGAACCACTGGTCCAAATTCAAAATAATTTCACAGAATTGTTCCTCATGATACCTTCTACCAAAATTGCACAAATGGTTTGGGTCTGCTGAGCAAAGGGGCTGTCAGAGCTCTAGATAAGAAATGTCTTTAAACGACATCTCCTTTTGAACCTCTGGTCCAAATGCCATATAACTTCACATGAATATTCCCCATGATGCCGTCTTTCAAAATTGCATAAATGGTTCTGTTGCACCAAACAGGAGGACTGCAAGAGCTCCAGATAAGAAATCTTTTAAACAACATCTCCTGAACCACTAACCCAAATTCAAAATAATTTCACAGAATTGTTCCTCATGATGCACTCTACCAAAATTTCACAAAAGGTTTCACTCCGCTGATCAGTCATTCTCAGGTGAGCGACCCAGGGCCCAAGGGCCCTCTTGTTTCAATAAAATATCGCTATAGAGATATTTTATTGAAAAAATACATAAACTTCATTCATTCTGCTGATTAAACTTTTTGGGTAATCAGAAAAATGGATTTTATTGGGGCTGAACCCACATGCTACACAACTAATTTTCCTTTCGCCAGTTCCGACTACAAAATAGAGCTTTTTTGTACATAGTACTGCGCGTAATGCGCCTTACGTACACCAGAGACTTGATTCTATTCTCGAATTCCGTCGGGCTTTCCCGATTGGGTGAAAACCAGTGTGGATTCTGGAACTACACTGTTTTCCAAAGATAGTATTGTCTTTTGAAAAAGTAATTTGGACATTGTGCTCATGTACATGTATTAATATCGAAAAGTGATGGTGCCTATTATACAATATATGAATATGGTATAGTTTGATGTTCTACACTTAACCAAGGACAAAATGCAATGCTGATGATGGGCTTCGAACATGCAACCTCTTGGTCATGAGCTATGGTGCTCTGCATGTTTAAGATTTACACACTCTAATCTATTTATGCAGTTATACATAATTATTTATGCAAATTTTGCATTTGAAAATCTTACTTAAGGATTGTTGTAGTATGGCCGATGCTTTTTTCTTTGATCCTTGCTAGTGTTTAAATCAGACACCCTAGAATAACGAAGAAGGAGGAGCTTAAAACCATACTCTAACTTCCAATTTTAGATAAACAGCGATGTAGGCGGGAACTTCCTAAATAGCGACAAATTAACCCGTAGGTAAATGTAATATAAATAACAGCTTAGGCCGGATGCAGGGAGGAGCGAATGTACATTTCGTCAGGTGTCAGTAACGTGTGTTTATTTGCGCCTGCGCCATACTACAAGCTAAATAAAGGATTTTTCCTCGGCTTTCTGTTTAAACCACTCGGTGGGCTACGCCCACCTCGCGGTTTAAACAAGAAAGCCTCGGAAAAGTATCCTTTATCTATTACTTAGCTCAGGGTCAAGTTTTACTTACCCATGTTCCACGGATATCTGATCATCCCGATAAGATATTACCTCTGCAACTTAGCGGAAATAGTGAAGACAATGGTCAGACTGCTCCTTTCAAGTGAAGACAATGATCAGACTGCTCTTTTCAACAGGGTCGCCACTGATTGTCTGATATAATTAAATAAAGTTTTCATAATTGGAATACACATTTAGAAAGTTTAGAATATTGTTAGACCATTGTTTTTAACATATTGACATTGGGCGGTTACCCTGATGCTTTTTTGGAGGAAACCCAGAAAAAGTGTCTGATGATAATTACATGAAGCAATCAGATTGACTTTAACTGCTTGAACCTACAATAAATAAGGTCAGAAATAGTTCTTTTGAGTAATTGTGTCAGAAATATTATTGATCACATAATAAATAGATAGGTAAGAAGTATAGGTAAATAAGACAGTAATTATGAAAAGGGTTGTTATTCATGGCCATGGTCACAAGGTCAGGTCAGATCCAGAGATAGTCTACAGGACAGTAATTTTCTACCCTTTTTTGCATGCTCTTTTGTCCTCTGTAGATCTTTGTTAAAAATGATCTTTTAAAAAGATTTCTTTCAGGAATGCAATCAGCGGCAAAATTTCGGGCCTCATCTGGGTCCAAACAAATGTTGGCTGATTGACCTCTATAGTTAAGTTTTAGGCTTTTCTGTCTGTCTGTCCGTCTCTCTGTCTGTCTGTCTGTCTGTCCATCAGTTTTCTTTAGTTGGCACTATGACATTTGTCCCCATCTTCAAAATTTCATATGCATTACATGTACTTATTTCTGAACCGATTGCTTCCTAATTACATTGTACATGATTTACTTTCATCAGTCCTTCATGCAGGGTGCATTATTGTCCATTTACATGCACATTGAAGGGCACTACGCTTGGCCCTTTGTCGTAGTCCTACAGGACTAGGGAGGAAAATAAGTTAGTCTATGTAAGTGAACTTAGTCATTATTTAGCATGAGTGACAAAATTTGTAACACATGAGACCCAAAGGGAGCGCAGTGGCTCAGTGGTAGAGTGCTTGACTCGAGACCGAAGGGCCGCGGGTTCGAGCCTCACCGGCGTCACTGTGGTGTGGTCCTTGAGCAAGACACATTTATCCTAGCTTAGTACTGGTTCAACCCAGGAAGACCCGTCCCTATATAACTGAAAGATTGTTGATGGGACGTAAAGAATCAAACCAAACAAAAACAAAACAAAAAACATGAGACCCAACCAGACAGTGTACACAAAACAATTTGGCATATCACCTGGCTATGGTCGCTGTTCTGTCAATTACATTTACTCCACAACCAATCATAGTTAATCACATTCTAATGGCCACAATCATTGGTCACTTGACATCATCTGGTAGCTTTGGCCAGAATTCAGCAACGTTTAGGACTGCACTTCAGATATAGCTCAGTCTAAAGGAAGGCTATTGCCCAATACAAAGTAGGCCAAGACAAGTACCCGATAAGGGAAAGGCTCTTGGCCAAGAACAAAGCCAGTGGACAATTCTCATGGGCAAGCAGCTCAGAAGTTCTGTCTCATTTGGTTTGGTAAAGAAATGTAGTCTGCTGCAAACTCAACCTGGTGCTAGCAGTGGCTTTTGTCGTCTGTTGATAGCCTTTGCAGTTTAGACCCAGATCAGGATCTGGATCCAAACCGTTTGACACTGATGGTGTTCTTAAAAGAATTTTTTGAAAAATGTCAGCAGAAGACAACAAAAACATGCAAAATTACCCAGCTTGCAAAGAATTTAGGATTGTTATTAGGATCATAATCATATTTGCTCCTTGTCAAAGGTTAAATGTATTAATGTATTCATTAACATAAACTTGTTGAATGGCTTAAATCCGTCTCGCACTTAACCACACACATTCATTAGCAGATTACTATTTATTATATTTATAAGTAAAATTTACCCTTATTACACCAATATTTTTTGTCCCGAAAGTGTTGTCTGCTTTTTATGTATGCTGCATATATTCAAGTGCACTTCAGACTTCAGTAAAACCTGTCTTAAGCGGCCACTCAAGGGGAGCATTCTGCAATAATTTCTACTTTCATTAAGCTACCATTTTCCATTAAGACCCTTGTTTTGTATATTTTTGAGTGGCTGCTCAAGACAGGGTTTACTGTAGATTTTTTCATTGAAGCGAACAATACAAACCCTAATTAGACTGGAACCAGTAGGAACAGCCTAATCTGGCTCCATATGGTTAGCAATATAAGCTACCTAAGAACATAAGCAGATGAGAAAGTACACAACAAAAGTCGTGACTGGCGAGAAAAGGTTACACTTCAGACTGTTTGATGCAGACTATGATGGTCACTGATATAAAAAAAAAGTCCCAATTCGATTCTATAATTGTTCATACCAAGGTTAGAATTTCCAAATCAATGTATAAAGCGCCACCTACAATTTGCAGCAGACAGCAATTTCCAATTTTGCTGCTTTTAATAAAATTAACAAATAAGGCATGATATTTCAAAATAAGGAAAGATGTCGCAAAATTTGTCATCTGCTGCAATTGTGATTTGCGCTTCAAGGGTTAAGATGTACTTCAGTCATTACAGCAGCGCTTCACTCCATTTAGGGGTTGGCCATTCCAACCAGTAAAATCGTCCAAGGAAAATTATGTCCCATATGTCTGTAGAACACTCGTCTTAATGTAGCCGTACTACTGCTTTGTACTACATGGTCTGCTTTGGGTGAAGTCATATTTGTAGTTAATTTGGTAAATAAACTAAATAATGTTTTTGCTGAAGATGCAGGGAAGGTTGATGAACTATTAACCTTGGCTTCCAATCAGAATTACTGTTAAGCAAATTACTTTTTTGTTTGTTTTCCTGTCAAAACATATCTTCCAGGTATATCTTGTTAAAAACAACTTTGACACATGCAAGTGATAAATGGACAACAGTAACTGCCTATTACATAAAAAATGTGTTGCTTATTCTAGTTATACCCGCTTTTTTCTTTAGAAAAAAAGGGTATATTAATTTCATGTCAAAGCCAGTCCGTCGTCCGTCTGTCCGTCCGTGCGTACGTCCGTCCGTCACGTTTCTTGTAAATGTATCTCCTCCTAAACCGTTAGAGGTAGCAACTTCAAACTTTGTAGGTGAATAGGTCACATGATGTAGAGGGTACTGGGCGACATTTCGTATGACCTTGACCCCAAGGTCAAGGTCAAAGGTCAAATATTGTATTTTCTTGTAATTGTTTCTCCTCCTAAACGAATAGACGTAGCAACTTCAAACTTTGTAGCTGAATAGGTCACATGATGTAGAGGGTACTGGGCATTATTTTGTGTGACCTTGACCCCAAGGTCAAGGTCAAAGGTCAAATATTGAATTTTCTTGTAAATGCATCTCCTCTTAACTCCTAAACCTTTTGAAGTAGCAACTTCAACAAACTTTGTAGCTGAAAAGGTCACATAATGTAGAGGTTACTGGGAAATATTTTGTGTGACCTTGACCCCAAGGTCAAGGTTAAAGGTCAAATAATGTATTTTCTTGTACATGTAAATGTATCTCCTCCTAAACGGTTAGACCTAGCAACTTCAAACTTTGTAGCTGGATAGGTCACATGATGTAGAGGGTACTGGGCAACATTTTGTGTGACCTTGACCCCAAGGTCAAGGTCAAAGGTCAAATATTGAATTTTCATGTAAATGCTTCTCCTCTTAAAGCTTTTGACGTAGTAACTTCAAACTCTGTAGGTGCATAGGTCACATGATGTAGAGGGCACTGGGCAACATTTAGTGTGACCTTGACCTTAAGGTCAAGGTCAAATAATGTACTTTCTTGTAAATGCATCTTCTCCTAAACTGTTGGACGTAGCAACTTCAAACTTTGCAGGTGCAAAGGTCATATGATTTGGAGGGCACTAGACAACATTTGGTGTGACCTTGACCCATAGGTCAAGGTCATATAGTGTATTTTTTGTAAATGCTTCTTCTCCTTAACCATTGGACATAGCAACTTCAAACTTTACAGGTGCATAGGTCATATTATGTTGAAGGTACTGAGCAAAATTTTTTGTGACCTTGACCCCAAGGTAAAGGTTATAGGTCAAAAAGCGGGTATTTGCGATGGTGTACCATCGACTTCTGCTCTAGTTCTTATTAATTTTAATGGTAGACAACTTCAGTTCAGACATTTATTTTGGAGAAATTTGAAGATAAAAACTGTGAAATCAACAAAAGTATTGTCAAACTGGTCTGGTCTAGACAGTTAAAAATCATAAGTTTCCATGATGTGGCAAAATATTTAGCAGCATGCATTAGAAAAAACAACAATGCCATAAATCTCACACACCTTATCACAGAAGGAAGGGAGTTTAATCACAGAAGGAAGTGAGTTTGTTTTCAGACTTCTCTGTTTTCAATTTGACCCCCAACAAGCCATGCTTTGTACCCATAGCATGGTTGGTATTGAGTGATACATACCCCATTACCAGATAGCTTTTGATATGGCTCTTTTGATATGTTGATATAAAAATTCATGGTTGGTAAACCTTTGGACAAACATTTCATACCCTGATAATCCTCTGTATGGATGAAAGACTTGTCATGTAAATATTGTCAAAAAGTAATTTAATAATAAAAGACTTGGTATCATCCCAATAATTAAAAAGACCCTATAATACAAAACATAGATAGACATGCATTTCTGTTCTGACATCACCAAATACTGATTATGCACAGGTCTGGGGAATCTCTGAAACACGCGATTGTAAATTATCGCTTAAATGTGCGATAGCGGACTGCCCATGTAAAGGGAAATCAATCTAAACGTCATAAGGGGAAATAAGTTGGTGGTCAACTTCCGTTTTGTTGGCATTCATATATCGCGCATTCCCGCGACGACCATCACCACATGTCTCGCCTTTTGCAAGTTGGTGCCCTAGATTCAGAAACATTACAACACACTAATAAGAGATTACAAATAAATATTTAACCATCAGAACCTCGGCCACAAATCAATGATAAAATTGATGTGAAAATGGTTAGAAAAAAAATTACAGGTTTCTGTCAGAAGAGGGTTCAATTTGGTGATTTTTTCCCTGAAAATTTCCTTTGTTTACCGTTTAGCTTCTCACCCCTTGGTCCGAATGCATCCTAAAAAATATCGATCGAATCAGTGGAAAAGGGCAAAAATGATAAACCAATAATCGAATTTCTATCGCTCAGAACCACGACGCAGTTGAAGGATAACTACCTCTGTCAGCAAGTCTGCCAATCTCAAGCATGGCCGCGCCTTTGAGCGATAATTTTGATCGCTTGTTTCCGAGATTCCCCAGACCTGATGCACCAGTCATTTGTACCCACGGCCCCTTTAGGGCCTGGGATAGCGGGGGCATAGCGTGATTTAAGTACCAAGTTGATATAGTTCAGTGGCCATGGGTGGGGATATTTACCAGGGTTTGACATAAAAATGTCCTTGCAGTGCAGGGCATATACCAGAGCTTTGACATAAAAATGTCCTTGCAGTGTAGGGCATTACCAGAGCTTTGCAGAGTGTAAAGTCAATATCCCTGCCATTCCCCGGTCCCAGGGGGGGCCGTGGTTGCAAATGACTCAGGTGCATTACAGCATGTTGGGCCTGATCTGAACCCAAACTGTTAACAGAGTGATACTCTGATAGAACTCCTTAAAGTATTTTTTTGAAAAAAAATCAGCGGGCGACAATTACCCAGAGTGCAAAAAATTAACATTTTGTTAATAAATAAAATGCAAGAATACAGTTGTACTGATAAAAAAGAAGATTGTCTTGGCCCAATTTTTCACAATAAGGAAGAGATAAAAGAAAACATTTTAAATAATAAAATGGGATAATCTTTATCTCTGTAGTGTTGATAAACATTATGACAGACTGTCAAAATAATAACAATGAATTAGGATAATGTTATCAGATGAGCCATGTCAAGAAACAATCTGGTTGTCTTCAGGCTAAGTGACCAGTTACGACTCAAACCAGCCTACGAGAGATTAATCACTAGCTATTAACCATTAGCCGTCATTCATGACTTTTGTAGTTGGTTCCTCTTGTCTGCTTATTACTTTAGGGAGTCCCTCATCAGAAGGTTACTTTTTTAGCTCTGCAAACGGTTTATTAGCTTCCTAACAGTAACATATTATGTTCTTAGGTAGCCTGTATACAAACAATATGGACCCAGATCAGACTGCTCCTAAGTGGAGCAGTCTTATCAGGGTTCATATTGTTTGCTTCCATAAAAAAATCTAGTCTGAAGTGCACTTGAATATATGCAGCAGACATAAAAAGTAGATAACATTTTAATAACAAAAAAGCGGTGGGAATAATTAAGCAGAATATTGAAAGCATTGCAGGTTTTTTGTGTTTGACATCCCACCAACAGCTAAGGTCATATGGAGACAGGGGCCATGCATACAGTTTGGAGAAGCCTGGGATCAAACCTGGGACCCCTGGTTTACCAGCAGTTTATCCACTACATCATGTATTGCATATGGTATAAATCAGGTTTTCTCGGGAAGAGGTTCAAACGATTGCGTATTTATAACAAACTCAGATCTAGGTAAAATGGTCACCATCAATATGACATTGACAAACAGCAAAGAACCTGTATTTGCACAGTATGATCAGAGTGTATGCTTGTTGCAGATAGAGTATGCAAGTAATTTGGACAGCATGTACCTTTTGTAGTACATCTTCTGTTCACTGAAATGGGTTTTACGTGTTTTTGTTGAGTTTTTAGTTTTTCTATGGTCCATATAAGGAGTAACCAAAGACCGAGGACATTATCATAATAAACTATCTTGCCACCTTTAGTAAACAAACTATTGAGTCATAAATGTAGGTAGGCCTTATGATGTAGGCCGACAAAGCCAGGATTTTTTTACCTGTTTTTCCATCTCATCCTACCAGTGCAGAGAGCGCTGACTTTGTCCTTTGCTTTGATGTTGCAGACCCAATGGATCATGGCATTGTTGTTAGGCCGCAGTAGGTTCTTGGTGTCTATTCTCATGGCCCATGTCTCTGATTTGTGCAGAATCACACTTGTCACAATTATTGCATACACCCATCCTCTGGTCAACAGTGGCAGATGGTTGTTGGTTAGACTGGCTCCAGTCCTTAAAACAATTTTTCATCAATGTGTCATATCATATACTTGTAGCCAGTCTAACTCTGATGGCTCTGTTTTAAGACAGAGCCATCAGAGTTAGACTGGCTACAAAGTATATGATATGTCACATGGATGAAAATTTGTTTTTAGGACCGGAGCCAGATAGTTGTGGAAATTGACAGAACTTGCTGCATGCATAATTGACCACAGCCGGCTTGCAGCAGCCCCCAGCAGAGAGCATGTCACTGAGGTAGCAGAATTTCTAGACAACTTCAAGCTTTTTGTCAACTTGTCTGTAACAATCACCTCCCATCAATGCACCTTGCACCTAAACTCAGGGTTTGTTGAAGGGTGCCCTTGATACCATGCATTTCTAGTGCATGCACATCAAGCAGACACCAGTCAGAAGATTGCATTTTGCTACCCATTCCTAAAGGGGTCCTTTCTAGAGTCCTTCAACAGTCCAGATTTGTGCCAGACACCAGAATCTTTGTCTTTTCCCATGTTCACAGTAACTTTCTACTCCATCTCTGACTTCCACCCAATCGGAACTGCCTCTGCCAATTCCGCAAAATTCCATGGTATCAGACCATGGATGTACATCGAGGATCTACTTTCATAACGCGGGTGATAGAGTGATGCTGACATTATATGACATGACGCTGAAGTCACAGAAACCATCTTAACACAATAACAAGTGTGATTGCAGCAAAACAACATAAAATAAATGAAGTTTATGTTTTTCAATAAAATATCGCTGTAGGGATATTTTATTGAAAAATACACAAACTTCATTTATTCTGCTGATTAAACTTTTCAGTTATTCAGAAAAATGGATTTTAATAGGGCTTAACTCACATGCTAAAAAACTAATATTCCTTATGCATTTTCCGGCTAGCAAAATGGAGTTTTTTCGTACATATTACAACGTGTAATGCGCCTTACATACACCCGAGGCTTGATTTGATTATCAAATTGTGCCGGACTTTCCCGAATGAAGCTTCACAATCAGTTCCTTTGGCAATGATCATCATACAGCATCTCCGCTGGACAGCTGTGCGGAACTCCTATGAACTCTTTGCAACCTTTTGTGTGTTCAGTGAAGACAGGCCAGAGATTATGTAATAGTTATATCATAGTTTGTCCGCCTGTACGTGGAGATAATCCATGAGCTTTAGCAAGTGGATTATCTTACGTACAGGTGGACAAATATGGTATAACTATTTTATACCACCTGCATCAGTGTAGACCTTGCACATCACATGATATTTCGTTATAAAGTTGGTAAGGGTAGTATGAAAAACCTTTTTTTCATGCTCAGCTCATTAATGAGCATGAAATTTCAACTGCTCATAAAAAATGAAATGCTGAAAATAAATACTTTGCTTGCTTTCAAATGCTCAGATGTTGTATTTGTTATGCTAATAGATGTTAAATGTGATAATTTCATTGAAATCACATTTTTAGCCCGTAATCATCATAATTTTGCCATATACATGCAACATTGTTATGGGCGTCATTTCATGTTACCAAAATATATAATTCACTGTTGTTTTATCAATTTTGATACATGGTGTTATTTCACTCCCAGACGTGGCATCATATGTCAATTAATCTTATTTTGACATGGTCAGCAAAATAAAGATAAAAACCAAGAAAACAACCAAATACAAAAGCGTGTCATCAGATTCTAAAAGTGTTAGAAAAGGAGAAAAATAGTGGAATTTTCAAATCAAGTGACCTGAGACATTGACCAATCCTTTGTTGGAGGTTAGGTCAATACAAAAGATACCATCCCAGCAGTTTATAAGATCATCAAATACGATTAAAGATTATAATGAATTAATATGTTAAATCTTAACCTTTGCCATGTTTAGGCTCAAATCATAGCATGTAACCCATATTACTAAATGACATCCGTTTTAGTCTGCAGCTCCTTGTTGCTGAAAAACTATTTTGGCCTTTCGGAGGAATTTCCATATATTTCCATATAAAAGCACCTACAGGAATCAAAGGTTTTATTCATTCCATGTCAATTAGATAGCCACATGGTAAAATAGATGTACTATATCTAACCACTTTCCCGCCATTCACGACTTGTCGTCTGCTCTTTCATCTGCTTATTTTCTTAGGTAGCATATATTGCAAACAATATGGACCAGAACAGACTGCTTCCAAGGGCACAGTCTGAGGGTTCATAGTGTTTGCTTTCATGATGTAATCTAGTCTGAAGTGCACTTTGAGTGATTGGAGCAGACGTGAAAAGCAGACAACATTATATCAGGACAAAAAGTACTGGTGTTAACATTATGTATAAGGAAAATATTGTATGTTGATATTTAGATTTGGCAGTGTAGGGCGTAAGTTGAAAAATTGTTCATTCAGCAAACATTAAACAAGCTACTACTGTATGTGGGCTACTTCAAAAAGTTTACTACTTCAGAATGTTTGCTTAGTCATTGACTAATCTGAGGTATCACCAAAATGGCCACCAGGTCAGTCCAGACAAGAAAAATATTTTAAAATTCTGGAGAAATTTTTTGTTAAAACAGTTTCATATTTTGCTTTTTCAATCTCTTTTTTATACTCCGCCACTTTAAAAAGTGCGGGTTATTATGTTATACCCTCCATTCAAAAAATTGTGTTCGAGCGTACGTCTGCCCGTCCATCAGCGCATCATTTTCACTCTGCTGGGAGCATTTTTTAGCCAATTTTCTTCAAACTTGCTATGAGAGTTGATATTGGGAAGGAGTGTCCTGGGAATGCAGATGGGTAAATTTTGGCAAATAAGTACAGAGTTACTGCCCTTGATTGACGTTAGAAATTGGTTTTCACTCTCTGTCTTTGGCATTCCTTTACCGATTTTCTTCAAACTTGGTATGAATGTCGATATTGTGAAAGAGTGTTCTGGGATTGCAGACGGGTAAATTTTGACAAATAAGTACAGAGTTATAGCCCTTTTTTCAAAATGATTTTCTTTGCATTGATAATATCCCGTGGCGGGGTATGTTGCATGCCTGCAGCGCTTTTATTTATGTAAATGATTATTTATAGCCTTTGCTCTTTCCCTACTAGTGGCAACTTTTGTCATCAGGCCCTACAGAAAGACTGGCCTGATCTTGATCCAATCTGTTTTACAATCTGATGGTATTCCTGAAATATTTTTTTTTAATTTCTTTTTCAGATATGGCAATTTTTTTCTATAATAAAACACGCAAAAATACCCAGCACTCAAAGAGTTATTTATCATTTTGCCCTGATATTGATGAACATGTAAGTTCTGATCTGGATCTAAACCATTTGACTCTGAAGGTGTTCCTGAAAGAATTTTTCAAAAAGTTATTTTTTTACACTGTTTTATGCCAAAACCTCCGAGTGCAAAGTCTACTGCAGTGCTAGTGGGATGCCTTACTGATAAATTATGAAATTGTTGTGTACTTTTCAGGTGACACACAGAGGAACTGGGGCGGACAATGGCGTAGCCAAAACGCTGAAAAAGTTACGCACAAGGGGAGACTACTGGAACAAGCAGAGATTCTCTTCAATTGCGTCCCTTTTCAAAATAGGAACTTCTCTTAAAGGAAAGAATTTGCTTCCAAAGGGAGCGAATTCTTACCTTTAAGAGCGGTTCCTTTTGGTATGGAAAATCACTTTCACCACATTAGGTAACCTCCCTTGAATGTTACTATTTTTATTACGCATGTGCGTAACTGCATAATGGGAGCTACGCCAATGGAGGAGACAACTGTATAAGGTACCATTCCAAAATGAACCACTGTTTTATACCAAAACCTCCGAGTGCAAAGTCTACTGAGGCACCCAAGTGGAACGCCTTACTGTTTAATTATGAAACTGTTCTGTACTTTCCAGGTGACACACAGAGGGACAGGGGAAGTACAGGTGCTCAAAATGATCATAGTCCATGCCAACCTGTATATAGTAGCTTTCTAAAATAAAACACTGTTTTGTGCCAAAACCTCAGAGTGCAAAGTCTACTGTGGTGCCCTAGTGCCATGCCTTACTGGTTAATTATGAAACTGTTCTGTACTTTCTAGGTCGAACATAGTGGAACTGGGGAGGAGACAACTGTATAAGATACCAAAACCTCTGAGTGCAAAGTCTACTGAGGCACCCTAGTGGGATGCCTTACTGATTAATTATGAAACTGTTCTGGTCTTTCCAGGTGACACACAGAGGAACTGGGGAGGTACAGGTGCTCAAAATGAACAAAGTCCAAGACAACCGCCCCAATGTCTTACGAGAACTCCAGCTCATGAATAGACTGTCTCATGAAAATATTCTCAGGTGAGTTATCAAAGTAAGAAAGACGGCAAAGATCAGGATACAATACAATCAAGTACCAAACCAAAGCCAGGATACCACATGGGAAAGTAACAAAAATACAATAAACACCACCAACAAGAGCAAAGAGGTCAGCCGCTTCCCAGCCGATGACCACAAGGCAACATTGAACAGGCGCAAAAGCATGAGAAACACAAAGAAACAAAAAACACAAATGATCCACAAAAGAGGTACATGTACCGCCTTGGAACTGGAGGGCTTAAACTGGATTCACGGCGCCAACCTCACCCTTAGTTCAGATTTGGATCAAGACACATAGATGTTTGGTTTGCATGTAAGACCCCTAGCTTATCAATGCATCATCTCCAAAAACATATAAATCAAGATATAAAAAGGAGATAAAGCAAAGATAAGGACTCAACAGTACATAAAACTGAATACCGGAGCAAAAGAAATCCAACAGGCCTGACAACAGCCAAAGCATCAGGCCCCTACCATCTCATCAATAGATAAGTCTTTAAGTTGGAACTGTCTGAAGTCTGACCCACCAGCATTCAATTAAAGAGGAAAAAGCCTTGAAAAATATTTCAAAGATATGAGTGGAGTTTGATCACTTCAACCAGTCTCTGATCATTGCACTATCTTGACAATCAGCAGCTGATCAAGCCAAGAAGACTAACCTCTCTCTTTTTATACCCCGCCACACTTTAGTGTCGGGGTATTATGTTATACCTTTCGGTGTCTGTCCGTCTGTCCGTCCGTCCGTCCGTCCGTGCTCACCATTTCCAATCGATAACTTGAGTATTTATTCACGGAATTTTTTCAAATTTTGCATACATATGTTATCGGCGATGAGTGGTGTGGGATTGTTAATGGGCAAAATCCGTCCATTTTTAACGGAGTTACTGCCCTTTTCCGTATTGGAAAAATGGTTTCTGGCCTGTTATTCCTTTACTGTTCATGATATCTGAATGAAACTTCACAGATATGTTGCACATCACAGGTTACATATTGTGACTAAGGACCGTCACTCTGACCTTCCCAGTTTGTGAGTTATCTGCCCTTGATAGGTCTGAAAAAAGGTTTTTGACCTATTTTTCCTTTACTATATGGAATATCTGAATATAACTTCACAGATATGTTTCACATCAGAGCTTACATATTGTGACTAAGAACCGTCACTCTTACCTTTCCCATTTGTGAGTTATCCACCCTTGATTGAATTAAAAAATGTTTTTTACCCGTAGTTCCTTTACTATGTGGAATATTTAAATGAAACTTTACAGATATGTTTCACATCAAAGGTTACATACTGTGACAAAGAACCATCACTCTTACCTTTCCAGTTCATGAGTTATCCGCCCTTGATTGATCTGAAAAATGGTTTTTGACCTGTAGTTCATTTACTATATGGAGTATCTGAATGAAACTTCACAGATATGTTGACCATCAAAGGTTACATATTGTGGGTAAGGATCGTCACTGTTACCTTTCCAGATTGTGAGTTATCCACCCTTGATTGATCTGAGAATTGGTTTTTGACTTGTAGTTCATTTCATTTGTCCGTGCTCACTGTTTCCGATCGATAACTTGAGTATTTATGCACAGAATTTTTTCAATTTTGCTTACATATTGTTATTGGGGATGAGTGGTATGGGATTGTTAATGGGCAAAATCCGACCATTTTCGATGGAGTTACTGCCCTTTCTCCCTTTAAAAAATGGTTTCTGGCCTGTTATTCTTTTACTGTTTATGATATCTGAATGAAACTTCACAGATATGTTGAATAGTAAAGGTTACATATTACAACGAAGGACCGTCACTCTTTCCAGTTCATGAGTTATCCGCCCTTGATTAATCTGAAAAATGTTTTTGACCTGTAGTTCCTTTACTATATGAAATATCTGAATGAAACTTCACAGATATGTTGATCATCAAAGGTTACATATTGTGACTAAGGACATCATATCACTGTCTATCTCAGTTCTGTTGCTATTTAGGCAT
This sequence comes from Loripinus fragilis, assembly GCA_964019695.1. NCBI lineage: Eukaryota > Metazoa > Mollusca > Bivalvia > Lucinida > Lucinidae > Loripinus > Loripinus fragilis. Next base: position 84,374 of record CAXHUL010000038.1, on the reverse strand, counting down.
TATATATCTCACAAAATAACTTTTGGTGCCCCCAGCAGTGGCGGGGTATTATGCAGTGCTTGCGGTGCTTTTATTTCTGTCTCTCAATCCATCATACTGATAGCTGTCATTTATTTGATATTTTACCTGCAAGTATTATCTGCTGATAGCCTTTGCAAACAGTTTAGGCCCAGATCAGGCCCAACAATGTTGGGCCTGATCTGGATCCAAACTTTTTTGACACTGATGGTAATCCTTAGGCTTTATAACATTAATTTTGAAAAGTATCAGCAGATAACAAAAAAGCACCAGAATTTCCCAACATGCAAAGAGTTAAACTCCAGCTGTAATGTTTTTAGAACTATTTTCTTGCGATAACTTTTACTGCGTCATTTATTGAAAAACTTACCCTGATGAAAAGTATTAAGAAAGCCTGGAACATCTCCGCCAACTTCTCTAAACGGTTCCAGCAGGTTCCCCTGTGCTTGATTATTTTAAGCAAAGGGCAAATAAACCAAGTCCTAGGTGTCAGTCAAAAAGTTACATTGCACCCCCCTAATTCAATTACTTAAAACTAAAGCTATGGATGGATTGTTCAAATATAATGGAAATCGCGCCAAATTTGCTCGTGCGTTAAGTTAGTTGGATCATCTCATAACCGTTCATTTCATAGCATGTGCATAAGAGAAAAATGGCATGTCATACGAAAACCCAACCTTTGCTCCTATAAATGAGCCTGCTTAAAGTTGATTCTACATATGCATGGGGAATTGTGAGCATGCAAACAGCAGTTTTATGTTATACACAGCCTTTGAATAATGGGATATGCACCTCTTACGAATGATTTTTGAGACTACCCCTTTCAGTCACGCCTATACAAATTTTTACCTGTCAATAAAAGACTATGAAATTTAGGACAAATTCAATCTATTGCACAATCTTCATCTATATACCCAAAACATTGTTCAGATCTTTTGGAGATTCTGGCGGAAAGTCTCCTCTACAACTTTCATCGCGAACGCATTTTGCTAAAATTGAAGATAAAATGTTATTGCGAAAAATTAGTTCTAAAACCTTAACTGGTAAATATTTTTGGTCAAATTGAGAGGCCTCTCATCTCAAACTGGAATAGTTCATCTATCTTAAAATTCAAACCGATGATAATGAAGGGTTGTTCTCATGTTGATACAGATCTCAGGCCAAACCACTTAAAAACCACAAAATTGTAATATTACATCTCATTTGAATGAAAATAACTTTTCTAAATTAATGAGGCCATTATAGTCTGAATTATTTTATTCAATTTGATACTGAAGTGCTATATCATAAGTTATCTGCTGGCTTGAAAAATATGATGAGATTCTTTCAAGATGTTTTATTAAAACAAACAACATTTATGTTTTCAATATGTAGCCTGGCATTAAATTTTTGCCCTGAAAATGTTGTCTGATTTTTACATCTGTTGCATATATTCAGATGCACTTCAGACTACTTTAGATCATGGGAGCAAACACTTTGGAGGGAATAGTCTGATCTGGGTCCATATTGTTTGCACCAAAACAGTTGAGCATGAAAAAAACTTTATAACTTGAGGCCTGGACCCATGTGAAACTTTTTTTAATGGTTTGACCCACAGTTCATTTGCTATGGCTGCATCAATTTTACTTCAAAATCAGAAAAAAAAGTGAAGTGGTTGAAAAGTTTGAGTGAAATCATTGTAGTGGATTAGGGAGTACTCTATGAAAGCTGTTAGTGTCTGGCTGATGTCCTCATTGAGACAGTAGAACTTAGTGTCCAAACTATTTGAGTGGGCAGGTTATGATGATGAGCTTCTTATCAAGTGTGTGGACACCTATACTCAGCATAACTAATAACGTTAACATATTCTTCCATCTGGTTTAATACAATGAACCTGGGATGGCTCATGTCCCAGCATTTTCAGTTTTTTTTGCAAATGAAAACTTTCCATCATAATTCATTTTTCCAAAATGGTTCCAGATTCAGTCTGATCCGTTCAGATCTGGTGTTTTTGCGAGGGTTATAGCTTCATTGCAAGCCAAGGGTACTATGTCCATATGCTTATGGAATGAAGTGGATTAAGTACCCTTGGCTTGCGAAGATGGGGTTATAGGGTGTTTTCACCCTTTTCCATTGACTTTGATTTTACGGAGTAAGGATAAAGTGTCTTGTCAAAAAAAACATACACGAAAAAGCAAATTTTCAACAAATGAAATGGCACATCATACTACATGTATTAATTTTGCCAAGTATAGCCAACCCCGCTTATCTTCCAGCTGTCCACTCCTAATCAGCACTTCAGATGATTTAATATACAGTAGTCATTTAAAAATGTGTGTCACATTTAAACACCACCACAATATAAGGAAAAAATATTGTTAAAATTTAAAATATGCCTTTACTTTTTTTGCATGTATAGCCAACTTCACCTGTCTGTCTAGCAGCCCACAGTATTTAAACATCTTACAATTGCAATACAAAAATGTCAAAATAATTTTAAATTATATGTGGCTGTTAATCGTCACCTTAAAGAAAAAACCTCAAAATACAGGTTTACTATTAAAACAAAATAAAACATATTGTGGTCTAATATCTGATCCATTATGGCATGATTACCTTACTCAAATTTATAAGGTCTCAGTACATTGAAAAGCTTGATTTTAACCTATTTAAATCTATATTATTGTCCCACTTGGTTTGTCTTTCCATCCATCTGTCAACAATTTACATTATGGCAGCAGTGATCAGACTTGGGGTCAATTACTTTGAAAAGTAATTAATTATTTACAATTACATTGGAATTTGTTCAATCAAATTACAATTACAATTATATGGCTTTTGAACCAAGTAATTAATTACATTCAATTACTTTGCCCAATGTAATTAATTACATTACAATTACATTTCACTGCTGCTTAAGACTTAAAGAGGCTTTAACATATTTTTTATCTCTGATATATTTGAAATGAGTTAAAAAATCCTTAAAAAAAATCTCAGTAAACCTTAACATGTCCATTAGGAGGACTATCTCTTTTAGATGTTTTTCATAAATCATTTAGTTTTCTTACATTTTCTTGCCTTCCAATCAAAATATATATACAAATATTAATGCATAATTACCCCCTTGTATGATCTTATAAAGCCCGCTTTGAATTTCAAAACTTCATGATGAGCGCTTATTAGAGCAATAGTTGTAATTACCCGCGGCAAATAAGGAAAAAATGTTTAAATGGTATGTTTGCATTCACTCCATTATCATAAATGGATAGTAAATATTTAAGTAGAGGCTTTTTATGCATAATATGATCATGATTACTACCTGAGTACAAAGTTGGATTGTAGCAAACACCTTGCTTCATATCATCTTGTTGATCGCATGAAACTGAAGTCTAATTTCTGAAGAAGAAAAATCCTCAACAGAACTTGTCAGCTTTCAATGATCTTGATGGGGAAGATAGAGCTGGTTTCTTTGCTTTAGTTGTCTTCTTGATGTCTTGTTAGTGTTCTGTAGCTCGATCTTCCTCAAGATGCTCTTGATTGGTCTGCAGTGTCAGATTATGGTACATGTATTTCCTGGTCATACTCGCTTACTTTTTTGTTTGTCAATATGTACTGATACAAAGACTTTTTAGATTGAAAATCTTGTGTTTAGATAGTCGGGGTCACAGGTTTGGTAAACAGTGAAGATAGTGCAACATTTCATCAGGGTCTGCACTGTTTGCTAAGACAAAAATGATCTTCAGAGAAAGAAATACATTTTTTTTTATGAAATTATAACCTGTGACCCCTCAATATATACAATGGACCATCCTGACTAAGCTGTAGCAAACTTTATGGAAAATCCCATTGGTCTGAAAAAAAGTCATTTACAAACACATCTTATCTAAGTCTTCATAGTTTGTGGTAAAGTACCTATTTACATATTTTCAGGATTTAGTGGCAAGTCAGCCTCAAAATACTGAAGTAGGCTGATCTGGTTTATGTTTTTACTATCTAAGGATGCTTGAAATCGTTCATAAAGGCATATAATTATGCAAATTTTTAGAGTTGAATTTCTAAAATTCAGGATTCAGAAATTTTGATCTTTCACCCATGGATGCAGATTTCCAGTGGAAAAAGGGTTAGACTTAACAGCAAAGTTCAGTACCATAAAACTTTACTTTGGTTATTTATCGGATTTCTATTTGCGGTATATATTTTAAAATATCATGGAGAAGTAAGAAAAATATTGTCAGAGAAATCTAAAGCTGTAGAAATGCTCTCACAAATCGCTCATTGTGCTCGAAAATTGATTTGTCACCAAATTATTCAGTGCGAAAAATTATTCACCTCGTAAATTATGATGTTACCTGATATTATTAATGTTCCTTTACTTTATGGTTTGTCAGTCCGTTATGCTCTTTGCTTTCCTTTGAAGATTCACAAATCTGATTACAGGTAAATCTTAGGTCAAAATAAATAAGAAATTTTTTAGGTTTAAACTGATTATTTTCTTATCCATCAGTTTTAACATTTGTTTTAGGTGCTCAAAAGAACTGTCCCATCGAGACGGTTCTTTTGTGTACCCACAACATATGTTTTGGTTGATATATAAGAAAAAATAATAATTACACATCGTTATCTGGATTCCTGGTAAATTTTAGTAAGTACTTTCAAGGGAAGCAACAATCATAATATTGATTTACCTCCCTTCTCATTGCCGAAAGTCGAATTTCTGCCATTGCTCCATTGATAACCATTGACCATTGGCTACCTTTTGCAGAAAGGAAACTGAATAACAGTTACTCATCATCATCATCATCATCATCATCATCATCATCATCATCATCATCATCATCATCATCATCATCATCATCATCATCATCATCATCATCATCATCACCATCATCATCATCATCATCATCAGGTATTTGATAAACATTCAGGTGTAGGGACATCGTCCACATGAGTTGCCCACCCCTCCAGCTAGCCAGATCTCACCTGATCTTTAGGTTTCCGTTAATTATTGATTTGTTCTATTCTATTCTGTCATTTTATTTTCCAGGTTTATGGGTGTTTGTGTTCATGAAGGGCAACTGCATGCTTTGACGGAGGTAAGTTTTTGACCATCACAGAAGCATCTTCTTGTAGGAATTATGGTTTTACACCCCAATCAACACTATTCGGCTTATGTCAGACATTGTCAGCTATCTCACAGATCCTGTGTACATAATTTTGGTGGTGGTTATTATAACAATAACAGTATAAAATATAGGAAAAGCAAGTATTTAGAGTCATGTAGGCAATACTCAGATAGTATGTAAAGAGGAGTACGGTGGCTCAGTGGAATAGTGTTAGACTTGAGATAGAATAGTCACTGGTTCGAAACTCTGGAGGCACTGCATCGTGTCCTTGAATAAGACACTTTGTCCTCTGCTTAATACTGGCTCAACCCAGGAAGACAGGAAATTTGTGACGTAAAGCATCAACTTAAACAAATTTAACTAACACTTATCATGCTAAATCCGGTTTTGAAAATAGTATGGATAGAGATAAGCTGAGGCGAGTTCAATGATGCGAGCGGGTGCGGGCGCTTGTTGTTCTGGTACCTATCTTTATCTGTAAAGGGTAAAGCCTGGCGTCAGTACAAAGAACGCCTGAGAGCGCTCCCATCATTGGACTCGCCTCTGGTTTCTGTAAATGCATGCTGAAAACTTTAACCCATAAAGCGCCACCTATTATTTGCAGCAGATGACAATTTCAAATTTGGCGACTTTTTCGTAAATAACATATAAGGCATGTAAGGCATGATATTTCATGAGAAAGACAATTCTCATGAAATATCATACCTTATTTTTTCTGAAAATTTAGAAAGATGTCGCAAAATTTGTCATCTAATGCAGACGTGATTGGGGCTTTAAGGGTTAATTGGATAAAAAGAGGGGAGGAGTGTAGCAAGTAAAAATATCCAGCATCATGGTAACTGTAAAATTACTGCTGATGAGCTTCTTGGGAGTCCTGATACTTATATAGTTGCTAAGATAGGTTGTAGACATAAGGAATCAATAAAGTAGGTAATTAACTCATTCCATGACAACCTAGATTTTCGGAATATCGAAAAGGGACAGGCTGTGCAAGATCTTTGCTGTTGAGTACCTGAAAAGATGCATGATCCGTAACAACAACAACAACAGTGAAAGCCCTGGTCAGAAAATGCATATTTGTGGACAAATTTGGCTAAAACAAAGAGCAGTGTAGCACGTACATGTAACTCTATATAAATCCAATTTTATTTCAATCTCCTTCAGAACCATGTGTTATGGGTAATCATTGGAAGCATCTCATTAAAACGCTTCATATGAGCACTGAATGATCGTAAAATAAGAAAAATATCACAGTTTTGGTTGAAATTAAGAATGTATTTTCTTTACATGTTACAACCTATAACTCTATTTATTAATTCATTAACCTGCACGATATTAGCCATATCCTGAGAAAAACCACTCTGTTTATACCATAATATGATAATCAATCAGCATAGGTGCAGATCACCAGGCTGATCAGCCATGCCATCTAAAATATAAAATCCAATATTTCTAGATGCTAGCAGGTCTCTGCAGCTGAGAAGATTAGTTAGGTCTTTCCTTGACTCTAATATCGTCAATGGGCTTTAAAGCATGGCTAAGGCTTGTATAGGAACCATCTCACAAGAAACTGTGGATTAAAGTACGACCAGGAGCTGTAGTGTAGCAGATAGACCATTCCCCCATCATTGCAGAGTGTTCAGTCTACTGCCAACAATGAAAATCTTATGAGTCGGGGCATGGGATTTCCAACAATTTGACATTTTGACAAGTGTAGACTCGGACGAGCCTCTTCAGCCTCCTTTTAAGCTTAGAATCTCCAAATGGTGTTCAGTCAGTAGCAAATACAATCATAGAATACTCAAGCGACTAGCAAAGGCTCTGGTCAGACTGCGCGTATGTGCAGGCTGATCTGAGGCTTTGCTGGTTGCACATACCACATTGTTGGAAATCTCATGCACTGGCTCTTACATTTTTATGTGAATGTCTGGGTGTCGAATCAGAAAATACAAATGTATGGGTATTAAAGGGAAGATCTAAGACTGGGGGATACATTGGGTAGTACTCTATGACTGTTAAGCTACTAACTGAATATCATTTGGAGTTTCTCAGCTTAAAAGGAGGCTGCACAGGTTCGTCTTAGTCTATTTTTGTCAAAATACCACATTGTTGGAAATCACATGTCACAGCTCAATTTTCTTATGTTGTGAAGCTAGTTCAGGTCGTTAACCTCATGGCCAACTAAGCTAGCATGGCCACTTACCACAGCACAATTCATTTCTGAGGGGCCCGGTGGCTCAGTGGTAGAGTGCTTGACTCGAGATCGAGGGGTTGTGGGTTCGAGCTTCACCGGAGGCACTGTGTTGTGTCATTGAGCAAGACACTTTATCCTCTGCTTAGTTTTGGTTCAACCCAGGAAGATCCATCCCGCCATGACTGAAAAATAGTGACTTGTACGTAAAGAATCAAATCAAACAAAACAAACAAAAACATGGGTCGAAACGTTAGCCAATGAACAACTTAACCGGGTATCTGTTGCATCCAGACTAATCAAGTCCCATCAAAAGCATTTATAGTACTGGCACAAAATTGAAATTCATACAAAATTGACTTAGTTTCCTTTTAACAATAGAAAATATAAGATAGGGATCTATATAAGGTCATGGTGGGTGGGATCTTTAAGGTCAGCTCTCAATTTTATTATTATGACCTATCTTTGCCCTCTGATCATCACTGATCATTATTCTTATCATCATCATTATTAACATTCATGACAATTGATGTCTGCTTGCTTATCTGATGATTTACTTTGGTAGCCTATAATTTGCAAAACATATGAACCCAGATCAGACTGCTCCCTATGGAGCAGTCTGATGAGAGTTCATAGTGTTTGCTTCCATGATAAAAGTAGTCTGGAAAGCATGTGTATATTTGCAGCAGACATAGTAAGCATACAACATTTTCAGGACAAAAAATATTGGCAGGATAAGGGTTAATGATATGGCCATCTCTTGAAGCCTTTGCTTGTTGCCTACGCAAATATTGTTCTAGTCCATTTATGTGCAGAGATGCAGGTAATATTACCGTATGACATTACTAATGACTGTTGATATATTTGCAGTTTTCATGCTATTAAATTTACATATTTCGTAGGTACTCTCTGAAATTGTAACAGAGGCTTTTCCATTGAGAACCCACAATATATGTTCAAAGAGTATGGCCTTGCAGCCTTTATCTGACTCCGCAAAGGCAGACAATTTGACAAGAGATTTTAGACAAAGATAGATCTGTCATGCTAAATGAATTGACATATTTTCTGCCCTGTCAATCAGTGATATGATTAACCTGGATAATCAGGCAATCAACACATCAGTGACCACACATCTTCTTTTGTCGAAATTCATAAATGAATGTCACAGAACAAAACATTTGTATGTGTATTAGGACCAACACCTTTGGTCCTGTCCTTAGTCCCCGTCTTAGTCCAACCACGGCCTGTAAGTCATGACTTGCAAAACTTACTAAATTGGAATTGTGAAGTGTTTAATGTTGATGGTCAGCTGTAGTCCATTGTAAACAGAGAATTACTTGTTCAATCATCATCTAGTCTTTCAACTCAGACTGCTATTCCTCCTAATGATTTTAATACAAATACAGTAAATGTTCGAAAATTTTGAACACTAGTTGATTGCCAAAAATGCTCAGACAAACAGGGCAGACCCAAATCAGACTGCTTCTTCAAGAAGCAGTCTGATTAGGGTCTTCCCTGTTTGCTTTTCTGGCAAGCATTTCCTGAAAATCACAATTTTATTGGGAACAGAAATAGAAAAGCGTTCAAAAAATGTAGAACATTTACCACATACATTTATAATGTCCATGCAACATCTCACAGCCATATGATCCTTCACCCGAGCATCCACATCAGATATGATTGCTGATGTGGTGTATGCACTCTATCCGGATGTACAGTATTTTCTCAGTTGTTGCGATTTGACACTTTCAAGTCTTTTGTCAAACACCATCTCCTATATCCAAAACTTGCATTTTTTTTTTCGCAAATCACCTTTGCTCTGGGGATTTGCAGAGAGCATGATGAGTTTCTTTCAAATTGAGAAGAGAGATAGTGTGGTTCCCCAATAATTGAGTTGACACAATTGCAGAAAGGTTTGTCACCAAAAACAAGAAAGAGAGAAAAAATACCACTTTGACTGTATGCTTTGTCAAAGTAACAAAGTGAGCTTCAATGTACAGATCGCAACAAAGTGCACATGATAAGGATTCATTCCCACATTGTAGGATAGTTGCCAGGATATGTCCATGGCAAGTGACTAGGTGATTTGCTGTAGAGAGCCTGCTGTGTTGGGAGAGTGTGTGCATAATAGGCTTTCTGTGCTTACAGTAGTTATAGGGGAGGGAGGAGTGTAATGGACATGCTGTGCTTACAATAGTACAGGTACTACAGGGAGAGTTTGTGGTAGGGCTGATATATTGTTTACTAAGTCATTAAACATAAAAAACCTGTATCTGGTTTACCTGTTAACTTCCTATGATTAGTTTGTACTTATATTTCCCGTTTATTATAGGGTGTTACTCTATTACGAGTAGTTTATTTTGGCTTTCTGGTGCATTTGGAAACAATGGTTCCAAGCTTGAAACATCAAGCTGTTCTTAGAAGAGTAGCTATTCTTATCCTCTACAAATATGTAGCATAATTAGTTTGAAACACACCATTTTTTAAAGCGGGATGATAATTGTAGACTTGCATTTCCATACTTGGCAGTAACAGCTTTCAGTCCACAAGCTCAAGTTTGGCCAATAGTTCTCTTGACCTTGCAATTTTTGTTTTGTTTGATTTGATTCTTTACATCCACTCAACAATCTTTCAGTTATGCGGGACGGTTCTTCCTGGGTTTAACCAGTACTAAGCTAGGATAAATGTGTCTTGCTCAAGGACCACAACGCAGTGACGCCGGTGAGGCTCGAACCCGCTACCCTTCGGTCTCGAGTCAAGCACTCTACCACTGAGCCACTGGGCTCCCTTTGACCTTGCAATGACCACGTCCTCTGACTTAATATTGCAGATCTGTCTGACCATGGCCCTGTTGTTGGCCTGCAAGCACAGAAGGTTTGGCATGGTGAAGGGTCAAGTCTCAGAAAATTATCTCAGTTTCGTTCTTATCCCAATTTCTCACTTTCAGTAGAAACATATTATTGAATACCATTACATGTATCTCTATACAATGTAGTCAGCAAAACGGCAAGTTTAGAAACCAATAATTATTGATATAACATATATGTTTGAGTGTCCTAGTTATCATAAGAATCAATAGATAAGCCAATTTGATAGCCTCTCCTTGTATTTAGTCCATCCATTTGCATTTTAGCATCAGAATTGATCCTGTAATTGCAAAGCAAAAATATCTAAAACATACTGTATATTCTTTGATAAGGACCCAGTACATCTAAAGGGAGTAATGTATTTAGCACAGAGTTAAATAGAAACAATATATTTAGTAGAAACTAAAAAATAAGTGAGTATAATCAGGAAATACCACAATTACACACACCGCAGACCAACCCACAGCACCATGATGAAGAGCCACAGAACACTAAACAGTCAGGCAAAGTAAAGCAACCAGCTCTCTCTTCCTCATAAAGATTGTTGCAAAGCTAGAAAGAAAACTAAGTACTGCATGACAAAACAAGGACCCAACATAGAACCCCATAAACAATGGGAGCAACAATAAACAATGCATTAACAACAACAGAATCAATGACTTAGAACGGACAGCAGCCGAAGCCACTGGGGTGGGGTGGGGTGGGGGTTGGGGGCGTAAAAGCATTTGACTGACACCAAATCTAGATAGAAATTATACCTTCACTGATAATGTTTGCTTGTTGGGTTCTTAGTAGGTAGCCCATATGCACTTTTTACAGCGGGTGCAGTAATGCTGTATGTGCAGCTATCTAGTAGGGTTAGACCCTTAATAATGGGTCGGAACACAAGCAGGGCTCACCCTGCCATTAGCCATTGTTGCCATTTGCTACTAAAATTTAGAGTGGCTACAAATATATGTCATTGGCTAAAAGAACAGTCTAGGTGGTTAGAAAATTACATAATTTTGGATTTTCAAGTATTGTTTTTATTATTCCTTCACACATTATTATTGTGCCAATATATTTTACTCTTTGGATGCTGGATTTTTTTCAATACCATCCAGGTGTCAAACAGTTTAGATCTAGGTCAGGCCCGACAGCTACAACTTTTTCCATTTGGCTAAAGTGTTGGCTACAACAAAGTCTGAGCCAGAGTTAGCCCTGACAAGTTTATGTATGCTCTCAGATGAGGCTGAGCAGTGAAGGGCACATCTAAGCCTTGGTTGCTTGCCTATGATAAGGTGTGGTGGCTGATATATAGATTGAAGGCATTTTTTCTGATCATTGCTACATGCCTTGGAAGCTAAGGAAGTAGAACTATGACACGGGGGCTTAACTGTTGGATTTCTTTACTCTGGTATGCAGTGAGTCCTTATCTTTGTTTTATCTCCTTTTTATATCTCAATTTGTATGTACTAGGAGATGAAACCTTGATAAGTTAGGGATCTTTCATGGAACCAAACATCTAACTGTTTTAATAATCAAGAGAGTAGCGAGAAAACAGAACCAACAATAATCAGCGGTTAGTAGAACATAATTTATTAAAAGTTGACGTGTTTTGGGCTTACAAAGACATAAATAACATGAAAATAAAAAAAATGGTACACATAAATTGAAGAGAGCAGAATAAAACAATTGTATGGTTGTTTTTATGCCAGAAACAGTGTGGTGGACAGTCAATAAAGGTCAGGTTTAGAATCATGGAATCTGAGTACTGTTCATATAACTTATGTTTACTTGAAGATATTAAATATGCTTTATGGGATAATGCTCTATCTGTCTTGATCCACATTAGAAATAAGGGTGAGGTTGGTACCATAAAACATGTATAAGCCCTCTAGTAATTTTCTTGGCGGTGCTTCTTTTGTGGATCCTTTTTGTTATTTGTGTTTCGTTTGTTACTGTATTGTCTGTTCCTTGCAGCCTTGTGGTATCTGCTGGGAAAGGGCTGACCTCTTGGCTCTCTTGTATGCGATGTTTTCTTGTGTTCTTGTGTTTTTGTCACTTTCCCATTAGGTGTCCTGGGTCCGGTGTGGTATTTGATTGTATAGATTCCTGATCTTTGCCTTCTTCCTTACTATGCTTGAAAATTAACAAGCTTTGTTCTGCTCACCTTGTAAACCAGAGGTCTCAAGATTGATCCCCGGCCTCTTCAGTCTGTTGGATGAGACTTTAAAGACATAGAATTTTGAGCAATAATACTGGTACCACTCATTATTACTCTCTCCAGGGGTCATACTGGACAAATCAAAGGACAATCATAATTAGGTGATTATGACTTCCATACAAGGGCAATAAAGTGGTCCCATGAAGGGATTAGGTATTTTCTGATAAAATATTGATCTTTATCTTAGTGAAAGAAATTGTGTTGTATACAGGTAATTCCCCTCTCGAGACCCCTTTAATTTTATGAGATATTGAAACTGTCCCTTATCAGTTAATCCTTGAATGATCTCTATTGGACAGTAATATATGCCTTTAAGCTGTGGCCCTGTCTCCATGTGACCTTAGCTAGCCAGCAGGAAACACACAGACACTTACAATGAAAAGCCTATCAACCCAGCATGACATAAACAGTGTTAACTGGGCTGTCGAATCACGACAGTAAGATGTAGTAGAGCCAGTCACTTTTAAGAACGTTATGTTATGTCAAGGTTTCACTTGAAATTGTCATTAGTGTGATATATCACTGTTTTGGTGTCCTGGGGTGCTGGTAATTGATTTGAAAGCAGGTTAATTACAAGTTATTCTATAACAGGGTAAGGCATAGAGACCCTTCTTGATTACGGAGAAACCCAAGGCATAGTTATGCTTTTGATCAAGACCTGTTTGAGCCCCATTACTTTATGGTGTTAAAATATTGCAAGTCCTTTAAATTTGCTGGACAACAAAGTCATTGATCAGCCTGCACAGATGTGCAGGCTGATCAATGACTTTGTTGTCCAGCAAAAGAACCTTTTTCTTTTTAAAAAAGACACAACTTGTTTTAATCATGATTTATTGCTGCCTCAGAGGCTTGACTTGCTATAAGTGATTTGAAATGTGTTTTAATAAGCCTTAATGTCATGTTTAATTCAATTAATAGGATTGCTTTGAATTTTAAAAGATCTCATTGGTACATGTAGGTTTATGAGCCACTGTACAAGCGAACATGACAAGTAAGATTCAGACCAGCCTGCTCTACTTCAGAAACTAGATAGAATGTTTGAGATTTGGATCCAGCAAATATAGATGTGGCAGCATCTATAGGCAGTGCTATTCAGATACTTTAGACATGTAGCCACACACTCATCTGCAATTTTGTTGTTCAAGATACAGTAAAACCTGTCTCAAGCGGCCACTCAAGAAAATTACCAAAATTGGTTTTCAAGACCGATTATCGCTTAATGCAGGTCAAAAGTATTGCAGAGTGCTCCAAGAGAGCATTCTGCAATACTTTCGACCTTCACTAAGCTACCATTTTTCTATAAGACCGATATTTTGTCTATTTTTGAGTGGCCGCTTAAGACAGGTTTTACTGTATTCTCATGATTTAAAAGTACATAGACTTCATGCACATTCATTGGTCCAGATAAACTTAATTTTTTATTGTAAATCTTATCCATCAGTTTAAACATTTGTTTTGGGTGCTGGATGGGACTTTGTGAGTAGACATTTCTTTTGAGTACCCTGGTCCCACAACATGGGTTTTGATCGAGAAGGTTGACTGTCTTTGTCTGACCTAAACACTATTGTGAGGGCCTAATCAACAAGCCAAGGAAGTTTTGTAGTGTAGCTGAAAAGAAAAAGTTTCAGATCCCTGAAATTATTCTTAAGCGTGCTTGTCCCTGGGGAGAAACAAACATGTCTTGTGTCTTATCGATCCTGGTTTTCTTTTAACAACTTCTACATCGTAGGCCAAGAGAAACTGATATACAAGAATTAACAATAAATTCAAATTTTACCCTACAGTGTAAAAGGGATATCATTGATTATCTATTTGGCATGCCTGGCAATAGCAGCATTTGATCACTATATGCTGTGCTTTGGCAATAGCAGTGATTGACCACTATATGGCAGGCAGTGTTTGACCACTTTATGGCATGTGTTGGCAATAGCAGTGATTGACCCCTATATAGACGGATGGCTGAGAATGGGTTTGCTCCCCCCCCCCCCCTAGGGAATTTTGCAGACATATCCTATCTTGTAGAGAATTGAAAGCCGAGTCTTTTAAGAGATGTTTGCACTCTGTGCTCCGGGGTGTTAGTCTGTAAGAGCCTGTAACATACGTTACTTAATCAAACTAAGAAAAAGTAAATTGAAAGTTTGGGCCACAAATTAAAGACATTAAAATATTTATTTTTATAAATCATTCATATAGTCTGCATACTGGATATCTTAACTACATATGACAGCCATTTGAACAAAATTGCGGCTTCCTAAGGTGTCATATGCGTTACATAAATCAGATAACCTATTAAAATTTGCAAGTGTGGCTAACATCATTTACATTCACAATCTCTCTGTGTGTTTTGCAAAATGTTTTTAACCATGTCTGACTAGCTTATGCAATTGGCTAACAGAAAAATTAAAGTTTGTTTCCCTAGCTTGAATATTTTTTTCTGGAATAAGCAATTAAACAACCCTACCCCTACCCAGTTTTAAGGTGAAATGTTTGGTATTAAAACTAAAGTAAAAATAGTTAAAAAATATTTGCAGTTGATGAATGTGTTTCATTGTTTGGGATTTATTTGCTTATGTGAAAAGACTCATAAATCTGCAAGTTTGTTGCAAAATTTTTAATATCAGAGGCTGTAACATATGTTACCTGATGTAATAAGTGGGCAAGCTCATTGTCTTTATGAAGATATGCCTAAAATTGTTTTAATCTCCTCGAGGGAATTTTGCAGACATATTCCTTCTTATAGTACAACTCAAGCTGCATCAAATAAGGGATGTTTGCACTCTCTATATTGGGGCGTTAGTCTGAAACAGTGTGTTACATGCGTTACTATATCAAATAAAGGAAATGTAGTTTGAAAGTTTGAGCTAAAATTGTGAAAAAACTTGCAGCTGTTGGATATCTAACATTTTTTAGGGATTCTAAACTGGCTCCTATGATAAAGACTTATAGATCTGCTAGTTGTCACCAAGTTTTAAAGATCAGAGAGCGTTACATATGTTAGCGTGATAAGTAAAATCATCAAACAATATTTTGACATAAAGCTGAGTAAGGGCCTGCTCCATCCTAATCCCCTTTGGAATTCTGCAGACAAATTACATCTTATTTAACCATTTAAGGCGCATTTAATAAAAAATGTTTGCACTCTGTAAGTCGGGGGTTAGCCTGTAACAGCTTGTTACATATGTTACTATATCAATTTGAGAATAAGAAATTTGAATGTTTGAGCTACTAAAATAAGACATTAAAATTATCTAATAAATTGACATTCTTATAGTCTTTATACTGGATGTCTTTACTACATATGGAAGCTGTTTAACATTAATATGGCTAACTGTGGTGTTATGTACGTTACATGAACCTAATTATAATTTAAAAGCTATAATTGTGGCTATCGTCATTTAGTTAAACAACTTCTATGACTTGGTTTCAAACTGTTTTATTAGATTTTACAAACATATACTCAATTGATGAATAGGAATAACCAAGTTTGCTTTTCTATTTTAAATATATTGTCTTATAGGAGCTAATACACAGCCCTACTCCCAGTTTTACAGAGAAGCGAATTTTGTTATTACCGTTTAAGTAAAACACATGAAAGTGATTACAGCATGTGGATATTTTTCATTTTCTTAGTGTGTCTTGCTCATATATCTGCAAGATGTCATTAAGTTTAAGATCAGGACACTTAATGTGTACTTATAAGTCTTTGGTGCCAAAACACTAGAAATTATATTCATTTCTGATTATCAAGCCCACTGACTGTTTTTACAGATGTTATCAATGACCTTTTGGACACATTTCCTAATACTGTGCATATAATGCTATATATAGAGCCACAAATAGAAAAGATAGTTATACATTTTTACAAGAAAATACAATAAATGAAATGGTCCAAACTATTTCTCATCGATTTAACACTCATGTTAACTCTTTCGCTGCCAATGTCGCCTTTTGGCGACTTAAGGCTGACTGCAAATGTCGCAATAATGCGACTTAGACATGTGGTTTGATCAAGTGATGTATGTTACCTTATTTTGTGACTTATCAATGGTAACAATAGAGGTAACCTCAAAAGAAGACTACTTTATGGCAAACAAACCTGGAAATGGCGAAAAAATCGTAAAACACGGTAATTTTATCAATTTTAAAGTAAGTTACACCAATTTCAGGGAAATGGCGGCCAAATGGCTTCCAGCTGCACCCTAAAAGAGGTATAATAGTAGAAAAATATCATTCCAGTGATATAAAATATGTTATTTCTTGGTAATAATAATCATAATAAAGCACAAGGCAAACATCTACTTACAAATAAAAATGTTTGGGGTATTTTCTGCAATATAGTGATCAAAAATGATAATTTAATTAAATTAGGCCATATAAGGTCAAGGTCATAAAAGGTCAAGGTCACCTGACATGTCTGCCCATCTAAAATCATACTATTATGCTACACAATATATGTGCAATCTTTTGTCAAAGTTTCACCATGATAATCAACCAGATAATGATTTTATACTATTTAAAAAGGTATACCCTGTTTTAAGATATTACCCAAAATAAATTTGGCACTGAGAAGTGCGTTTCTCTAGAAAGTTGGCAGCGAAAGAGTTAAACGTTTGTCGTTGTCTGCTTCTGTGGTAATCATTATTATCACACGCCTCCTTGCAAGTAGTAGAATCATCACACAATATTTCAATCATTTACTGTTATTCAATTTTACCACCAGTCCACTCAAAATTGATGAGCCATTATCAACTTTCCAATTTTGCCATTTATGGCTTGGAACATTCGGAAACTGATATGAATTCCTAATAGTTGGCTCTTTGAGTATGTGTTTCAAGTGATACTCTGCAAGTAGGAGAAAGACTAAAGCTTTACAAGGAGGAAAACTATGCCATTAAGAGCAATGAGTACCTGGACTGATGTACCTTGATATTTCTGTGATAAAGAATCATATCTTAGCTGGTTAACTTTTATAAATGTAGCCTTTCCATACATGCAACCCACATATTTTCATCTAATAATGTCTCTGCACTTATTATCTTTCACCAAGCATTCAAAAACTTATTTGAAGTCTTAGTACTTCTGAAGTGCTGAAACCGAGGTAACTCTTTCCCTTCAGATAAACAAACTAGATGTATCACAGCAGGTAAAGCAATGAAATGCAGGATGAACAGAGCGCAAATAGACCCTTTCAATTCAATGATTCACTAAGTTTCTAAGATAAGAGTGCTTATTAAAGGATGTAACATATATAACTCGTCATAATAAATGAGCAAGGGCATTGTCGTGACATCCTTTTTGATTACACAGTCAGAGGCAAGTGTTTTCAATGGATCATGAATGAGGCACCTTATCAACTTGTTTACTCTGTATAAATCTTTCATAGAGCATAATATAGAACTACTGGTTATCCCATTCTACCAATAGTCCACTTTCCTTCTTTTGAATGCAACAGCTAATGATATGGCTGCAAAAACTGAGAAATCATAGGTTTTACATTATTTTAAGACATGCTTCAATGTACTGACATAAAAAAAACCCTACTGCAAACATAATTGATGGCAATGTCCAACTTCATATTCTTTCTCTTATACCAGATAACTTTCAAGGTGTAACAGAAATTGTTTCAGACGGTCTGCCAAAACCATCAAGAGTCAACATTGTAACTAAAGAAAACTTATAAAGTTCTTTGGGCACAGCAAAATACTATTGATCAAGACCTGAGGACTCAAGCACCAAAAGACTGGATAGGTCCATGGCAAATGATGCAAAAAAGCAGCCTATCAAATTTCTGTTTGACCAATGTCAGAAATCTTAAAGTATTCTTAGAGGTACATGGTAGAGACATAGATTTTGCAAAATCAGAGCAATGTTATCATTTGACTAGCACGGATGCAGATGCAGCTGCAGTTAGATTGCTCTTGCCACTTCACAGGAAGAGTCATACTCCATTGTATGCATATATGTGAAATGGCATTAAACCCATATTAAATCAGGTGTTTGATCCCATGACACTGACATGCTGTTTCTGCTTTTGAAGAATGCTAAGGATTCAAGTTTGGCTGAGTCAAGTTGTTTGACGCTGGCTCTGACCACACATACAAAGAAAATTAAGTCTTTTGATGGCAAAAGAGGAGGATCACACGAAATGCTTATAAGTGATGTTTGTCACAATTACCAATTTTAAAAAGTAATCTTAATTAATGTAACACATATAACACCATAGGAAGCTGTATATTTGTTAAAAAATCTTTTCTTATGTATCAAAGGTATTCAGCATGCAAACTACATGAATAATTCAAATAAATAGATAGTTTTATGCCTTCTTTCTGTTTCTCAGACTTTCAATTCATTTATTCTTAAATTGATATGGTAACATACGTATCATACCATTACAGGCTAAACCCCTAGTCAATAGAGTGCAAACATCTCTTATTTGATGCAGCTTGAATTGTTCTTTAAGGTAGGATATGTCTGCACAATTCCCAAAGGGGTGGAGAGGAACAGGATTGTACTCAGTTTGCAGTCCTTATACAGTGCCATGATTCTACTGGTTGTGATGAAATGGGTGATTATTTTGCCACAGAAGCAGACACAATGATAGACATTGTGAGGGTGACTTGAATAAAGATTGTTTTTGAATAATTTTATTTAATAGGAATATTTATTAAATTGTGTCATTTAAATGAGAACCATTATTTTCTATCTATATGTCTATATATTTAATATTATAGGCATAAGGAAATATGTGATTAAAAAGGTTATATATAACATAGGTAACACAATTCCATGGGCTTGTTATCAGCAATGACTGTAATTACTAAGACTAAGGCACCAGAGGCTAGAGATTAATAGGAAAACATGTGAAAAACGGTATTTTTCTGAAATATCATCTCTTACTTCCAAGAAAATTTCCTAGCTCATTCATTATGCCATGTAACATATGTTACATACTTAAATAAGTGCTCTGATCCTGATGTCAAACTTGCAAATGTATGATTCTTTATTGCCTTAGCAAGACAGTGCCAAAAATGTAAGATATCCACGAGCGTCAAATATTTTTATATATTTTTCTTCAATAATAGATACCAAAATTGGATACTTAAAATTGGGGGTAGGGTTGTTTAATAGCTCATATAAAACAAGGTATTTGAGATAGAAAAGAAAACTTTGTTTTTTCCATTAGTCAAATGAGTATTTTAGTAAACTAAGATTAAAAACACTTGTAAAAATGCACAAATTGTCTGTAAAATGAATGATGTTAGTCACGATTTCAACTTTCAAAGGGAAATTTAATCTATGTAACGCATATAACACCATTGAAGGCTGTAATTTTGTTTAAAATGCTGCTTTTATGTAGCTTAGGCATCCAGCTTGCAAACTACATATGAAATTTGAATAATTAGATGGTTTAATGTCTTCTATCTGTAGCTCAAACTTTCATTTTGATTTTTTCCTAAGTTTGTTACAGTAACATATGTAACAGGCTGTCAGAGACTAACGCCCCGGAGCACAGAGTGCAAACATCTCTTAAAAGATGCCGCTTGAAATTTTCTTTAAGATAGGCTATGTCTGCAAAATTCCCTAGGGGGGGGGGAGGGAGCAGGACCTTTTTTAGCTCGAAGTCTAATATGGTAGGCAGTGTTTGACCACTATATGGCATGCCTTGGTAATAGCAGTGATTGACCACTATATGGCAGGCAATGTTTGATCACTATATAGAATGCCTTGGCAATAGGCAGTGTTTGATCACTATATGACATGCCTTGGCAAAATGCAGTGTTTAATCACTATATGGCAGGCAGTGTTTAACCATTACATGGCTTGCCTTGCCAATAGCAGTGTTCGACTACCATATGGCATGCCTTGGCAATAGCAGTGTTTGACCACTATATAGCATGCCTTGGCAAAATGCAGTGTTTGATCACT
The DNA here is from genome assembly GCA_964019695.1 of Loripinus fragilis. NCBI lineage: Eukaryota > Metazoa > Mollusca > Bivalvia > Lucinida > Lucinidae > Loripinus > Loripinus fragilis. The sequence goes on along the minus strand of CAXHUL010000038.1, from coordinate 64,064 downwards.
ATATGGCAGGCAGTGTTGACCACTATATGGCATGCCTTGGCAAGAAGCGTTTGACCACTATATAGCATGCCTTGGCAATAGCAGTGACCACAATATGGCATGCCTTTTCAAAATGCAGTGTTTTGACCACTATATGGCATGCCTTGGCAAAAGCAGTGTTTGATGATTATAGGACATGCTGTGGCAATAGCAGTGTTTACCATGCCTTGGCAACAACAGTATTTGATCACTGTATGGCATGCCTTGGCAAAATGCAGTTTTTGACCACTGTATGGCATGCCTTGGCAATAGCAGTGTTTGACTACTATATGGAGGCAGTGTTTGACAATTATAGGGCATGCTGAGGCAATAGCAGTGTTTGACCACTATAGTCTTATAGCAAGCCTTGGCAATAGCAGTGTTTGACTACTATATGGGGGCAGTGTTTGACAATTATAGGGCATGTTGAGGCAATAGCAGTGTTTGACCACTATAGTCTTAGAGCAAGCCTTGGCAATAGCAGTGTTTGACAGTTAAAGGGCATGCTCAGGCAATAGCTATAGAGTAAGCATTGGCAATAGCTGTGTTTGAAGATTATGTGGCAAGCCTTGGCAATAGCAATGTTTGAAAATTATAGGGCATGCATGCCTTGATGCCCAGGCAATAGCAGTGTTGACCACTATATGGCATGCTTGACAATAGCAGTATTTGACCACTATAGGGTATGCCTTGGCAATAGTAGTGTTTGATGATTATAGGACATGCTGTGGCAATACATTGTAGCAGTGTTTGGCCATTTAGAACATGCTGTGGCAATAACAATGTTTGACTGCAATGTTTGGTCACAAAATGGCATGCCTTGGCAGATGTGTTTGACCATTGTAACTTGTAAGGCATGCCTTGGTAATGCCAGTGATAACTATATATTTAGGGCATACCTTGGCAAAATCAGTGATTGATTACTATAAATGTCAACTATAAATGTCAGTGTTTGACTTCTATAGGGCAGGCATTGGCAATATCATTGATCTCTATAGGACAGGCCTCAGCAATGTCAGTGTTTGACTTGTATAAGACAGGTGTTGGCAATATTATTGTTTGACCAAATTAATGGGGCCTTTGCAATGTCAGTACTTGACTTGTACCGGACAGGCATTGGAAATGTCATTATTTGACCACATTGAGGCAGGCCTTGGCAATGTCAGTGCTTGACTTGTATAGGACAGGCATTGGCAATGTCATTATTTGATCACATTAAGGCAGGCCTTGGCAATGTCAGTGCTTGACTTGTACAGGGCAGGCATTGGCAATGTCATTATTTGACCACATTAAGGCAGGCCTTGGCAATGTCAGTGCTTGACTTGTATAGGGCAGGCCTAGGCAATGTCAGTGCTTGACTTGTAAAGGGCAGGCATTGGCAATGTCATTATTTGATCACATTAAGGCAGGCCTTGGCAATGTCAGTGCTTGAATTGTAAAGGGCAGGCATTGGCAATGTCATTATTTGATCACATTAAGGCAGGCCTTGGCAATGTCAATGCTTGACTTGTATAGGGCAGGCCTTGGCAATGTCAGTGCTTGACTTGTAAAGGGCAGGCATTGGCAATGTCATTATTTGATCACATTAAGGCAGGCCTTGGCAATGTCAGTGTTTGACTTGTAAAGGGCAGGCATTGGCAATGTCATTATTTGATCACATTAAGGAAGGCCTTGGCAACGTCAGTGCTTGACTTGTACAGGACAGGCATTGGCAATGTCATTTTTTGACCACATTAAGGCAGGCCTTGGCAATGTCAGTGCTTGACTTGTAAAGGGCAGGCATTGGCAATGTCATCATTTGATCACATTAAGGCAGGCCTTGGCAATGTCAGTGCTTGACTTGTATAGGGCAGGCATTGGCTATGTCATTATTTGATCACATTAAGGCATGCCTTGGCAATGTCAGTGCTTGACTTGTATAGGACAGGCCTTGGCAATGTCAGTGCTTGACTTGTAAAGGGCAGGCATTGGCAATGTCATTATTTGACCACATTAAGGCAGGCATTGGCAATGTCAGTGCTTGACTTGTATAGGGCAGGTATTGGCAATGTCATTATTTGATCACATTAAGGCAGGCCTTGGCAATGTCAGTGCTTGACTTGTATAGGGCAAGCATTGGCAATGTCATTATTTGATCACATTAAGGCAGGCCTTGGCAATGTCAGTGCTTGACTTGTATAGGGCAGGCCTTGGCAATGTCAGTGCTTGACTTGTAAAGGGCAGGCATTGGCAATGTCATTATTTGATCACATTAAGGCAGGCCTTGGCAATGTCAGTGCTTGACTTGTATAGGGCAGGCCTTGGCAATGTCAGTGCTTGACTTGTAAAGGGCAGGCATTGGCAATGTCATTATTTGATCACATTAAGGCAGGCCTTGGCAATGTCAGTGCTTGACTTGTATAGGGCAGGCCTTGGCAATGTCAGTGCTTGATTTGTAAAGGGCAGGCATTGGCAATGTCATTATTTGATCACATTAAGGCAGGCCTTGGCAATGTCAGTGCTTGACTTTTATAGGGCAGGCCTTGGCAATGTTAGTGCTTGACTTGTAAAGGGCAGGCATTGGCAATGTCATTATTTGATCACATTAAGGCAGGCCTTGGCAATGTCAGTGCTTGACTTGTATAGGGCAGGCCTTGGCAATGTCAGTGCTTGATTTGTAAAGGGCAGGCATTGGCAATGTCATTATTTGATCACATTAAGGCAGGCCTTGGCAATGTCAGTGCTTGACTTGTAAAGGGCAGGCATTGGCAATGTCATTATTTGATCACATTAAGGCAGGCCTTGGCAACGTCAGTGCTTGACTTGTACAGGACAGGCATTGGCAATGTCATTATTTGATCACATTAAGGCAGGCCTTGGCAATGTCAGTGCTTGACTTTTATAGGGCAGGCCTTGGCAATGTCATTATTTGATCACATTAAGGCAGGCCTTGGCAATGTCAGTGCTTGACTTGTACATGACAGGCATTGGCAATGTCATTATTTGATCACATTAAGGCAGGCCTTGGCAATGACAGTGCTTGACTTGTACAGGACAGGCATTGGCAATGTCATTATTTGATCACATTAAGGCAGGCCTTGGCAATGTCAGTGCTTGACTTGTACAGGACAGGCATTGGCAATGTCATTAATTGACCACACTAAGGCAGGCCTTGACAATGTCAGTGCTTGATTTGTAAAGGGCAGGCATTGGCAATGTCATTATTTGATCACATTAAGGCAGGCCTTGGCAATGTCAGTGCCTGACTTGTAAAGGGCAGGCATTGGCAATGGCATTATTTGATTACATTAAGGCAGGCCTTGGCAATGTCAGTGTTTGACTTGTAAAGGGCAGGCATTGGCAATGTCATTATTTGATCACATTAAGGCATGCCTTGGCAATGTCAGTGCTTGACTTGTACAGGACAGGCATTGGCAATGTCATTATTTGATCACATTAAGGCAGGCCTTTGCAATATCTGTACTTGATTTTTATAGGACAGGCATTGGCAATTAACGTCATTATTTCAGCACATAAGGCAGGCCTTAGCAATGACAGTGCTTGACTTGTAAAGGAGAGGCATTGGCATTTCATATCTGTTTTACCACATTAACACAGGCATTTACAATATCAGTGTTTGACCGCTGACAATGTCATTTGTTTGCAGGCCTTGGCAATGCCAGTGCTTGACTTGTATAGGAGAGACATTGGCAATGTCATTGTTTTGCCACATTAACACAGGCATTGTCAGTACTTTACGTGTATAGGACTCATTGTTTGACATAGGAGTGGGATTTCTTTGTTTTTGTTGATGCTTTACATCCAAGTCAACAAGTTTTCATTCATGTCAGGATATTTCTTAGGTTGAACTATTACCAAGCAGAAGGTAAAGTTTCATGCTGAAGGACACAACACAGTGCCTCTAGTGACGCTCAAACCAGCGACCCCTCGTTCTCAAGTCGAGCACTCTACCACTGCGCTCCTTCTGCGGGATTAGTAATCTAAATTGCTATTGTAGGGTCATGAGTTTAAACCCCTGTCTCTGGTAACATTATTTCATACAGTGTTACTATTCTCTTCCTGACCCTAATTCCAGTAGTTAGAACAGTTGTCAGTTACTGGCAAAAACTCTAAGCACTTCAGTATACAGCTATGAGAAGCTTGTTCAGAAGCTGTGTGATATCAAGACTCTTGGATACAACTTCCATAACAAACAAACAATAATCCATGACAAAAGATTCATAGTTAATTAAGGCATCCCTGCACCTGTTGCGGTTGAAAGGATATTTTTAAGCACAAAATGCATTTATTTTGGCATAAACATTACCCTTGTCAGTGTGGTCACAATGACTTGCTTTTCCTTAAGTCTTGCCTACTAGTGTTGTCTGCTGATATACTTTGCAAACAGTTTGGACCCAGATTAGGCCCGACAAAATGTTGGGCCTGATCTGGATCCAAACTGTTTGACACTCTGATGATATTCCTGAAATAATTTTTCGAAAACGTTGATTTCGACAAAAATCAGCAGACGACAAAAAAGCAGAAAAAACTACCCAGAAGCCGAAAGATTGTGTTTGGTTTGGTTCTTTACATTCCAGTCAACAGCTATGATCATGTCGGGACAGTCAGTTCACCTAACCACACTGTTATCCGGGGCAAGCTTGACTAAGCGGCTAACCAGTACTTCGTGCACATACTTTCACTTGTAACTGACAACAACCCTTCTTGAATCAGCGGAAGGGAGGAGATGGCTCATGATCAATCTCTGCGAAAGTATGGGACTGGTCCAGCACCGAACTCGTGACCCCTGGATCTGCAGTCAGACAGTACCGACTGCGCTACGCTGCTCTGTAGTAGCCAAAGAGTTAAATCAACAAAGCATGTTCAATGTTATGCAGCATGCATGCATGTTTTATCCATCATTCAAGAACACTTGCTTGAACCTCAGGTAGCGAAAACTGATACAGATGATATGCCTACGGAGCTTCCAAAATTAGAGAAAATGCATTTTTGTATTGATGCAGATTTTAGTGATATCTCGAACAAAGCAAAAAAATGTACCTCCCTAAAAAACAAGTGATCGAGATGACAGCAAATGTCACAATCACAGACCAAACCATGGCACCATAAGGAAAAGACATTAAAACACAGACAAACAAAGACACACATTTGGAAAAATTGGAAAAAACAAGAACACAACCAAAGCAAGACAACTAACTAGAGATGATTGCCAAAAATAACCACAACACAAAACTAGGATCAAACATACAATTGGAATAACAGCAAACAATGCACCAACAACAACAGAACCACCACTCGGAATCTGGGCTGTGAATAATATTGTTACATCCCCTTATCTACTACCATACTTGTGAGCAATTAAGGCTCTGTCAATGCCATGTAGATGTTCTTGCTTATTTGAGTATTCCCTAAAGTACCTCAAAGAGGATTCATTTTTAGCTCACAAGAGCTGAAGGCTCAGGGTGAGCTTTTAGTATGGGACACGAGCCGGCGTCCGTGCGTGCGTCTGTGCGTCCACAATTTCAAACATGAATATCTCTGAAACCAGCTGGCCAATCATAATCAAATTTCATCAGGAGCATCATTGGGGTGGGGGATGGACTGCATTAGGTTTTGGGTAAGATCAGATCAGAACTCTGGTTTCCATGGCAACAGATAGCTCCCATAGGGTTATAATGGGGAAAATCTTGTGATCACTCTAGCTCCTTCATTTTTGATCTGTTCTTCTTTATTCTTGCAGGTAACAAGGACAATCATAAAATCTCGAATGGGCTAGAAATTCGGCAGGATCCAACCAGGGACTTATGAGTTAGCTGCCCTTGAGCATCTGGAAAAATCCCATAGACTTATAATGGGACAAATGTTGTGACCACTCTAGTGCCTTCATTTTTGGATGTATCTTCTTCATCCTTGCAGATAACAAAACCAACCATAAAAGCTCGGAGGTGAGTTTGAATTTCGGCAAGACTCCATCGCTGACTTCGGAATTAACTGCCCTTGAGCGTCAGAAAAAATAATGAAAAATGATGTGACCACTCTAGCTCCTTCATTTTTGATTGGATCTTCTTCATTCTTGCAGGCAACAAGTAAACCCATAATATCTCGGATGGGCCCGAAATTCAGCAGGATCCGACCAGGGACTTATGAGTTACCTGCCCTTGAGGGTTTGGAAAAATCCCTATAGACTTATAAAATGAGAAATGTTGCAACCACTCTAGTGCTTTCAATTTTGAATGGATCTTCTTCATTCTTGCATACAATAAGGACAACCATTAAAGCTTGGATGAGTTTGAATTTTGTCAAGATCCCATCGCATATTTTTATTTTGGAGTTAGCTTCCCTTGAGCATCTTAAAAATTAATGAATAATGTTGTGACCACTCTAGCTTCTTCATTTTTGATTTGATCTTCTTCATTCTTGCAGGCAACAAGTTAACCTATAATATCTTGGATGGGTTTGAAATTCAGCAGGATCCAACCAGGGACTTATGAGTTACCTGCCCTTGAGCGTTTGGAAAAAATCCCTATAGACTTATAATGGGAGAAATGTTGCGACCACTCTAGTGCTTTTAATTTTGAATGGATCTTCTTCATTCTTGCATACAATAAGGACAACAATTTAAGCTTGGATTAGTTTGAATTTTGTCAAGATCCCATCACCTATTATGGAGTTAGCTCTCCTTGATCATCTTAAAAATTGATGGATAATGTTATGATCACTCTAGCTCGTTCATTTTTGATTGGATCTTCTTCATTCTTGCAGGTAACAAGGTCAACTATAAAAGCTTAGATGGGTTCAAAATTTGGCCAGATCAGACCTGCGACTGTGGAGTTAGCTGCCCTTTAGCGTCTTAAAAAATCCCTTATAGACTTATAATGGGAGAATTGTTGTGACCACTCTGGTGCTTTTAATTTTTAATAGATCATATTCATTCTTGCAGATAAGAAGGACAACTATAAGAGCTTGGATGAGTTTGAATTCAGTCAAGATCCCATCTCCTATTATGGAGTTAGCTGCCCTTGAGCATCTTAAAAATTGATTGATAATGTTGTGACCACTCTAGCACCTTCATTTCTTATTGGATCTTCTTTCTTTCAGGTAACAAGGACGACCACAAAAGTTGGATGAGTTTAATTTAAAGTAGAACCAACTTTAGACTGTGGAGTTAACTTCCCTTGAGCATCATAAAAAATCTGCATAGACTTACAATGGGAGATCTGTTGTGACCACTCTAGCACCTTCATTTTTGAATGGATCTTTCTCATTTGTAGGTAACAAGGACTTCCATAAAAGTTTGAATGAGTTTGATTTTCCGCCACACCCATCCACCAGCTACAGAGTTAGCTGCCCTTGAGCATCTAAAATATAACTATATAATGTTGTGACCAGTCTAGCACTTTCATTTTTCGTTTGATTTTCTTCATCCCTGTAGGTTACCAGGTAATACATAAAAGTATGGATGAGTTTGAATTTGGGTCAGATCCCATATCTGACTACGGAGTTAGCTGCCCTTGAGTATCTGAAAACTGCACTTTCACCAGGTTTCCAATGCAATTTTTATTCAGATCTTTTTAATACTTGCAGATAACTAGAACCGGCATAATATCTTATGTTTTTGAATTAATTCCTGGTCACTGTTTCAAGTTCAGAGCTATCTGCCTTTGAGCATCGTAAATTATGGTATCTCCAAACATTTTACTGGCTCCATGGTGAGCGATCGTTGCCCATTGGGCTACTTGTTGTATTATTTCTTTCAATTTCATCAAAACCACACCCATAACATGCACTACATTCCAGCACCCAGCATGCAAAGAGATAAGCAATAAATGAGGATGACTTTTGCTTAACTCTTCAACAATAGTCCTAAATATTTCATTTTTATGACTTTGTGCACATAATGCAATAAGCTGAACAGCAGATAAAAAAATCTTTCTTGCATGTAGATATTTTTAGCAATTTTCTGTCAGTCATTGTATGGAAATCCATTTAGTTCTGGGCTTAAAACAATTCCATTGAGGTATGAAAGAGACTTGGCATGAAGTCAATCCTAAAGGTTCATAAAAAATACTCAAAATACCATAATGAATAAAATGTTTGGAGCAAACAAATTCCTGAATCGACATTCCATATGGACCCAGTCTGACTGTAAGTGTTTTTTTATAGACTTCCAGTGTTTAGTTTTAAGCAGGCTCGTAGCTAGGCGGAGGCCTGGAAGCCTGGGCTTCAACATCATATGGGCTATGACGGAAGAAACCCTTACTTTGTTGCTTGCGAACAACAAAGGCGCAGACCAGCCTGCGCATCCGCGCAGTCTGATCAGCGCCTTTGTCATTCGCTACATTGTATCTGAAAAGTTAAGCATCTCTTAATTCTTCATTTTGGTGGTGGGCTTCAGCATGATACAGTCTCTGGCTACGCCCCTATTAAGCATTGTTTGTTTGAACAACGGAGTCTAGGGGAAACTATGGCCTGCTGTAGCTGCTATCAGATCGCTGATAATGCAAACAGTCTGGATCCAGATCAGGCCTGACAAAGAAAGGCAATAAAGGCTGCAAACAACAAAAATGTATGCACATTGCCCATTATGCAAAGAGTACATCTTTACTTTTCATTACTCCCCGTTTACAAAATATGATTTGATTTCGTACTTTTATATCAACCCTGAAACTATGGCCTGCTGTAGCTGCTATCAGATCGCTGATAACATTCGCAAACAGTCTGGATCCAGATCAGGCCTGACAAAGAAAGGCAATAACAGCTGCAAACAACAAAAATGCATGCACATTGCCCATTATACAAAGAGTACATCTTTACTTTACATTACTTCCACTTTACAAAATATGATTTGATTTCGTACTATTCTAACAACCCTGTATAACAGTCTAAAAATGTGGAGTGAGCATATTTCTTTCTAATAACTAATTACGTACCATAATTAATTTTCCGTCATTTATAACTGATCAATCACAGAACATTTTACTCTTACAGCTCTTGTTGGTGCTCCCTTTATGAAATACTTACGAAATGCTTTCCTGGCCCAGCCCATTTTATATTGTTGACATTTTCTTGTTTAACAAGAAAATGTCAAAAATATCATATGAGCTAAACCAGGTCTTGTTTATAATTTAACATATAAACACCATATCTAGGGAGTTTCCAGACCCAACATTGTGAATTTGTGTAGCTTCCAAATCAACCCACCTTCGCCAATGTACTTGTTAGAGTATCTGCTGTAATTATGAATACTGCTTTTAAAATATCAAAGGCTTAATTATATTTCTTTTCTTGTTTTCCAGTACATCAGTGGTGGTGACCTTGAACAACTTCTTGCAGATGAGCGGGTGGAGCTTCCCTGGATGATGCGAGTGAAAATTGCCCTTGACATTGCATCAGGGATGTCATACCTTCACTCTCGGGGAGTAATGCACAGAGATTTAACCTCCAAGGTAAGTCACGCTTTAAATCATTAGATGATTGGGGCTTCTATTCACATTGTGAATGAAAAATGTTTCGGGATGCTGGGGAGTGTGCAAGGCATGTCACGCTTTTACAATCATTAGATTGTTGGAGTTACTTTGCGCAATGAGAATGAAAAATGTTTTGGTGATGTTTTATCTTCACTCCTGGGGAGTCAGCGATATTTTATCTTCACCGAAACACTTCACTTCCTTGAACAATAATGAGCGGGTAAATAAGGGTCACAGAGAATTGCACTTAGAGACAGGGATGCATTATCTTCACTCCATGCATGGCATGCGTTAAACATTTTGTCTAAGGTAAGTCACTTTGATTTGTACAATCATGAGCGTGTAGATAAGGTTGAGAATTGCATTGAGAATGAGTAAGGGGTCAAAATAAAAAATCACACATCAAAAATCATTGTTCTGATTCTTGTTTTTATTGTCTGGTATGAAACGTTGAGGTGTGTAGCATCTACAGTTGCCGGCTAGAACTGCTTACGGCAATGCGTGAGTGTAAATTTATGGTCTTGTCTTGGCGTTGTTTTCTTACGCCGCATCAATCCTGTGCATTGATAGATATTCCTGTCTGCTCAAACCGTCTCACGAGACTGCAATAACACAAGAGCAACCAAACATCTTTGCCGCACATATTACTCTTGATACGGGGGCGACCTGCCAAAAGCCTTCTTTCGCTCATTTTGACGTACACATAGCAGTAGCACAGTATACTTCGCAGACGTTATTTGTTGATTTTCGATGTTCTGACTCAAAAGACTCCCTATGGGGAGCATATTCTTTACTTTAAGAGCAGCCACTTTAAAGACATAGTTTCCTCTCCGTTGAAACATATGCTACTGTTCCAAAATAGGTTTTCGACATTAAAGATACCAACATACTAAACTCCAGCTGTTAAGTTTTTAGACATAATTTTTCGCAATAACTTTTTTATCTTCAATTTTAGCAAAATGTGTTCGCGATGAAAAGTATTCAGGAACATCTCCGCCAACTTCTCCAAATGGTTCCAACATCCTAGATGCTGCAAGTTCATCTGTGCTTAGATGCACTCTTTGAACATTTTAAGCAAAGTGCAAATAAACTAAGTCCAAGGTGTCAGTCAAAAAGTTACATTGCACCGCCCTAATTCAATTACTAAAGCGATGGATGGCTTGTTCAAATATAATAGAAATCGCGCCTCATTCGCTCGTGCGTTTAGCTAGTAGGGTCATCTCAAAACCGTCCATTTCATAGCACGTGCGTTAGAGAAAAATTGCACGTAATGCGATAACCCAGCCTTTGTTCCTACAAATGAGCCTGCTTTAAGTTGATTCTGCATATGCACGGTAAATTCTGAGTATGTTAACGGCAGTTTTATGCTATACACAGACTTTGATATGCACCGCTTCCGAATATTTTTGAAACTACCCCTTTCTGTCACACCCATACGAGTTATACCTGTCAATAAAAGACTTAGAAATTTAGGACGCTTTCCATTTATTGCAAAATCTTCATCTATATACACAAAAAACTGTTTGCGACATAAGCACGAGACCTTTTAGAGAAGTTGGCAGAAATTCTACTCTACAACTTTCATCGCGAATACATTTTGCTAATATTGAAGATAAAAAAGTTATTGCGAAAAATTAAGTCTAAAAACTTAACGGCTGGAGTTTAAGTATGTGTGTTCCTTTATTGCTTTGTAATCGAATTCAAAATTGTATTTTGAGGTCTGATAGTTTGGCGATTTCTGTTTTTACCGCTAATATGCCCGCCAAATATAAGTGTTTTACAATATCAAGTCAGCTCGACTCAACCTAAATATGTTCGCTAAACCATGCAACACTAGAGTTGAAATTGAGTAGCTATAAGTATTCATGCCAGGTAATTTTGAGCAGGCGTCACATTTTGCAATCCTTAGGTTTAATCTGAAATGCAGCAAAATAATTTAGAAGCATCTGTTTTAGTAATGTGCAGAGCCAAGATACATGTTGCCTTTCCATGTAGATGAGTGTTTGTTACATCCAGTTAAGAAATTTTCATTCATGTTGGGACATTTTACTGGGTTGAACCTGAGTACTGCACAATGAGAATAAAGAGTCTTGCTCAAGGACACGACACCGTGCCAACCATTGGATTTGAACCCACAAACTCTGTAAGTTGGTCATAAGACCGGCATTTTACCATCTTAGTTACAGTGCTCCATGTGGATTAGTGTTTATAAAAATGAACCTTACTGAATGCTGCGTTCCCACTATCACGATAAGCACCACTATTGAAATCTTGAAGTCTTCATCATGTACTAATTGTGGCACTCGTATCAGATCTTATCAAATCTTGAGGTCAGTTGTGGCAACAGTGTTGGTCGTATAATATTTTTGGGCGGTCCAAAAATTTTCTACTATCCACATGACTAATTTTCAATCGTAATCATCGCATCAGATTGTATTGCATCGTAGTAAAACTCCACACAGCGCATCTCATTGTGCTTCCAAATTGTGGTGATCGGGATAGGTCTTGGACAAGACAAAACCCACGTTCTGTTGAGATGTGTTGCGATCTCCCACAATCTGTGACGCACTTTCGGGACCTGTCACGAATGAGCGGAAGCAGATTACAAGTTAATACGAGAAAATGCGAGTAGTTACAAGTGTCAAACTCTTTTCACGAACGCTGGCCATCTGTTACAACTTCATGCACACTTTTATATACCGTGAAAGATTTAATGTGACTCATTTAGGGATCTAAAAGTAGGTGAGTAGGACTGGGAAATGCCACACTCACAGACTGCAGACCAACCCACGGCAGCGTGAGAAAGAGATCTAGATACAGAGCACAGACAGCCACAACACAATTAAAGTAAAGCAACCAGCTCTATCTTCCTCAGTAAGACGATTGTTAAACTAGAAAGGGCACCAAGAACCACACCACAAAACAATGTACCAAACTCCCCCACCCCCTCCCCCATCCCAACAATGGAGCAACAACAAACAATTAATAAACAACAACAGAATTATTGCCTTAGAATGGACAGCAGCCTAGGTCACTTGGGGCTTACCGGTGATTTATTTTACTGGCCAAATCTACGCCCTAGATTCTGCTGTTGTTAAAATACAAAAATTGAGCAATTATTGAGTGAGAAATGAGGACTGTAAACACCTTGCAAGGTTCAATGATGTTACCTACAACTGCACTGAGTTTGTAGCTGGTCAGGCTGCAGCTTGTCTGATGTATCTGCATGTTAACTCTGTAGAAGATCAAGAAACAATGAAGTCAATAGTCAATCGTGCAGTATATATTATACCCTTTGCTCAAATCGTGATATCCTTGATTGTGATTGTGAAAGACATCTTGACCACAATCGTATCCTGTCACAACAGAATGTGTCAGTTCGAGATGAACACACCAGAACCTATACGTGTGTGCCACATCGTCCCAAATGGGGAACCCATATTGTGATGATCACGTAAGATTGACACCCCATCGTGGGCTCCATCGGGACAATCCTGTCGAAACGTATGTGATTGTATCTGAACGAGAGACCAATTTGTGGTAGATTGTGTCATCAGAAATTGACCAGTCGTGATCATATCGCATCCAAGCGCAACAAATCGTAATTAAAACGTATCGACTCCCATCACTTCGTATCCAAGCGTGAAATTTCAAAGAAATCCCACAATCAGCTACAAATGACCAATCGTGGCGTTGCTAACTGATCGCACGACAGTCAGAACGCAGCATAAGACTTCACTGCCATGCACAAATAAAGTCTTCTGCTTTGTTGACAAAAGTTACATTTGTGATTGCCACTTTAATGGCTTAACTAGAGGGTAATCTACAAGTTTATAATAAGATTTCCTGGGATAATATTTCTCTTTTCTTCAGTGAATTATTGCCAAAAATCTTTTTTTTTTCCCAACAGCATGTAATATATATTGCAAAACCTATCAAAGCTTTATCATCACTCCCCCATACTTATTAAACAACTGGAGCAAAAATAGATTTTATCATGCACTCCAATACCTTCAGACATAACAAAAATATTTTGAAGAAAAGAAAGTTTGTTTGACTGAAATTACTAGCCTCTGGTTTTCCTGAAAGATTTTTTTTTTTAAATTTAGTTTTGATAAAGGAAAATCTGCAGATGACAAATTTTCCAGCAGTTGAAGAATTAACCCATTTAAACCTAACGTCCTTTTTTGTGGGACGTAGCCAAACAGTGCAGACCCAGATCAGACGCGGCGTTTCCTTCTGTTTGCTTACAGAAAGTTCTATTCGAATTTTCATAAAAATGTAAAATACAATCTAACAACCCTTAAAACTGATATGGACTGGTCCAATTGATAACAGTGGAAAACTCCATTTGGCATAAATGGGTTAAACATAGTTGTAGTATGGCCAATGTTTTTTCTTTGATCTTTGCTGATGTTGGACACCCTAGAATAATGAAGAAGGTGGAGGTTAAAACCGTACTCTAATTACAATTTATTTAAACAGCGATGTAGGCGGGAACTTCTTAAATATGATAGCGACATATTAACCCGTAGGTAAAAGTAAAATAATTGACAGCTTTGGCCGGATGCAGGGAGGAGCGATTGTAAATTTAGTCAGGTGACAGAAACATATGTTTATTTGCGCCTGTGCCATACTACAAGCAAAATAAAGGGTTCTTCCTCGGCTTTCTGTTTAAACCTCGTGGTGGGCTATGCCCACCTCATGGTTTAAACGAGAAAGCCTCGGAAAAGTATCCTTTATTAATTGTTACTTGTGTTATGGCTATGAAAGTACAGGCGATCCTTGTCAGCTGTTCTTGAACTATTGGTTTCTGTACTGTTTTTACAGGGTGGAACATGGACAAACATGTTTCTGCTATTGTTGACCTGCCTCATGAACTGATGCTATCATCTGAACTAGTCTTGGGAAATTATCCCTTGTCCATATTCAAGACAAAGGTATCTGTGCGATGTTGCAGTTCATCATCATATCATAATCAAATTTTTGATTAACGTACAGGTGCAGATCATCCACATCAGTGGGCCCCCTTCCAGGTAACTGACTAGCTGCAGGCATAGCAAATCTCACACCTGATCTCCAGGTGCTCCTTTCTTGAGGGTCAACTGTCGTGAGCTTCCACTCACAGCAGTCCGTCAGTGTCTTCCATGTTAGCTTGGGCCTCCCTGCCCGCCGCTTGCCATCAATGTGTATATCACATACTGTTGTTCTGACTGTACCACATGCCCAAACCAGTGAAGCCTTCTCTCTTTCAAAATGAGTTTGAGGTCCTCAAGCTTTGCCAGTAGCTGGCTTGAGTTTACCGTTCACCTCTTTAATCCCAAATTTATGTTCAAGAAAAGATGGGTTTGGACATATCATGGAATCAGCGCTAGAATGAAATTAGTCGTAGATGTTCATATTGCCCCAATGAATCCATACCAACATGCTAATAATCCAGTCCAGAATTTTAATATATGCTGGCTCAAACAAGTTGTTTTAGTTGAAAGACATCAATATGAATAAAAAATATGTTTATGAATAAAAATCATTTTTCATCAGACTTTATGTATGCTGGGAAATTGCTGTTTTTATGTTGTCTGCATATTTTCTGGAATATCATCAGAGTGTCAAATAGTGTTGATCCAGAGCAGGCCTGACATTCTGATCTGGGTACAAACTGTTTAGAAAGGTTATCGGCAAAAAAAGATGCCACCGGCCTGAGGCATGTTGTTGCTTGATTTAAGTTATCCATATCATCGTGATCTTCTCTGTTTGTGGATATCACATTTATGTAGTGCAGGGCATTATTAGATTAACCTAATGAGATAATTTAATGTCCAAAAGCCAAATTAGGAAAATTAGATTGAGAGCTAATTTAGATAATAAGGTTGTTGCTGTCCAGTCTCCCAATTAAATGAGATAAGGTGTCAATCATATAAAGTATACAACAGTAAAACCTGTCTTAAGCAGCCCCTCAAAAAAAGACCAAAAATTGGATTTCAAGACCGATTATCCCTTAATGCAGGTCAAAAGTACTTTTGACCTTCATTATAAGCTACCATTGGTCATTCAGAACTTCGTTTTGTCTATTTTTGAGTTGCCGTTTTTAGGCAGGTTTTACTGTACCATATTTCATCCAATATCTGCACATATCCTTGTAAGGGCACACCAAGGTCACGAGCCTGGCAGTTGTAACCACCATTTAACCCAGACTGGGTTAATAGTTTGCGACGTAACCCATTAAGACAAGTCTTCATATTTTGGGCAGTCTGAAGCAGTACTGCTACTCAGAAGCCAGCTGATCTGGATCAACACTGTTTTCCATTCTGCTAATAACTATAATCCTGCAAGTTAATTGGATAAAATAGGGGAGGAATGTAGTACATAAAGATATCCACCATTTAATGGGTTAATAGTTTGCGATATAACCCTTTCAGACAAGTCTTCATATTTTGGGTGGTCTGAAGCAACTGAAGCAACACTGCTATTCATTGCCAGAATCATCATGCGTGGATGCAGAGGGAACACTGCTATTCATTGCCAGAATCATCATGCGTGGATCCAGAGGGGGGACCCTCCCTGAAAAATCACAAAAATATATGGTTTTCTAGCAATACAGGTCCGGATCCCCTGAAAATGGCAAAGCCACCAAGCCAGCATTTAATGTTGGGCCATCATCAGCATGCCAGCATTTTGCTGGCTGGTCCATGATGGTCTGCTTACAGTGGTTCTTTGATCCTCCCTCCCCTCATCAACTAAAGAAAAGGAGAAAAAGAGAAGAAGAAAAAAAACGGTGTCGAAATTGGACCCCATCTGACAAAACTTTCTGGATCCGCGCATATTCATGGCCAGAATCATCATGCGTGGATCCAGAGGGGGGACCCTCCCTGAAAACTCACAAAAATATACGGTTTTCTAGCAATACAGGTCCGGATCCCCTGAAAATCGCAAAGCTACCAAGCCAGCATTTAATGTTGGGCCATCATCAGCATGCCAGCATTTTGCTGGCTGGTCGATGATGGTCTGCTTACAGTGGTTCTTTGATCCTCCCTCCCCTCATCAACTAAAGAAAAGGAGAAAAAGAGAAGAAGAAAAAAAAAACGGTGTCGAAATTGGACCCCATCTGACAAAACTTTCTGGATCCGCGCATGATCATGTTAATACTCAAATCACACAAAATTCGTCCTCACTATGTTTTAGAAAATGTTGTCAAATGGTAAACTAAATAAGTAGTAGTGGTAGCTCTTCATTGATGATCTTAGCCAGGCAAGGTGTGATCAACAGAAGGTACGTAGTTCTATAAAGCCAGACTCCTGTCTTTCTTGCTGTAATACACTTGAAGAGTTCAAAGATTATTAAAAGGCTTGCTGGTGGAAAATCAAATTGTCCCTGCCTTAATGAAATTTTCCTTCCAGTTTGGCATTTCTGTATAAATCCTTACAATTTTTGTCCTATGTTGATCAATTGAGAAGAGTTTTAACAAGAATACAACCTAGTTAAAATTATTCAATTTTGATTTTTAGACTATCCAGAGATACAGCACTATCATATTCCACCTAATAAGCACTCTAAAAGCAATAAAAATCTGTCTTAAGCGGCCACTCAAAAAAAAAATTGGTTTTCAATACCGATTATTGCTTAATGCAGGTCAAAAGTATTGCAGAATGCTCCGAGAGGAGCATTCTGCAAATTTCGACCTTCATTAAGCTACCATTTCCCATTTAGACCTTTGTTATGTAGATTTTTAAGTGGCCGCTTAAGACAGGTTTTACTGTGGATATTTTTTTCAAAAGTCCACATCCTCTTTTGTGAAAACAGAAAAACAGAGTAGATCTAGATCAGTTAGCTTCATCACAATCAGCCAAACGATGAACCCATATTCTCGCAAAATACCTATGCCCATAGCTATTTATGAATGAAAATCCATGTTCAAATCATGAGGTTCATATGCTGTTTGAACATGGTTTTAACTGCAGAATACCTAAAATTACTGGAGTTGTACATGGGAAATGGTGATTTTGTTCGTGAAAACTTTGTGTGTAGTATGACGTTGGGGCGATGTTATTACATTTAAAAAAAGCTAATGCAATTTGGATAAAGATATCCAATGTAAGAAAGACAGATATTATAATGTTTTAGCAGTATTTTCTGTACCATTGTGTTTGAAATCGGGTGAAATGTGCAAGAAAAAAAACCTGCATGTTTGTTTCATTGCTTTATTACTTACAAGGTCCCTGGAACCTAGGGGCCTCATGTTCAAGCAGCTTCTTTGGGAGCTGGCAAATGATATATTAATACATGATAAAACATGTATGATCCCTATATTAATAATGAAATTAAACTTGCTGGGGAATCAGGTCATACAGAGTAATAATCTCTGTGTACCTATAAAAGAATGTGTGTTTATAAGGTTCTATATGGTAGGCTTCAAGTTTTGGCAACTGCAG
This sequence comes from Loripinus fragilis, assembly GCA_964019695.1. Lineage (NCBI taxonomy): Eukaryota > Metazoa > Mollusca > Bivalvia > Lucinida > Lucinidae > Loripinus > Loripinus fragilis. The sequence goes on along the minus strand of CAXHUL010000038.1, from coordinate 46,150 downwards.
ATCTCGACATTTGAAAACTCGCTGTTTTTACGTCATGGAAATAGCAGAATTCTTTCTTTTCTAACATACTGGCAATTAAATTTGCTTCAGTAGCTTCATTTTCGTCAAATGCTGAAGTTGATTGTGTTAGCCATAAGTGTCTTGGACAAAAAGCGCTTGTGAGGTATGCCTTTGTGCAACAGGTGAAAAAATCTGCAAAACTTGCAGTATCGGCTTTACCCAAGCTACCATAATAAAAGCCCTTGGGATGCTGATAGTTCACTCTTTCTGGGTGAACAAAATGTTTCCTCAAATATCAAGGTATTTATTGCTTGTTTGTTTCATTTGATTCTTTACGTTCCAGTCAACAATTTTTTCAGTTATGTCGAGATGGGTCTTCCTGGGTTGAACCAGTACTAAGCAAGGATATATGTGTCTTGCTCAAGGACACAACACAGTGACACCGTTGAGGCTCGAACCGGCAGCCCCTCGGTCTCGAGTCAAGCACTCTACCACTGAGCCACTATACTCCCTCAAGGTATTTATGTCCCCAACAACGTAAAGAAGTGGAGAGGTATGGGTGAAAAATTGCTTTTGGTGTGAATCCAGTCGGCGTCCATGTACCGTTTTGTCTGTTATGTCAGCACTCTATCTTCTGAACCAGTCAGTGGATTTCAACAGCTTGTTGGGAGCGCAGTGGCTCAGTGGTAGAGTGCTTGACTCGAGACCAAGGGGCCGCGGGTTCGAGCCTCACCGGCGTCACTGCGTTGTGTCCTTGAGCAAGAACATTAATCCTAGCTTAGTACTGGTTCGACCCAGGAAGACCCGTCCCTTTTTAACAGAAAGATTGTTGATGGGACGTAAAGAATCAAATCAAACAAACAAACAATCAACAGCTTGTATAGGGGAAAAGAGCAAGGTGATTAGATTTTGGTGTCCTTGATCTTAAGGTCACATCAGTAGATTGAATATCTTAATTTTTTGACCAAACAAGCTTGTTTTGAACCCTATCTCTTGGGGTCATGGTCACATGAAACATCGCCAGTACCCTCTATTCCGTAAATGATTTTTAAAAACTAGAAAACTAACAAAAAGGATCCACAAAAGAAGCACCCCCTTGGAACAGTCAGCACTATGTGGCTCTGCAAGTTTCCCAGGCAGTGCTGGGTATGATGCAGGGTTTTTAATTCTTTCTGTTCCCAGAAGTCAGCAATAATTTTTTTTATTATGCTCTTCCCCTTACCCCATTAATGGCGTGGGTGGGCATATTGTTTTTCGTGCAGATCCCGTTGGTGTCCGCATCGGCGTAGCTTTTTGTCTGCACTCTAACTTGTGAACCATTGGATGGATTTTGACCAAACTTACCCGGATACTTATTGGGACTGCCAAAAAGAATGATTAGACTTTAATGACCTTGATGTAAATTTCAAGGTTACCAGGGTCATATAACTATGAAAAGTCTGCACTCTTATCCTCTTAACCAATGGCAGGATTTTGACCAAATTGGCACATTTGGAGGACCTTAATGAATGATTAGATTTTGGTGACCTTGACCTAATTTTTAAGGTCACCATGGTCTTATAACTCTGTCAAAAAACCTTGTCAGCATTCTATCTTCTGATCCATGGCCAGGTTTAGATCAAACTGTCACAGATACATCATTTTGAGAACCTTATTAAATGATTAGATTTTGGTGACCTTGTCCTAATTTTCAATGTCACCATGGTCATATAACTCTTATAAAAAGGCTTTGTCTGCACTCTATCTTCTGAATAAATCGCCAGATTTTGACCAAACTGGCACAGATACATCGTTGGGAGGACCTTAAAAATGATTAGAATTTAGTGACCTTGACCTAATTTTTAAGGTCACCAGAGTCATATAACTCTATGAAGTGGGTGGGGGGACATGTTTTCATCTGAAAATCCATCTAGTTATTATACGTTGTATGTTCATTGCAATAATTATGGTATTATGGCACCTGATTAATATAGGAGACATAACATATGTTTATTTAATTTAGCTTGGGATGAAGACAGTTCATCTGGCAGTGTACCATACTTGATTGTCTGTTAATGAAGATTGCTTCACCTCTGCATGTCTTCTCAAAGTCACAAATAATATCTAGTTTACATTTGGCCTGTGATGAACTTACAACACCTGTAAGATGCTTGTATCCTCCTTTCCATTTGGCACCTAGCCCTTAAAGCGCCAAGAAAAAAATACATCTGAAAATGTCGTCTGCTGCAAATAATTGCCTAACATTACTGACGAATTAAGTATTGAAGCAAACATCGTGGACCCAGAACAGACTGCTCCTATAGGAGCAGTCTGATCTGGGTCCACACTGTTTGCCACAGAGGCTTCTTAAACATTTCAGCAGACGAGAAAAGCAGACGACTTTTGTTGCGATTGGCTCATTATGGGTTAAGTTTGGAGGAAACTGGCAGCCTGGATTCACAGGCGCTGTAGCCTCTACAATTTGTTTAACCCTGCACCATGGCAAATTTTAAAAATGGCAAGTCAGTAGACACATTATTGGAAGCACCACACAATCCCAAAATGTGCACTGCACAGAGGTCACAAGCTGATCATTGTCCAGGCAGCACAACAACAGCTGTTGGGATCTCCAAATAATCTGAAAAATTATAATACTGTAAACTCGGAAATTTTCGCAGGCATTTTATTTTTGCGAATAGTGTTAACAGACATATTTGCGATGTAAAAATTCGCGAATATGACATGATTTACCTTCATCAGTAAATGACAGAATAATTTGGTCATTTTGCGAGGATTTAATTTTCGCGAAACTTCGCATATGCCAAGTTTTGCAAAAATAAAATCTTCGCGAAAATTTCCAAATTTACAGTAGATATAAATAAGAAAACTGATATGTAAGCACCTTACAGTACCTACACTTGTTGACAGCTGATGGGATAAGAAAAACAACCTTGAATTGAATCTTCCCATTATGTATTGTTTGATGAATTGATGATGTTTGTCTCGTACCTGGCAGGGGTGGTAATCAACAGCAGAATGAACATAAAAATACTCCTGCTAATTGCCGTACTACTTTCAGGTAATAATCTAAAACCAAAAAGTGTGCCTGTACTTTGATAATAGAAGACGCATCAATCGAAAACCTACGTTTGTCTGGTCGCAAACTCTGAAAACTGGTTTGGTGTCAATGTTAACCTGGCTCATTTCTCAAACTTTGTGGTCCATTTGTTAGTAGAGGTCAAATTTGTGCTAATTAACTATTATCATTTTCAGGGACAATAACTAAAGCTTGATATTTCATGAAATGTCAATTAAGTACGTCTTACTTGGTCCTGAAAAATATATTTTTTAATCAAAGTATCTACTTCAAGTTTGCAGATGCACTTTTAATGGACATGTGTTGCAAACTGTGTGCAAACTTTGACTGTTTTCATGGGCGTTGTTTGATGCATTATATTTGACGGATGTTTGCCAACATGCAGCTTGACATAAGATTTTTTAAAGGAACTGGTGCAGCTTGCACCAGTTCCTTTAAAAAAACGTACGTCAAGCAGTGGTATAGCCAGGTAGTAATATTCTTGAAAGGTACATGAATGATCATGAATTAACTCTTTAACGAAGTATGAAATGTTCATCATGTTATGTTGCAAAGATTACTATAACAGAGGTCCTTAACCACTGACCCTCCTCAACCAGCCTCCATGTGGACAAAACAATCGTAAGATGCTGTAAACGCGTTTTTATTTACCAGGTAGATTGTTTTAAATTGACCTCCACTGAGTTACAGACTAATTTGAATATTTCAAGCCCCCAGTTGTGTTGAAATTTCCAAAAAATGGGGCAATTATTGGAAATTTCATTTTCTTTGCTTTATCAACTATGTTAATAGCTTTTTGTAAAAGCTGAAACTTGTAGTTTGTCCACACTCATGAGTACAAGTTTTAGCTTTTCAAAAAAGCTGACGGTTGTTTACCCCTTTAATTGTATGCATTCTTGCACACTGCATGCTTGCTTTTCGAACTTCTCGAGCAAGCTCTGATGTGACCTAGCAAAGTCTCAGGTTACAGGCCACAGCAACCTACCGTTGCTCTTAAAAGCCCTACTTTCTTGTTATTTCCCTCTGTACACATTTTCTTGTCACATATACATCTTGTCTCTCAAAACTTTTGATCATGGGAATAAATGCTTTGAACTACTGTATGCAATATAGGCGCCCAAAGTGTACAAGCAGAGAGCAGACAACAAAAGTCGGGACTGGTGGGAAAAGGGTTCATTGTAATAAATTTTATAAACATCCAATCTAGAGCTGCTTTAAACAATTCCAGTCTCAAACGTTTAAGTGATTAGCGCAGTCGGTAACGTGTCTGGCTACAGATGCATGTCTGACTGCAGATCCAGGGGTCGCGAGTTCGATCCCGGTCCCATACTTTTGTGAAGATTGATCATGAAATAATTATCCCCTTGCTTTTTAGCTCACCTGAGCCGAAGGCTCATGGTTGAGCTAATAGTATACCAGTCACTCCGGCGTCCGTCCGTCATCTGTAGTCCGTCCGTCCGTCCACAATTTCAAACATCTTCTCCTCTGAAACCACTGGGCCAATTAAATTCAAATTACAGATGGAGACTCTTAAGGACACGGGAACAAAAGTTTGTTCAAATGGTCCTGGTCACATGACCAAGATGGCCGCCATGCCCATATATGGTAAAAACCCTTTAAAAATCTTCTTCTCCAGAACCAGAAGGCCTATGACCTTGGGACTTGGTATGTAGCGCCTACCAAGTTTGTTCAAATGATGATCCTAGGTTGACCTTGACCTACTAAACGTCAAGGTCAAATTTGCTTGCTAATGCATTTAAATGAGAAAATTTCTGAAAAGTTGATTTTTTGGGAAACTGTGGAAGCCTTAGTCATTATTCTCTCTTGATATGTTTAACCTAATGAGACAATGGCTATAAATAAGTTCAAAAGGTCAAGGTTGACCTTTCAGCTTAGGTGGCTTATATTGGAGTCCCATCAGTATATTAAAACATAGTTTTCTCACAAACCATTGGTCCAATTGAACTCAAATTTCATGTGAAGACTCCTTATTATAAGTTAGCCACAATTTATGCAAAATACTTTGGCCACATGACCAAGATGACCGCCATGCCCATATATGGTAAAAAGCCTTTAAAAATCTTCTTCTCCAGAACCAGAAGGCTGATGACCTTGGGACTTGGTATGTAGCTTTGGGGTAGTGATGCCTACCAAGTTTGTTCAAATTATGATCCTAGATTGACCTTGACCTACTTAACATCAAGGTCAAATTTGCTTCCTAATGCATTTAAATGGGATTTTTTTTAAAAAGTTGATTTTTTGAATACTGTTGAAGCCAAAGTCATTATTCTCACTTGATATGTTAAACCTAATGAGAAAATGCCTATTAAGCCGAGATCATAATACTTTTGAGAAATGTTTATTTTTATGAGACAATGATTTTATATAAGTACCAAATGTCAAGCTTACCTGTGACCTTTTATCCAATGCCCCACATACCCATCTAAACATTGGTTTCTCAGAAATCGCAGGGATTCATTAGATTGTTTTAGGTCACTTGACCAAAATGTCTGCAACCCCCATATATGGTAAAACAAAATATGTTTTATTATAAGCTGTAAAACCTCGACCTATTTTAAAATTGTTAAAGAGATCAGGTGAGCGCCTCAGGACCTTCACAGGGTTTGCGCTAGGATTTATTTTTCTTTCGCCACCATTTTCGCCAATCAGATTTTTTTTGTGCCATTTTCTCGAACTTAGAGCCAGATTTTGGCCATTTTTCGCCCAAAAAGAGCCAGGTTTGAGGGCATTTTTCGCAAAAAATGTCCTCTGTCTTTAACCCCCTTAATTCTTGTGGATTATTGTACACACATTGATAAAATAACTAAGGAATAGTCCATTTTGTATTTAAAGCGGTTGACAGTCTTTAAATTTATGTAGATTTGTACCTGGAGATTGTTGATTTTTCTTAACAAACAGAGCAAACACTGATGAAATGCTGTTTGGGTAATCACTGCTTGCCAAAGTACCTGTTTGCAAGTATTCAGAATAAATAGGATTAACCATCATTGTACCTTGAAAGTGTCAAGCAAAAGTAATACAGTGATCATACTTTCTAAGCAATTGTCAATCTTTCCATAGAAATTATATGGAAAACCTCCATTCAGGTTTGAACACCTGAACGTGAGACAGGTTATTTTTCAATACAACGTTAAACTAAATATAATTGATAATATATGTATGACGCCAATTTTAAAATAATATGACTTTTTTCTTTCCATTTTTTTGGTATTTTATTTTAGTGAGTGAAAGTTTGCAATCAATGTTATTCTCGCTTGAATATAAAATTATAAAAGATCATATAATACTTTGATTAAAATGTTTAAATTGAGAAATTATATGTTAAATAGAACGAATAACTGCATTGCCAAAGTAGTTTGCTAAATATTGTAACAAGGGAGCTAATTCAAAAAATATTAGGGGAGAGCACAATTGCATAATTTTTACCTCGGAATTCAGGCCCGAATTTTTCTGACAAAACAAATTTAAATCAAGTGAGCCATAACATCATCTACCTTTTAAATAAAAGGTTTCTGTTTAGAAATGATAGGTTCAGATATCTGAAACTGTCAAGAAAAGCACTTTGAACAGCGTGTGCAGTTGCTGAGAGAAGCAATGCTACTGTCGGCCTTTGCGAGATGCGCGGATCCTTTCGCTTGCCTGGTAATGTCCAGTGAGTGATGCCGTCAGATGAAAGAATGGCACAGTGAACACCATGCAAATCTTTCTCCTTTCTTACAACGCTTGATGGAAAGCTCGAAGCAATACATGTATATCTATCTTCTTACGAGTGGAAAGTGAGTTGATTTTTTCTTCTTCGTGGACGTCGATGTAGCGGTCTTTTCAACATGTTTAAAGTTACGAATTCAGAAAGCTATGTAATGACTATTATTATTGACCACAAAAAACAAAGATGTCACGATGATGGTGCAGTTTATTTCATGCACAGTATGGCACCATGTATATTATAGTCTGTAATTATGACCGTTACCGGTAGCAGCTGTTAAAAGTGTGTGCCGATCGCCGTAGGATATCACTCGGACCCAATAGACATGTATACTTGGTCCGAGATTATCAGCGCGTGTCCAGGTTTGACTCGATCAGCTACTGAATTGTGTGATCGATAATTGGGGTGTTAATTGACAATTAAGATACACATTGATGACCATTAAGCGGCACGAGGCAATGACTTGTAGCCGGAGGTGACGATTCCGACGCCAGACAAAAAAATTTACTTGCGATTTTTCTTTCGCCAATAGTTGTCGCCAAATTAATATTTTTTGCGCCAAATTTATTATTTCTTCGCATTTTGCGACAATGGCGATCGGTAGCGCGAACCCTGCTTCAGGTCCTCTAGTTTAAAAAGGCGTCAGGGATATTGCAATCGCCTCCGTCCGTCCGTCCGCCCGTTTGTCCATCCGTCACGCTATCTCCTCCTAAACCATTGGACGAAATCCAACCAAATTTGGTGTGTGAGTTGCTCACATGAATGGGGCGTGCAACGGCACATTTTTTTGGCCCCGCCCCCTGGGGCCCTGGGGAGGGGCCAAAAGGTCAAATATCATTAAATATCATTAAATTTCAATTACAAAGTCAATTTCAAAGATTTTTTAACCAAACTTTGTGTGTCTTCTCACACATGACAGATATAAAACATATCAGACGGGATTTTCATTTGGCCGCCTGGGTCATGCCCCAGGGGTGGCACTTGGGGGTACTGTGGGGGGTTGGGGGGTCAAATTTTTTTTTTCCAAAATTCATTCAGATTTGGTGTGTGAGTTACTTATGTGAATTGCACATGCACCGGCGCCACTTTTTTGTTCCCTGGGCCCTGGGGAGGGGCAAAAAGGTCAAATATCATTAAATCTCAATTACAAAGTCAATTTCAAAGATTTTTAAACCAAACGTTGTATATCTTCTCACAAATGAAAGATACATAACATATCAGACAAGATTTTCAATCAGCCGCCTGGGTCATGCCCAGGGGTGGGACTTTGGGGTATCGTGGGGGGTTGGGGGTCAAACATTTTTTTTTGAAATTCAACCAGATTTGATGTGTGAGTTACTCACATGAATGGCACATGCACCGGCACAATTTTTAGGGTCCCCGCCCCCTGGTGCCTTTGGGAGGGGTCAAAAATTTAATTTTCTGAACATGGTTATTAAAGGGGATGAGCAGTGGCCTAGGATACACTGAAAAATTTTAACCTACAATCAAACTGGTGACCTTGGAATGGGGTCAAAGGGTCAATTACCATTAGATTTCTTCGAGAGAGTGGGGATTTGCGATGGCCTCGTTTCTACTGTCATTCTCCTCCCTTCTGCTGAATAAATCATTCAAGATGGGTTGTTGTCAGTTACGAGCGAAAGTATGTGCACGAAGTACTTGTTAACCCTTGTTCAAGCTTGCTCAGGAAAAAGTGTGGTTAGGTGAACTGACCGTCCCCTAATGACCATAGCTATTGACTGGGACGTAAAGCAACAAAACAAACAAACCGACAAACAAACTAAGGTAGGTTTTTCTCAGTGCCATGTGTTAAGGTATAAACAACTTTAGACAGATCAGCTGTTTGTTTATATTCATATAAGAGTGGCTCCATGCCAGGTTCCTGAAACTAGCATTTTTGTCCCAGAATATTCTGGTAGAAGACAAATTTATTGGCTGCACTATTGTGGTGGCAAAAACAGCAAGCACTGTTTACCATAATAATTTGGCAATTTGTCTTTCAGTGTAGAGATGCCGAGCTCAGTGGCTAAGTTAGCATGGTTAGTTAGCCTTAGACTGGAGAGCGATGGGTTGCTAGTTCCAGACTCACCAGAGACACTGTGTTGTGTCCTTGAGCAAGATTCTAAATCTGCTGCTTATTGGATATAAAATGGTTCTGACATGACTGAAAAAATATTGACTGGGACATAAAGTGCACCAAAACAAACAAAATAAACAAACAGTTTTGATATGCTACCATGCCTTGAGGTTATAAAATTGAGCATGAAATCTGTCCTGCTCATAAATGTTAAAATGCCAACGATTGTACAATATTTTGTTGGCATTTTAACATTTATAAGCAGGATAAAAACAACATCTAGAACAACCCTTATTGCTTAGCATTTTAAGTTTTTATGTGCAGCTGAAATTTCATGCTCAGTTGAGCATGAAAATGGGTTTTTAATTTTTGGGCCTGTTTTGTTTATGGAATCTGCCTTCAGCTTCAGAAATGGATAACTGTGACTACCAATCAAACCATGGTCAACAATCTTGGCTGAGGATTCATAAAGATAATACTAACAGATGCATGTCTTTGCCTCCTTTGATATAGTTGGTACATGGCCTTTTGGCAGCACCCCATGGGGAGGGGGGGGGGGGTACCACTCAACAACTTTCTGCCAGCTCCAAACATTTGAAGACTCCTTCTATCCACTGGTCATTGTCAAGAGGAACACACTACCATGAACACACTACCATGACTAACAAGACCTTGATTCATTCAAGGTCCCAGTAGTAGTAAGCTGAAGCACTCCTAGAACTCCACTTTACAAAGTTAGGCCGAGTGCAGTAGCTCATTGGTAGAGTGTTAGGCTTGGGATCGAAGGGTCGCTAGTTCGAAACTCACTGAAGCCATTGTGTTGTGTTTTTGAGCAAGACACTATCCTCTGCTTAGTACTGGTTCAACCCAGTAAGACAGGAAAATGGCCTGATATGACTCAAAAATTGTTATCGGGGACATAAAGCAGCAGCACAAACCTTACCTACACTGTATGTATTTTTTGTATGAAAAAAAAATCCAAAGTAATGAAAACCAAATTAATGTCACCTGTTGGTCTCATTAGCGTGCCAATTATTAGTCTTGGCTTCAATAATTTGTGCAATATGTCTGCACTAACAGGTTGTTTCTGTAATGCCTGAAATCAGCATTAATTATTGTCTATCAACCCATAAAGCACCACCTGTAATTTGCAGCAAACGGCAATTTCAAATTTTGCCACTTTTTCAAAAATAACAAATAAGGCATGATATTTCATGAGAATCGTCTGCTGGCAGACGATTCTCATGAAATATCATACCTTTTTTTGTCGAAAGCTGGGAAAGATTTTGCAAACTTTGTCGTCTGCTGCAGTCGTAATTGGCGCTTTATGGGTTAACTTTGCATGCTTGGTAATTTTGGATGCTTTAAAAGTCTGCTGATTCTTTTCAGAATTAAAGTTTTCAAAAAATTCTTTTAGGAACTACCTTCAATACGTCAAACAGTTTGGATCCAGATCAGGCCGGACATTGTGTCCGGCCTGATCTGGGTCCAAACGGTTTGCAAAGATTATTATCAGACCACACTAGCAGGCACATATCTTAAAAGATAACACATTTGTTTTCCACCTAAAATTGTAGTAACTTTCATATTTTTCCATGAAAACATTTGTTATGGTGCTCGTTGGAAGCATCTCATTGAGGCGCTTCCAATGGGTACTCACAACGTATGTTGTTATTGAGAAATAAGAAAAATAGGATATCAATGTCCCATCTATCTAGAGCTTTGAACTATTAGTGCTACCTGTGTCTTTTACTTTGTTACATCCACAGGTAGCTTTGATGCCAAATCCTATCTTCACATCTTCCAACCTGTTCTTGGAGCTAGAGTACTTCAGAATTATATAAGAATCTATTTTATGTTTTGTTTGTTTTGTTTGTTTTGATTCTTTACGTCCCATCAACAATCTTTCAGTTAAACAGGGATGGGTCTTCCTGGGTTGAACCAGTACTAAGCTAGGATAAATGTGTCTTGCTCAAGGACCACAACGCAGTGACGCCGGTGAGGCTGGAACCCGCGGCCCCTCGGTCTCGAGTCAAGCATTCTACCACTGAGCCACTGCGCTCCCTTATATAAGAATCTATTTTATGTATCCACGTAGGAAGGGAAAACCTCAGGGTTTGAATTTGACCTCGAATGAAGCTTGCTTAGATTTAACTCTTTCCCAGAAAGGGACGACAAAATGTCAGGCCTGATCTGGATCTGGAACCACTGTGGTGTAGTGAATAAACCGCTAGCCTTGTAAACCAGGGGTCGCAGGTTTGATTCCCGGCTTCACCAGTCTGTCGGATGAGACTTTAAGCTGTGGCCCCGTCTCCATATGACCTTAGCTGTTGGTGGGACGTTAAAGACAACAACAACTGATCTGGATCAGGCCCGAGGTTATAAAACTTCATGCTCAACTCAGCTGAGCATGAAATTTATCCTGCTCATAAATGTTAAAATGCCAACAATTGTTGGCATTTTAACATTTATAAGCACGATAAATACAACATCTGAGATACTTAAAGCAAGAAACTTCTTTATTTGTCGGTATTTTAGTTTTATTGAGCAGTTAAAATTTTGTCCTCAGTCGAGTTGAGCATGAATTTTTTTTTATAACCTCGGGGCCTGGTCTTGGTCTTGCCTCTCCAAGATAATTGCAGTGAGTATCTTCACACTGGGTAGGGGGCAATCGGAAACGCTCTTAACAATCGATGAACATGAATCAAAACTTGCTATAAACAGTGTTTTTGATTGCCATTAGTTGCCCAATTGGCGACAAATGGCAATCTAAAACTCTGTTTCTAACGATTTTTTATCTACATTCGTCGATAGTATTAACATTTTCAATTGCCGCCTACCTGGTGTGATCTTCTTTAAAAGCTCGCAACTCTTTCCTTGCTAGTGGTGACTTTTGTCATTTGCTGATAACCTTTGCAAACAGTTGGGACCCAGATCAGGACCAACAGAATGTCATTCTTGATCTGGAGTTAAGTATCAATTGATTCACGACATGTGATTTCCAACAATGTGGCATTTTGACAAGTGTAGACTCAGACGTGCCTATGCAACCTCCTGTTAAACTTAGAAACTCCAAATGTTGTTTGGTCAGTAGCCTAGGAGTCATAGAATATTCAAGCGACTATTAAATGCTCTGATCAGACTGTGCCTATGCGCAGGCTGATCTGAGGCTTTGCTGGTCACGCATACCACATTGTTGGAAATCTCGTCAAGGCTCAATTGAAGTGTTGTGTTTTTATGTTCGATTTTTCTGTATTAAAATTTTGCATAAATTCTAAATAGTTTGTTTTTCTCTTTTACAGAATGTTCTGATTAGAAGGGAGGCTAATATGTTTACAGCAGTGGTGGGTGACTTCGGGCTGTCCGCCAAGATTCCTGATCCACTGTAAGTTTTCCACAAAATATCTCCTGAACCATCAAGCATAGCTATATACATACTACTGTTGCACTCAGAATGATCAAACAAGCTCTTTGACATTTCATTTTAACCATAATCAACTGCCTTAGATTAACACATATAAGCCTAGTGTCCTTTTTGTGGGACATAGGCAAAAGTGCAGACCCAGATCAGACACCGTATAAGACAGCACTGAAATACTCAGACAGCCAAGCCGAGAGCCGAGCATCATTGGAAATATTCAGCCAACACGGCAAATGTTGCAGGTGTGTGGTAGGCAGAAATTATGGTGAATACTGCATTTGACACCATCTATGCAAAGGAATATTATTAACCATTATCCTGCCATGAATTTTTTTTGTGAAAACCGCATCTGCTTATAATATCTGCTGCATATATCCAAATGCACCCCAGAGCACTTTTACCACTGAAGCAAATACTATGAACACTGTTCAGACTGCTAAAGGAGCAGTCTGATCTGGGTGCATTTTTGCATATTATAGGCTACCAAAGTACATCAATAGATGACAAAGCAGATGGTATTTGTCAAGAATAGCTAAAAAAATCGTTAAAAAGTTGACCTCAAAATCCAACTATGTCGCAGTCTGTGTTAAGAAATGAATTCGATTTTGGAAGGTTCATGGAATCATGAATACTTCGGACCTCTTGCAAAGTTAATGTGAAGCCCGAAGAAGGGCTTCATGTTAACTTTGCAAGAGACCCGAAGTATTCATGATTCCATGAACCTTCCAAAAATTGAATTTATTGCTTATATTTACATTTAATTATTACTAACTAATATATAGAAATTATTTATAATTTAGGAGACAAAACAATTTTGTATTTATATTCAATCGTATTAACAGTTTTGTTGGAGTGCAAAACGGAAAAGCAGAACAGCCAGTGTGAACACGGACAGCCATTGGAAGCTTGTTTTGCACGTGCAACTCAGGTGTAGCTCACTGTCAATCACAACATCAGTGTCACATCTGGCGAATGAATTCGTTGTTCAAAGCGAATTGCACGGGCAAGTGAGCTTGGCAGCTGTCAATCAAATTTTGTGTCGTTCATGAGGCTATGAATGGTTGTAAAATTCTAAAGATTCATTAAAGGCTGGCTTTGAAAATGTAAATATTCTAGTTTGGACTGTAATTATTTACCAGTGACATAAGAGTGATGCTGAAGACACTTCATAACAATAAAACTGTCTGTAGGCATTGATTTAATCGGTAATCAAATTTATCATTATAGGACAGGAACCGTGAATAAAATCAGTGGAGTGTCTACAGTTGTTTTTCCACAAAACATATCTTCGTTAGCCGTCTTTATGGTTCAGATTAAATCAGTCCTTATAATGCTGGTTATATTGGGGCCAGCACATGAAATTTGTTTGCCTTCTAAATAGTTCTGAGTTAATGTCCCTTCATAATGCTGGATATTTATTACATTATATTAACAATCTGGATAGAATCTTGGCTGCATTGGGGAAAGTTTTCAGTACTATTCTTAAATTCAGGATTTTGAGGCTGACTTTCTTTGGAATGTCAGCCTCAAAATGCTGAATTAAGCAGATAATAGTAGCTCTTTTGATGATTTTTCAGTTTATATAAACATCATTGACCATTGAAATTTGAAATTGTTGATATTTATTAGGTATACTGCAAGTTTTATGATTTGAATTTCGAAGGTTCACCATTTTGGAAATTTTTAAGTAACCCCTGTGCTGCTTGTGTACACAATATCATCTTTGTTGATTGATTCTAATGTAAATGCTTTTGTAACACGACATCTGATTAGATAATGTCAAAAATTTGCGACAGTATGCGATATACTGTCGAAATAGTTTGACATCATTAATTATGTCACATTCGTTAGATGATGTGAGGCTTTATGCGTATCGCAATGCTCTAATTTAACACAAGACTGTGAAAGGGCATTAGAATGGGCATAACCATATTCAAAATATTCATTTGGTGAGGTATATCTTTGGATATACGTTCGGAAATTACGTTTTACAGCTCCGCTTATGCGTCGCCGTAAAACTAAATTTCCGACCATATATCCAAAGATATACCTCCCCAAATTAGAATTTTGAATTCAGTTATCCCCTAAAAGAATGAAGAGAAATGGCATGCGTCACACTATGGTTACTGAGGATAGCTTAATATATGGAAGTAGATGAAGGGTCAGATAAAAACAAATGAGACCTCAAGCCCCATTGGATAGCCAGGGGACAAAAATATTTCAATATTTCACTTGTCCTGCTGGACGAGTGACTTACATTTTTCACTCTTAATGCAAACACACACACTTGTCCTTTAAAAGCGTATGCAATAGAATGCATAAGGGAGTAATTTGACTTTCCCGAGTAATTCTTCCTACAGGACGAGTGCTTTGGGAAGAATTACTTGTCCTTTCTAGATTTCACTAGTAATTATGAGCGGGCGAGTGGAATTTTTGTCCCCTGATAGCTGAACATGCATGTTTAAAGAATGACTTTAGGTGAAGGCCATAAGTTCAAAATTATCTCAAGGGCTGGTACATATAATTTTCCATCTTTTGATTTCTGTTTCAGAAGTAACAAGCAGCTATCAACAGTAGGCTCCCCTTTCTGGATGGCCCCAGAAGTTATCAAAGGTTTTCATTACAACGAAAAGGTAAGAGAGATCAGATAATAAGATTCAGTCACTTGTTTGGTAGGTTCCTTACCACATTTTCGGTTCAAGATAGGGTTTCACACGGGACATAAAGTTTTCAAGATTGAGGGCATATTGTTTTTGGTCTGTGCCAATGCATTTGTGCATGCAACAATCGTTAACTCTGATCCTGGGGTGCATAGTGATTCACACAAGCACATCTTATTTGGACCTAAAGTAGTGTCATTTGTGTCTAACACCCTTTTTCAGAAAATAGACTCTTCCCAACTAATATCTTGGATGGTTCACTTGTGAGACTTAGGGATGACAGGGTTAAGAAATTACAGTATCTAGAGCATCCCTAAGTGTTTTGTACTATCGACTGAATCATTATCAATCAGTCTCCAACTTACTAGGATCCTTAAAGTGCCATCTAAACCCTGCAGCAGACGACAGTTTCAAATTTTATTGCTATTTTTAGTAACTTTCTAAGGCTTGTTATTTCATGCGAATCGTCTGCTAGACGATTCACAGGAAATATCAAGCCTTATTTTCCCTGAAAACCAATAAATGTATCACAAAACTTGTCGTCTGCTGCAACCGTGACACATGACACATTAAGTAATAATGATTTTCAGAAATTGTCTCTTTCAGATTCACAGCAGGAATTCTCACAGTTCACAAGGATAATGATCGCTTCACTACAAAACCCTGGTTTACAATTCTTACACTTCATTAGTACTCAATTTTCTCAAAATATTCGGACACTACTCCCAAACACAATAGACAGATCAAGCTTCCATTGTGTAAAGCTGTTAAAGCACCACCTATAATTTTCAGCAGACGACAAGACCCCTCATAAAACAAAATATAGGCATTTAAGCTATATCTATATGGCTTGTAGCGCATACAACAGTAGAAGATCATACCTTATTTTTGTCGAAAACTAGGAAAGATGTCGCAAAATTTGTCATCTGCTGCAGTCATAATTGGCGTTTTAAGGGCTAGAAGTGAATTTACCTGCACATAGCTCAGTCTGTAATGATTCTGATTGGTTATCTCACTCGAAAGGATGTGGCCAGACTGGGGTCACGAGTTATCTGACTTCTATGAGATGTCATAGTGGGGTCATTAGTTTGAACCCTGGTCTGTCCACATTCTTCTCTAGAGATGATTCTCTCCCTACTGCTGGTTCTAGCAGGACAGTCAAGTATGAATACGGTAAATCTTGTATTAGTTTGTACATAGAGGATCTTACATGAGTGCTCTTGTTTTATTTAATTTATTAAACAAGTTTGGGAGAAAAGATAAAATGCAAGGCTTGCCAAGCATTTTGCCTCTTTTTCACAACGAGTTTAATAAATTCAATAATACAGGAGCACTAATGTTAGATCCTATTTATCACAGGACTTTAAAATTACTTAAAAATCGCGTGAAAACATCAAGATTTTGCCATCTTTTACGCAACGTTATAATGGACGTCATTACTCAACGTTACTAAATCTGTAAACCACTAGTGGTTTATCGATTTTAATGCGTGGCATTATATCACTCCCAGACGTGACGTCATTTGATACACTCAAATGATTTGTACACCATAAATAATTCCCATTGGTCAGCTTAAAATATGTATTAGTTCATACAGTGGTTGTTTTTCTGACTGTAATTTATATTACATGTAGTTCGTATATAACATTTTTTCTTCATTTGTACTTCGTTGTGGATTTTCTAGCGACAATTATCAGTGTCATTTTACATGCCTCAAATAGGAGCCACTGTGGTGTAGTGGATAAACCACTTGCCATGTAAACCAGGGGTTGTGGGTTCTATCCCCAGCTTCACCAGTCTGTCAGATGTCTGATGAGACTTTAAACCGTGGCCCAGTCTCCATATGACCTTACCTGTTGATGGGACATTAAACACAAACACACACACACATACCTCAAGCATTTGCTCACATCTGTATATCAAATATGAACAGAATATATTTTACGGTTTCCAAGTACAGTAAAACCTGTGTAAAACAGCCACTCAAAAATAGACAAAACAAAGATTTTAATAACAACTGGTAGCTTAATGAAGGTCGAAAGTATTGCAGAATGCTCCACTTGGAGCATTCTGCAATACTTTTGACCTTCATTAAGTGATAATTGATCTTTAAAACCAATCTTTTGTCTTTATGAGAGTAGCCATTTTACACAGGTTTTACTGTACATGATAAATGCAAGAGTCAGGGATACTGCTGTCAGTGATTGATCAATATTTTCTGTTTGCAGGCTGATGTGTTCTCCTATGGTGTGATATGTTGTGAAATTACGGGTAGAGTTACTGCTTTCAGTGATTGATTGATTGATCGATCGATTGATTGATTGATATTTTCTGTTTGCAGGCTGATGTGTTCTCCTATGGTGTGATATGTTGTGAAATTACGGGTAGAGTTACTGCTGTCAGTGATTGATTGATTGATTGATATTTTCTGTTTGCAGGCTGATGTGTTCTCCTATGGTGTGATATGTTGTGAAATTACGGGTAGAGTTACTGCTGTCAGTGATTGATTGATTGATTGATTGATTGATTGATTGATTGATATTTTCTGTTTGCAGGCTGATGTGTTCTCCTATGGTGTGATATGTTGTGAAATTACGGGTAGAGTTACTGCTGTCAGTGATTGATTGATTGATTGATTGATATTTTCTGTTTGCAGGCTGATGTGTTCTCCTATGGTGTGATATGTTGTGAAATTACGGGTAGAGTTACTGCTGTCAGTGATTGATTGATTGATTGATTGATTGATATTTTCTGTTTGCAGGCTGATGTGTTCTCCTATGGTGTGATATGTTGTGAAATTACGGGTAGAGTTACTGCTGATCCTGATGTACTGCCAAGAACTGATGTAAGGGAGATAATATTGTCTTTCATAAGCTCATTATGACCTCAAGCCAGTAAAAAATCACTCTAATACAGTGATCATACATGTTTTTCATGCATTAACCAGGACTTTAGTTAAGACTGCGTAACAGAAAAATAATTTTCTTATTTCTCAACCAAAACATATGTTTTGGGTACTCAAAAGAACCGTCTCAAAGAGACGGTTCTTTTGAGCATCCAAAACATATGTTTAAACTGATGGGTAAGAAATTTTTTACAATTTTACGCTCAAAAATTTTGTTTATCTAAAAATATGCATTAACATTTGCCAGTTCTCTGAAGCTGTTTGAAAATAAGGTGGATAAGCCGAGTTCAAACATCTTCGGAGGGAGCCAGCAAGTGTAAATGAACATGTTTGATTGTTATTCTTACATAAAGCACATGGGCGGATCCAGAGGGGGGGACAGAGGGTCCGGATCCCCCCTGAAAAATTACAAAATATAGGGTTTTTTAGCAATACTGGTCGGGATTCCCTGAAAAATCACAAAGCTACCAAGCCAGCATGCAATTTTGGGCCATAACCGATGATTATCGGCATACCAGCAAAACACCATTTAAATGATGTTTCACTGGTGGGTCGATGATGGCCCGCTTATAGTGGTTTAAAAAAAACAACGTTGTCAAAGTTGAACCCCCTCTGACAAAACTTTCTAGATCTGCGCAAGAAACCTCACTTCAATGAAAATTACATCTAAAGATGAGGTAAAATATTAAATTAGAAGCTTTTCTCACATTGGGTCTTTGTAAACAAAATTGGGAAAGCTCACAAACCTTTGAATGTCACAACTTCATTTCCATGCACAGCATTAATGCCAACAAAAGCATCATTGACTCAAGATCATGGGGTTGCATGTTCGAGCCTCACTGGAGGCACTGCATTGTGTCTTTAAGCAAGGCACTTTATCCTCTGCTTTGTACTGGTCCAACCCAGGAAGACTTGTCTTGACATGACTGAAAAATTGTAAAGAATCAAAACAAACAAAAAAACAAAAGCATCAATAAACTGGTCATTCCAAGCCGCAACCCTTTCTTCATAATGTCATGGAAAAAAGGACCAGAAAAATCAAAATTATGTTCAAACAGCCCTGAACTTGGATTTTAATTTATTTTGGCAATGGCTTCAAACAGCTATAGGGCATAGGTATGTATGCAAGAATTTACATTTGTATGGAAAACTCTGCAATTTTTTTGTAGATGAAACTAAAAGCAGTTGGAATCTCTGTTCAGGCAATGACAATGATAAATATCAACACATGCCTTTATTTCTGCAAGCTCTGCACCAAGAATTACCTAAGACACTTTTCCTTACAACCAAAAAAATAGTTTTTAGATCTCCTTCATAGGTTTAGATAAACAACAATGTTCAGCGTAAAATTGAAATATTTTCTTACCTATAATATTTAGCATATGTTTTGGGTGCCCAAAAGAACCGTCTCATTGAGACGGTTCTTTTGAGTACCCCAACATATGTTTTGGGTGAGAAATAAGGGTTCTTTTGAGAACCCACAACATATGTTTTGGATGAGAAATAAGAAAATTATTTTTCTATTGCACACTCTTAACTAATGTCCTGTCCTTGAAAACATTGGTTGTGTTGTTCATTAGAAACTGTTATAGTACCTCTGTTTGAGACACTTCATATTAACACTCACAACATATAGAAGAAAAAATATAGAGAGAAGATCTTACATGAGTGCTCCTGTTTTATTGAGTTTATTAAACAAGTTGAAGAATAGAGATAAAATGCGAGGCTTGCCGAGCATTTTACCACTTTTTCTCAACGAGTTTAATAAATTCAATAATACAGAACACGAATGTTAGATTCTGTATATCATATCACATTAAGATTACTTTGAAATCTCATCTCAGCCATAAAAGGTTATCATTTTGTTGTTATGCAGGCAATGTTGATATGGACGTCATAACATTTCCCGAAAACCTGTGAACCACTAGTGGTAATCGATTTTATTGCATTGCGTTATTTCACTCCCAGACGCCACATCATATGATAAACCATATTCAACCTCAAAGGCAAACATGCCCCGATAAGCTCACACCTGAGTTGTTTAAAGCAACTTTTTTTCCTGCAAGTCAAGCAGTGCAATTTTATCATTAATATGGATTCTTGTATGGATGAAAAACTGTATGGATCCTTGCATCGAGGTAACAAAATATCAGGTCTGGCCCCGAGGTTATAAAACATATTTCATGCCCAACTCAACTGAGTGCTCATAAAAACTAAAATACCGACAAATAAAGAAGTTTCTTGCTTTAAGTCTCTCAGATGTTGTATTTATCGTGCTAATAAATGTTAAAATGCCAACAATTAATTGTTGGCATTTTAACATTTATGAGCAGGATAAATTTCATGCTCAGCTGAGTTGAGCATGAAAAAAGTTTTATAACCGTGGGGGCCAGACCTGGATCGAAATGGTTTGGAAAGCTGATTGTATTCCTGAGATTGTTTTTGTTAAACGTTGATTTTGAAAAAAATCAGCAGACTACAAAAAATCATGCAAAATTTCTGCATGCAAAGAGTTAATTTATGAAACAGCTGCAACAGAACAGAAAGCGTTAATAGCTGCTCGCTTGACAAAATAACTACACCTGCATAATCTGATTAACTCTTTGCCTACTGGGCAATTTTGCATGTTTTTTTTTGTTGTCTGCTGATTTTTTTCAAAATCATTTTTTCGAAAAACTCTTTCAGGAATACTATCAGAGTGTCAAACAGCTTGGATCCATATCAGGCCCGACCTTTTGTCGGACCTGATATGGGTCCAAACTGTTTGCAAAGGTTCTCAGCAGACGACACTAGTAGGCAAAGAGTTAATTATTATCCCTTAAAATGCTATGTTTTAAATGGAATACTCCATGTCATATTTTGGAATTATCTGCGAACATTTATTAATGATGAATCCTTCACAGAAGCAAACAAATAGTCCCTGAACAAACTGCTCCTTGAGGAGTAGTCTGTTCTGGAACTATTTGTTTGTTCGGGTTTTTCCTGTTCAAGTAATTGGGTGTGTGCACTTACAGGGCTGAATATCAGTAATTAATGAAAAATTAGTCTGACAGTTACACCCTACACCTCATCTTAACGTGTCTTAAACTCATCTAAACTTGAATACACTTCCAAGGGGAACAACTTCAATTTGAAACTTGTCTCGCTATTCAGTGGGCTGGTGGTTTTTGTTTCACCTGAAGGTCAACATACTTCCTTGCCAACGGCAACTTTTTTTTGTCCTATTCTGGATCCAAACCTTTTGACACTGATAGTCTTGGTGAAAAAAATTATGGAAAAGTTAATTTTTGAAAATATCAGCAGATGACAACAAAAGCATGAAAAATTACCCAGCACAGTGGTGGATTCAGAGGGGGCTCAGGGGGTTCATTCGAACCCCCCTCCCTGTCCCCCATTTTTAAATATCCTATGAAAATGAAATAATTTGGTCTCAGTGAGACCAAATTATTTCATTTTCATGGGATATTTAAGAAAAAGGTGATAAAATCAGCAAAGTGAACCCTCACCCCTTTATAATACATATGAACCCCTTTTCCAGAAATCCTGGATCCACCCCTGCAGCATGCAAAAAATTGAAAAGTTGGACACTCAGTTCCTGCCATTAGACAGTAGCACCTCTGGTGCAGAGCCAGCAGGCTGCCCATATAATTCTTGAGATCTGATTGGCAGTGATAAAGTGTCCTCTTTGACCCATTTATGCCAATTGGAATTTCCCACTGTTATCAATTGGATCTGTCCATTTCCAATTACCGATGTCCAACAAAAAGGACGCTAGGCTTGTATAGGTTAAACCATTTAATCTGAGTGGCAATTCCCACTTTTATCAATTGGATGAATCTATTTCGAATTTAAGGGTTGTTTGATAATAATTTGCAATTTCATTCAAATTTTAAAAGTACAATGTAAGCAAACAGAGCAGAACCTGATCAGATGCTGCTTTCTGCAGTGTCTGATCTGGGTCTGGACTATTTGCATATTTCCCATAAAAAAGATGCTAGGCTTATATTGGTTATGTCTTTCTCCATTGCTGGTGGCCTTCGTCACCTGCTGAAAACATTTGTAAACAGCTTGGACACACATCAGTTTGGCCCAACAAAAAAGTGTGCCTGATTTGGCCCGACAAGAAGTGTGCCTGATTTGGCCCGACAAAAAGTGTGCCTGATTTGGACCGAAATGATTGGCACGTCGAATGGATTACTGAAAGATTATTTTGAAAAGTTAATTTAAAAAAAACAACAACTCCCAGACGTTAAAAGGTATTCAAAATTATCCAGCATGCAAAGAGTTGAAAGGATAGGATTACCTGCATTAAAAAATATCCTTCCTTATTTGAGCAGGAAGTCATACAGTTTTTGTGAAAAATGTATCCCCCTTCCTAGTTGAAGAGTATTGCGTAGTATTGATATTTGAAAAAAGAGCCATTTTATGTAAACTAGGCCTCTTTGTCTTAAATTTCCTTGGTATACTGGTACAAGTCAAGGGGTATGGGAAAAGCAAAAAAAGTACTTGCCTAGGGACAATTAAATGGCCAAAAGCACTTGTCCAAAGAAACATTTAATTGACCAAATAAAAAAGAAAATTGTTCGCAAAAATTTTGTTTAATCATCATCATGCTTAAACCATATTTGTCATATTTGCCTTGTTACTAAGCTTTACTATATATATTCTACTTGTGTTTCAGAACTTTGATATAGATTATAAAGCATTTAGTGAAGTCATAGACTATTGTGAGGCTGGCCTTGTTACTAATCTGTACTATTCTACTTGTGTTTCAGAACTTTGGTATAGACTATAAAGCATTTAGTGAAGTCATAGACTATTGTCCTCTGGATTTCCTGAGGCTGGCCTTCAGGTGTTGCCAGGTGAGTTCCATCAGCTTCTGCTTGAGGGATAAATAAATCAAAGGTGTTCAGTGGGGACAAGAATTTCTTGCACACCGGATAAAGATATATGAGATTTTACCCTGGTATAGAAAATCTTATCTTGCCATTCTATCTTACCCAGGACATCAAGTAACGTCATCATGTGAAATTGCATCTTAGCGTATTCAGGGACTTCTGGTAGCTTATTTTAAAATAATAAAAATTAATAAATAAATAGAAACAGTGGTGAGCAAGAAAAAGAATTTTCCAGGGGATCACCGTTTGTCATCACAGGGCAAGCCTTGTGATGCCAAACGGCGATCCTCGGGACGTTTTTTTCTATCCTAACCTCATACTCATGATAGATTCTTATTATCCCAGGGATCCCAGTTTACAAGCAAATATCTTCTAATTTTAATCTACAAGTGAATCATCTCATCAAAGGAAATTTTACAACTAGACTTCAGTCGATGGTGCACCATCGCAAATACCCGCTTTTGAGATAACCAAAGCATCTGCAAAGTTTGAAGTTGCTACATCCAACCGTTTAGGAGATGCATTTATAAGAAAGTACATTATTTCACGTTTGACCTT
The DNA here is from genome assembly GCA_964019695.1 of Loripinus fragilis. Taxonomy (NCBI): domain Eukaryota; kingdom Metazoa; phylum Mollusca; class Bivalvia; order Lucinida; family Lucinidae; genus Loripinus; species Loripinus fragilis. Next base: position 22,828 of record CAXHUL010000038.1, on the reverse strand, counting down.
GAATTTAGGTTAAGGACAAACACGAAACGTTGCCCAGTATCCTCTACATCATATGACCAATGCACCCGCAAAGTTTGAAGCTGCTATGTCCAATGGTTTAGGAGGAAATGCATTTACAAGAAATATTTGATTTGACCTGGTCACATGAAGCATTGCCCTCTACATCATGTGACCTATGTACTTGCAAAGTTTGAAGTTTGTATGGCCAATGGTTAAGGAGATGCATTACCAAGAAAATACATTATTTGACTTTGACCCCAATGTCAAGGGGGATAAGGTCACACAAAATGTTGCCTAGTACCCTCGACATCATGTGACCTATGCACCAGCAAAGTTTGATATGGCTACATCCCAGGATTAAGGAGAAGATGCATTTACAAGAAAATACATCATTTGACCTTGACCTTTGGGTCAAGGTCACACAAAATGTTGCCCAGTGCCCACTACATCATGTAACCTATGCACGTACAGAGTTTGTAGTTACTACGTCAAAAGGTTTAGGATTAGAAGCATTTACAAGAAAATTCAATATTTGACCTTTGACCTTGACTTTGGGGTCAAGGTCACACAAAATTTTGCCCAGTTCCCTCTACATCATATGACCTATCCAGCTACAAAGTTTGAAGTTGCTATGTCAAAAGGTTTAGGAGGAGATACATTTACAAGAAAATACATTATTTGATCCTTGACCTTCAGGTCAAGGTCACGCGAAATGTTGCCCAGTATCCTCTAGATCATGTGACCTATTCAGCTACAATTTTGAAGTTGCTATGTCAAAAGGTTTAGGAGGAGATGCATTTACAAGAAAATTCAATATCGGACCTTGATCTTGGGGTCAAGGTTACACAAAATGTTGCCCAGTACCCTCTTTATCATGTGACCTATTCAGCTACAATGTTTGAAGTTAATACGTCTAACCGTTTAAGAGGAGATAAATTTACAAGAAAATACATTATTTGATCTTTTACCTTGACCTTAGGGTCAAGGTTACACAAAATGTTACCCAGTACCCTCTACACCATGTTACCTATTCAACTACAAAGTTTGAAGCTGCTACCTCTAACGGTTTAGGCGGAGATACATTTACAAGAAAAGTGACAGACGGACAGACTTTGGTACAAAATTAATATACTTTTTTTTCTAAAGAAAAAAGCGGGGATAAAAATCACTCTATCTAGAGCCAAGATAAAGTAATATCAGAACCCCCACTATACTGATCATAATGGGTCTGTACTGATCCTCTGATTTCAGATTGACCCTAAAAAACGACCTCCCTTTGAGGAGATAGAATCATCAACATCACAGATCTACAAGAATCTAGAGAAAGATAATATATGTCTCAGGTCGGGCAAGGAAAGAAGAAATTCAACAGGTATAAAAAAAACAGTAGAAAGTGGAAATTTGGCCTTGAGGTTATAAAATTTGAGTTCATTCTCAGACTCAAAATAAAGCGCAATAATTGGCCAATCATTGCGCTTTATTTTGAGTCTGAGACTGTACTCAAGTTTTATAACCTCGAGGCCTGGTCAGCCCAGCGATTTTTTTTTTACCTAAGCATCCTGCATTCTGTGCTCATATTTTTCAGGTAGCACAGTGGCTCAGTGGTAGAGTGCTTCGCTCGAGACCGAGGGGATGTGGATTCGAGTCTCACCGGCATCACTGTGTTGTGTCCTTGAGCAAGACACATTTATCCTTGCTAAGTACTGGTTCAACCCAGGAAAACCTGTCCCCACATAACCGAAAAATTGTTGACTGGGACATAAGGAATCAAATCAAACAAACAAATATTTTTCTTATGGGATACAAAATTTTTATTTCAGTGGGTCCGAGGATGCAATGGTTATGCAGTCTTGCCATGAAAAATAGTGTTCTGGGCTCATTAGTTTGAAGCTGGACCCATTGATGTGGTATTAAGTGAGTCTCATGATCCATTTCATTGAGCTGTGAAAGTTGTAACAACGGTAAAGGGTGGCTATCAATCAAACTCATATTTAATTAATGACCCCAAATCTGCCTTGCAAATCGGAAATAAATTTAGTGGCCATTTGGTTGCATTGAACAGGTATGTCTTTAATGCAGGTGCAATTTCATGAGATATCACTTGAGGGAAATGAAACTGGCCCCCAGTTTATAAAACTTTTTTCCTGTTCAACTCAACTGAGCATGAAATTCAAACTGCTCATAAAAACAAATATGATGAAAAATAAAGATTTTTCTTGCTTAAAACTCTCAGATGTTGTAATTATCATTGCTAATAAATGTTAAAATGCAAACAATTTTTGGCGTTTTAACATTTATGAGCATGATAAATTTCATTCTAAGTTGAGTTGAGCATGAAAAGTTTTATAACCATAGGGCCAGGGCGCTGAACCCTTATTATACAGGAATCCTTTAAAGGACTACTTTGGCAAACAGATAAAAAACCTCAAATTGAGGCATTTCATTAAGGTCTAAGCTGTTAGTTAAGATATAAACAATATTCAGTGACAGAAATGTGTCATAATAATTTTCCTACTTTGACCCATATAAATGTATAATTGATGATCCCATCCTTATTGTATCTACATGTATATATATATATATATATATATATATATATATATATATATATATATATATATATATATATATATATATATATATATATATATATATATATATATATATATATATATATATATATATATATATATATATATATATATATATATATATATATATATATATATATATATATATATATATATATATATATATATATATATATATATATATATATATATATATATATATATATATATATATATATATATATATATATATATATATATATATATATATATATGGAAGAGCCTACCAGGATCAATGAAGGTTAAGGAGGTGTCAGTTTGGAAAGTATTTGACTGTACTATTATCTCGTGACACAGCCAAACTGATGTGATGAGAAAGCTTTTCTTTGGGGATTTGCGGTCTAGTAAGGCTCCAACCAGCCTGTTCAGCTGCAGAGCCTACATGTAGCTAGAATGTACACAACCATGTACGCATGCACACAGTGTCCTAAATTGATTATGAATGTGTCTGTGATCATTGAGCCTTTCTGATCTTTCTGTGTTAGCAAGTTTAGCTATTATACTTTGAATAACTAAGGTGCTGATCAGGCTGGCCCTGGGGTTATAAAACTTTTTTCATACACAACTGAGCATGAAATTTATCATGCTCATGATAAATACAACATCTGAGAGTTTGAAAGCAAGAAAATGTGTTTATCTTTTCGCATTTTAGTTTTTATGAGCTGTTGAAATTTCATGCTCAGTTGAGTCAGGCCGGGAAAAAAGTTTTATAACCTCGAGGCCAGTTTTTTTTTTGGATGTGGCTCATATTGGTATTGATGTCTCAATATCCAGGGTAAACATTTGATTGTATTTTTTCAGATGGTTCAAGTTCAAGCTACAAAAGGTCAAGGTCAGAGGATAATATTCTGTATGCAGACGAAGATGATTACGAGGATCAATTTGATGAGGCCTTTGAGCCAACAATCTCACCGTTATTGATCGGCGAGGCCATGAGTAAAGACGATCCATTCTATATACCTTCTAAATCAAACCCTTTCGCTTCAATGGCAGACTATTGTGATGGACGTAAAATTTTAGGAAAATCTTTCGGGGACGTTGAGTTTACGACGTTTGAGTTACCTTCACCTTCATCGCCGACGACACCGCCATGTACGCCGGTAATTCATAGCATGTCACAATCAGTTATTCGAAGACGTTCTATTACAACGTCTCATCGGAGAAGCCAGTCACTGCCATCATCTCCAGTTCTATTACGAAAAGCAGCTGAAAGACTTCATTTAGAATCCATACACGGGTCAAACAGTAAGCGAACACCCAATCCAAATAGGTACTCTTTTTCTGCCAGTGGCAGACGATCAAAAAGTGTGTTTTTTCCCGAGGCTGTTGCACAGAAATTACAATTTGAATTTTTTGATACGGGCAGCCCTTATAGAAGTGGTTCACGAGAAAGTTCCGTTGAAAGTGAAATACAGTATAATTTATATAAAAATGGCGGGAACACTGCTGCAGATAGTGCTAATATCAGTATTAGAAGTCAACGAAGTGAGAGCTCTCTGTCTACTTATTATACCTCCATAAAGGAGCGCCGAGAAAGCATTGACGAGAAGGGAGATAACTGTGTAAATGTTGAATTTTCTGTTTACCCTGGCTTAAATTATGCCAAAAGTTTCGATACTGATCAAAATCACAATAACAATATTACATCGTCTTCAAAGGATTCTTATGCCTCATGTGAGGAAACGTTTAGTTCATTATCTAGCTTTTCAGAACTAGATAATTCGGACCCTTGGAGCTTGAAATATGAAAATTCAGAAAGTGCGGTGATAAAAGAAGGTTATACTAAATTGGAAAATGAAATAAGGGAAACTTCTGTTTGAAGAAAATATGTTATGTTTCTTTTTTTCTGTCTTAAACCTTAAAGCATCAATCAGGATTGTAGCAGACGACAAATTCATAATATTGTTTAGAGTTTCTTTTGATAAATAAGGCATGGTACAAATTAATAACATAGCTATCCAAAAATTCCAAATATTAATAACCTTTTACATACTAGTGACTCCTAAATGCATACTTTGGCAAACAGTGAAGACCCAGATGAAATGCCTACACTATTTGCTAAGAAAAAAAAGATACAATACAGTTAATACGAGAGGTAACTGATAAAAAGTAATATTTCAAAATTTTGTCTGCTGCAAAATTTATATGGTGTTTTAAATATTATTGTACAGTGAAATCTGTCTTAAGCGGCCACTCAAAATAGACAAAACAAAGGTCTTAAAGACAGGTGGTAGCTTAGTGCAGGTCAAAAGTATTGCAGAATGCTCCTGCCATACTTATGACCTGGATTAAGCAGTTATTGGTCATGTAAACATGTTTTTGAGTCTTCTTTTGAGTGACTGCTTTAGACAGGTTTTACTGTACCGGTAATAACTTCAGATAGGAATGGGCTTGTATATAAAGAACTTCATCTTTATTATGCAAAAAAATATACAAAAAATGAGATGGTTCTTTTGAGTACCTATAACGTAGGTTTTGTTTGTCAGAGAAATATGTAAATTACAAGATTTTTTATTTTTTAAACAATCACCCATTCTTATCTGCAGGCCTGGTTATACAACTTTTTCATGCTCAATTCACTTATGCATGAAATTTATTATCCTAATGAATGTTAAAATGCCAATATTTTTGGTTAAAATGTCAACAAATGTCAGCATTTTAACATTCATTAGAATGATAAATACATCACCTGAGAGTTTGAAAGCTCGAAAAGTGAGTTGAGCATTAAAATGGTTTTATAGCCTTGGTGCCTGATTTCATATCTAAAACTGTGTTATTGACTTTTATGAGTTTCCATAAATAGCTATACTTGTTGACTATTATGATATTTCATAATTAGATGGACCCGTTTGCTCAGATGATTGTTTGCCATTTAAATATTGTTATATTTGCTTAATCATGTATATAATATATAAATTGAAATGAAATGCAGTGCTTGTATGCTTAGCCATTTTCATAGAAACAGGGCTTAGTTAAAACATATACATTCATTGTGTAATAAACATTATCTTATACAGTTATAAGAATCAGTATGAGTTAGAACTAAAGATAAAACTCCAAATTAGGAAATGCCTCGTGGATGAATTAGTGCACTATTTTTTTGCATATGTAGGGGATGGGGTTAGTTGCACAGCTGACATTGAATACTTTATTCTCCAAGTTTCTTGAATTAACATTCAAGTTCTTAACTTTGGGGGGAGTCTATTCTCTGATAAAGGGGTGTCAGATAAAAAAAATGGAAAAAAGAAGAAAATTCCTGAAGAAGAAAATGCAGAATAAAAAAAGCCAAAATAAAACAAACTCACAGCAGAATAGGTCCAGATGAGATTGCTTATTCTTTTGAGTAAGCCATTTATCTGAATCTAGTTTTTTTTTTAAGTTTTTTTGTCAGGTATGTCTACTGGTAGTTGAAAAAACTGAGCCTTGTTTCCATGAGATGGATGAAGTAATTATTTTGTTTACTGCCTTTCAATTTGTTGCACATGAGAGCTAGATTGTGATACTTTGCTTGTAACACAAGGTTTGTTTAATATGGAATTTGTCTTTGAAATATGGATGTGAGAAAATACAAAGACAGGCCTCCAGGTAAGAGTGCATAGTTGAAAATAATTTTCTTATTTCTCAGCCAAAACTATTGTTGTGGGTACTTAAAGAGCCGTCTCAATGAGACGGTTCTTTTGAGCATCGAAAAAAAGGTGTTTAAATTGATAGGTGTTTAAATTGATGGGTAAGAAAATAATTACAATTTTACGCTCAAAAAAGTTTCCTTATCTGGAACTATGGAGGACATCAGTATCAGCTTATAAGTCAACCTTTGTCTGTAATATCAATGATAGTGCCTTAAGTTACATGAAAGAGAGATGGCATAAACAGTTTATAAGCTATTTCAGTTTTTTGTTGTCCGCTGCTTAGTACTGGTTCAGACCAGGAAGATAATCCTGACATGATTGAAAAATTGTTGACTGGGACGTAAAGAATCAAAACAAATAAAAGATTATCGTGATTAAGAGAAGCTGGGCATTTTGTACAACATGTGTGCGGTAGGTCCCATTTTCACAGGAGCTGAAACCCACTATATACCAAGAAATTCAAACACTGTATGTAGATATAACCCATGGTTCAAAATTTTATATATGTTGATATATGTTATATTTGATGCATGCTGTGATGGAAAAAGAAAATTATAAAAAAAAGAAAAAAAAGAGGAGCTGGGCATAAATGCATTAAACCTGTGCGATGCATAGTTTCTCTTAATCACTTTATAATAAACCTGTGCATTGCAGAGTTTCTCTTAATCACAAAAATCTTGACAATTCACATCATATAAAATGACATGACCTGTGGTTTTCAGAAAATTACTCAAGACATTGTGCGGTAATTCCTTTATTCCATATTAAAGCATAAATTCCATATTAAATAAATCTTGTGATTTGTATGAATCTGCACATGATGTTAGCAGTATGATCACTAGAATTCATGTTTTGGAGTCAGCCCAGGAGATAATGGTACTTATTGCATATATGAGCCGTGACATGTGATTTCCAACAATGTGGTATTTTGACATGAATAGACTCAGATCAACCTGTGCAGCCTCCTGATAAGCTTAGAAACTCCAAATGCTGTTCGGTCAGTAGCTTAATATTTATAGAATATTCAAGCAACAAGCAAAGGCTCTGATCAGACTGCACATATGCGCAAGCTGGTCTGAGCCTTTGCTGGTCGCACATACCGCAATTTTGGAAATCTCATGTCGATGCTCATATATAAATTCACTATTTAAGTGTGCTTGCCCAGCTACCTAGTGGTGCTATAGATAATTCAGGGATTATTTGGGGATGTGATGTCTGGGGAATCTCAAAGCAAAATATAACTAAGCTAAGGAATTTGCTGAATAATTTCTCATCAGATTTGGCTAAATGAGATGTTTCTCTCGTGAAATTCTGAGCTAGAGTTGTCCCAGAGTTCTGATTTTTGCTCTGAACATCATCTTCCATAAGTTATGTATACCAGCAGTGAAGACTCTGGCAGGACTGAGCAGTTGCATAGGCTTGTCCTAGTCTAAGCTACTCACCTATGCAATTAGTACCAATATATCCTGATGGCCCTTTTCATTCTGGCCCTGAGGTTATAAAACTTTTTTCGTGCTCAACTCAACTGAGCATGGCATTTATCATGCTCATAAATGTTAAAATGCCAACAATTGTTGGCATTTTAATATTTATTAGCATGATAGATACAACATCTGAGCATCTGATAGCAAGAAAAGTCTTCATTTTTAAGGATTTTATGAGCATTTGAAATTCCATGCTCAGCTGAGCACAAAATTTATCCTGCCCATAAATGTTAAAATGCCAACAATTGTTAGCATTTTAACATTTATTAGCATGATAAATACAACATATGTGAGACTTAAAGCAAGATACTTCTTTATTTATCGGTATTTTTTTATGAGGAGTTGAAATTTCATGCTCAGTTGAGTTGAGCATGTAAAAAGTTTTATAATTTCGGGGCCTGGCTTTGAAAATTTAATGGTTAATTATCTATGTTATATATTCAGAAGCATTATAATTGAAAGAAATATATCAAGTTGATGTAAAAATAAGATGTAATTCTATAAAGCTAGAAATGATTTTAATATATGTTATGATATAATCACTTCAAAAGTGCTAGATAAAAGGGTTCCTTGTGAAGAGAGAACATAGAGAAATTTTCGTTGTTTGGTAGGAGCCTGTAATATTTAAAATAATGAGTTAATGGTTTTGCTCAAACACTGGGCAATAAACCAAAAATGCATACAGAGTTTGAAAACAGTAATTTTGTTATTCCTCTTGGGGCTATTTAGTTGACACATGGCCTTGCATCCAATCAACGATGATTCAGCACTCACTTTTGGAAACATGTTGTTTTGATGTTATTTGGCCATACCATCCCATTCCATTCTTTTTCCTATTATATTTAATTTGCTCTTTTAACTGTATTGCACTCAGAAAAGACATAGAGTTTTGTCTATTCTGAGTGTAAAGGGTTAAACAAGTTAGTCTTAAAATGGGAGAAATTATTTTTATTCAATATTTCGAGTAGATGAGTTATATACTGTATGCCTGTATGAATCCGCAATCGCTGTATGAATGCTTGTAATTTATTGTTTGTCTACATTCTGGAAATGTTATTTTGGTGTAACTTACATAGCCCAGCTGGTCAAAATATGGTTAGATTTTGTTTGTTTGATTTGATTCTTTACGTCCCATCAACAATCTTTCGGTTATAAAGGGACGGGTCTTCCTGGGTTGAACCAGTACTAAAGTACTTAGCTAGGATCAATATTCTTGCTCAAGGACACAACGGAGTGACGCTGGTGAGGCTCGAACCCATGGCCCCTCTGTCTCGAGTCAAGCACTCTACCACTGAGCCACTGCGCTCCCTATGGTTAGATTTACAGGAAAATCAAATACAAAGTGGGGAGCACAATGGCTCAGTGGTATAGTGCTTGCTCGAGACCGAGGGGCCGCAGGTTCAAACCTCACCGGCGTCACTGCGTTGTGGTCATTGACCAAGTCACATTTATCCTAGCTTAGTACTGGTTCAATCCAGGAAGATTCATCCCTGTTTAACGAAATATTGTTGATGAGATGTAAAGAATCAAATCAAACAAACAAACAAAATACGAAGTGAAGTATTGAAAAATTAAGAAATAATCTGAAATATATTGTACATTAATACTTTTCAAAACCTTTTTTCATCTTCTCAAAACAAAGAAAAATAACTATCAAATGAGCCAGCGCATGATATTTCCATCAATGTGGTATGTGCAACCAGCAAAGCCTCAGATCAGCCTGCACATAGGCGCAGTCTGATCAGAGCCTTTGCTAGTCGCTTGAGTATTCTATGATTGTTAAGCTACTGACTGAACACCATTTGGAGCTTCTAAGCTTAAAAGGAGGCTGCACAAGCTCGTCTGAGTCTACACTTTTCAAAACGCCACATTGTTGGAAATCACATGCCATGGCTCAAATGATAACTAAAATCAATACATGTAAAAAATATTGCATTCACCACAGCCAAATTTTCCCTTCAGTTTAGTCCATTCTGAGTGCGATTTTGGATTGAAAACATATCGTTAGATTTGACCTTGGTGCAAACAGGTTGAAAACTATGACCTCCTGCATTTGTTAAGCCAACCATACTTTGATCAGCTAGACCTTATATGGCCCTAGATAACTGCTTATTTCTTCAATATTGTTGTAGGATATTTACAATCAGTGGCTAAAAGTTATAAGATTTGTTAAACTTGACTCTTAACTGTTCTGACAACAGAAAAGCATGCAAAATTACACAACATGCGAGTTAGTTAGTACCGGTTTTTCGAAAACATTTGAGTATTTTACCATGCAATTATTTTAAAAACCTATCATCATGATTTTATGATGAGTAAAAATATGCCAGAAATATTTCCATGAAGTTGAACTAATATTTATGGCCACTGACTGTCTACCATATTTAGGCCTCGTCACGACAAAACCTGTCTTCGGGGTTTCTGACAAAGCAGTCTCCTCAGCTACAGAGACTAGCTAGAAAAGTGAAATTACGTTCATGGCAAGTCTAGATATGAAACTTTCCAATAAGCAAATAACAAAGGCGCTGATCAGACTGTGCGGATGCACAGGCTGGTCTGCACTTTTGTTGTTCCCAAACCACCGAAGACAGGTTTTTCTTGCGGCGAGGCCCATTTGTTTTTTGTATGTCTCAGGTAATAAGTAGAACAGAAATCCTTGTATGAATTATATCTTTTCCCTGCTTCACACTGGGTAGGCGCAGTTGAAAATGTCAATACTATTGACGAACGTAGATCAAAAATCGTTAGAAACAAAGTTTTTGATTGCCATTTGTTGCCCTAGTGGCGACAAATGGCAATCAAAAACACTGTTTCTAGCGATTTTTGATCAGCGTTCGTCGATTGCTAAGAGTGTTTTCAATTGCCACTAAAAACACTGTTTCTAGCAATTTTTGATCTGTGTTCATCCATTGTTAAGTGTTTTCAATTGCTGCCTACCCGGTGTGTGCCATTTGTATGTATATTACAGACAAAAAATCATTGATATTAGTTTTAACCCTTTTCCTGCCAATATTTTATAGTCCTGAAAATGCTGTCTGCTCTTTACACCTGCTGCATACCAGTATACATGGGTGAAAGTTTCAGGATTTTTCCTGAATTCAGGATTTTGAGGCTGACTTTTTACAGAAAGTCAGCCTCAAAATGCTGAATTAAGGAGACCATAATAGCTTCTCTGATTTATTTTCAGTCTGCCTAAGGACATTTGACCAATTAAACTTGAAATTGTGAGTATTTAATGGGCATACTGCAAGTTTTAAGAATGGAGTTTCGAAAGTTAAGGATTTTGGAAATTTTGAATTTTCACCGATGAGTATATCCAAACACAGTCCAGACTACTTTCATCTTAGAAGCAAACCATATAAACTCTGATCAGACTGCTCCCTTATCCTTAGGAACAGTCTGATCTGTGCAAAATAGGCTACTAAAGTAAGTTGGCAGACGAGAAAGCAGACAACATTTATCATGAATGGTGGGAAACAGGTTAATTCACTTTTAATCTGTCTGTAGCAGAGTTGAAAAAAAAAACACAGGACCTAGTAGCTTACACATTTTGTAGTGAAATTAGCCAGTCATCTTTAATAAGTTTAACACATAAACCAGGTTGGTCAATTATAGTTGGAATCCTCTGTTTTATCATTGGCTTTTGTACAAAGTAGGATAAAAAAATGCATTGCCAGGCCTGATCTGGATCCAAACTGTTTGACACTCTGATGGTATTTCTGAAAGAATTTTTTGAAAATGTTAATTTTGAAAAAAGTCAGCAAACGACTATAAATCCTGCAAGATTTCCAGCATGAGAAGAGTTAAGCATTGATTTAATCCTTTACTATAAAGGCTATTTTTTGATCATGACATCATTTTCTATTTTTAGACAACATTGATAAAATTCAAGAAAAATTTTAATTCAGTTTTGAATACATGTACTTTTGAAAATATTGTGGAAAATGGAGCATTTGCTCCAAAAGAAACAAATGCTCCATTTTCCATAATATTTTCAAATACATGATATTTCAAAGGCGTCAAAATGTGTTATTATTGGGTAAAGGGTTAAAAGATTTTCTCAAAATTCACATCATTTTAATGTAAAGCAATGATCAACTCCGAGTATTCCAAGTGTAGAGGACCAACTTATCATTTGTTCTACCTTTGTGTTTACCAGGTGCTAATCAGGGGAGATAAGGCTTACAGTTCATTTGTATCATGCAGAGTTAAATCCCCTTTTGTAATTGTTTTTAAGCTTCCCTTTTACACATGCAATGTTGCTTTATGTTGGATATGCCATACACACCTTCATACATGCTCAGTACACTTAGAAATTTCATTTTAATCACAATAGGTCTGCTTTGAAATTAGTTTATTCTAATACAGGCTACATGCATCTTTTCAAGGGTGTAAAATATATTCGCTTAGCCCTATTGCATACACAGTTGACTTGAGTTTTGACCATTGTGAGCCCATTAGGTTCTAAGATGAATGAAAATATGTTTTTATTAAATGATCCAAAATTTTTTACACTCTTCTCTTTCTGTTCTCAAATAAAATGTCCAAATAACAAACAATGAAGACCCTGATCAGACTGACCTTTTTGGCAGGCAACTGGTATTTGAAATTTTAGAACATCTGCCATATAGCTTGCCATGACGGAAAGTCATACTCTTCTTGGGACCCGGAAAATTAAATGAAATAAACAGCGTTCAAAACTTTTAGAACATCTACCTTATAGCTTGCCATGACTGAAAGTCATACATATGTTCATACAGATTTCTCAGGACCCAGAAAATGTAAAACATATGTGATCTGGAGTTGTTTTTTGATTGCTCTTTGAGCAATAGTGCCTCCAGAAATCAATATGGTTTAGCAAACATGGACCCCGACATGGACACAGTATAAAGTCCATAGGTCTATAAGAAAATATTTTGCACTTTGATTGCAATTATCTTCTTATCCATCAATCTCAACATATATTTTGGGTGCACAAAAGAACTGTCTCAATGAGACAGTTCTTTTGAGTACCCGCAACATATATTTTGATTCAGAAATAAGAACGTTAATTTATGAGCACCCCCCCCCCCTCCCTCCCCACCCCCCCCCCCCCCCCCCCCCCCCCTGGTAGTCTGTGTGCTTAACAGAATGACGTTTCAAAGCAGACCTTCTGTGGTTAAAATGAATTTTGTTAGAAAGGCCAGTAACATCTTACAACTGAGTAGAATGAGCAGAGCTGTATGTCTAAAAGCACTATCAGCACAAAAATTGGGTCTTGTCCCGAGAAATCTGATTTTGTTGCACTGTAAAAACAACAAGAGCACAGATCAGAATGCACTTCAGAGCCTTCATTATTTGCTCTCTGTAAAGTACAGTAAATGTTCTAAATAATTTTGAAAAACTGATTCTTCAGAAATAGAGAACCTACAATATAAGAAAACAGCAGACTGTTTTATTGAGTCTGTTCATGAGAACTAATGAAAGGTGCAACAATTCTCACGCCCACTCGCACCGGCTTAAGGGGTATTCTGCTTTCCGTCAGAACCCAATATTACTAACGGACTAGAATGTGTAAAAATATCAACACTATATCGATGTACTCTGAACACTTTTCTCTTCTGTTCTCAACTTAAGTATTGTTTATCATGACTGGAATTCACAAAATGCTAACAGGGAAGACCCTGATCAGATTGCTTCTTCAGAAGCAGTCTGATCTGGGTCTGCCCTGTTTGTCTAGGCCTTTTTTGGCAGGCAACAAGTGTTGAAAATTTTGAACATTTATCGCACAATTGCTAAATTTGGTACATGCCAAGTTTCAAGATTCTAACTGTTCCTGTGGAAAGCAAACAGGTTTGAGACTTATATAGTCGCAAAACCCAAAGATTGTTGATGGGACGTAAAGAATCAAATCAAACAAAACCCAAAGAGAGGTTTTCTCACGACAAGGTCCACATGAAGTTGAGATATGAACATACGAAATGAACAAGTATACAGCAACAAGACTATTTCCCTTCAATTATGTTTGAAAAATTACATTAGTTACATGTTCAAACATTTATTATTCCTCAAGTGTTAAAAGTACAGTAAAACCTGTGTAAAACGCCCACTCTCAAAAAGACCAAAAATTGGTTTTCAATACCAATTATCACTTAATGCAGGTCAAAAGTATTGCTCCAAGGGGAGCATTCTGCATTACTTTCGACCTACATTAAGCTACCATTTTGTCAATAAGATCTTTGTTTTGTCTATTTTTAAGTGGCTGTTTTACACAGATTTTACTGTATGATGCACCAACTGTTTGTTGTTATGATAGTCAATGATGTGAATTTGAATGTTGAAGTCTACATACAGTGCAGTACCTTTATAATGCTATGTTTGGGGGTCCATGGAAATAGACTGTGTAATAAGTGAATCTTGTTATAAAGGTACAATTTTACAAAGAATTATAGGAAAATGACCATTTCAAGGTCATTTTTCTATAATTCTTTGTAAAATTTCATGGTACAAAAAATTGAGAGCCACAACATGACCATGTTACATCCAAATCTGTGTTATAACGAGGTGTGTTATAAAGGGACTGCACTGTACATGAATAAACTTTAAATATGTATGTTTCTGTATAGGTCCGCTGTTCTGTTTTGTGACACTGTTTTCTATGGTTTTTATTTTTTTTTGCGATTTAGATCTGAGTAAGAAATTGATCTGACAGTAAATTCATAATAAGATAAAATGAGTCAGCTCTTAAAACTTTGGTACTTATTACATATGCGTAAAGTCACTCAATAACTCTTTCCCTGCTAGTGTCGTCTGCTGTTAGGCTTTGGAAAAAAGTTTGGATCCAGACCAGGCCCAACAGAATGTTGCGCCTGATCTGGATCCAAACCATTTGACACATGGATAGCATTCCTGAAAGAATTTTTCGAAAAAGTTAATTTTGAAAAAAGTCAACAGACGACAAAAGCATGACTAATTACCCAGCATGCAAAGAGTAAAAGTACTCAGTATGGGCTTATAGCAGCATGCGTGCTTATTAGGTGAAATACAGTAATTTGTGATGGAAGAAAAATGGTCATTTTGGACTGCCAATGTGGCTTTTAACATATCTGCCATTCTTATTTCTCATAAACAAAGTTAGTGATTCAATGGCAACTATTTTTCATATCCAGCAAGTGTTACGGTAAATGTTCTAAAATTATGAACACTTCTCTTTCTGTTCTCAAAATGTTGTTTTCGCAAAGTACTTGTCAGAATAGCAAGCAGGGAAGACCCTGATCAGACTGCTTCTTTAAGCAGTCTGATCTGGGCCTGCACTGTTTGTCTAGGCCTTTTTTGACAGGCATCTGGTGTTCAAAATTTTAGAACATCTGTCGTATACAATGTTACAATGTGTAAATAAACAGTGCACTTTGCATTTTTGCACTTTGGTATATCTTTTTCTGCACTTTTATTCCTTCATTTTCATAAAATAAGGTGATGTTACAGTAAGGTGATGTTACAAACTGGTGCAAATGAGTAGGATCAGTATTTGTATGCAATAACCAGTGATTTTTTTATTATAAATTTTAAATGTATAATGCAGTGCTGTCCCTTTACAATGCTATATTTGGGATCCATAGGAATTGATCATGTTATAAGTGAACCCTGTTATAAAGGGTCAATTTTACAAAGAAATTATAGCAAAATGACAATTTCATGTTATAAATGGTCATTTTCCTATAATTCCTTTGTGAAATTCCATGATCTTACAAAGAAATTGAAGGAAAATGACCATTTCAAGGTCATTTTCCTATAATTCCTTTGTGAAATTCCATGTTAAAAAAAATTGGGAGCCACATGATTGTATTATATCTAAATCCATGCTATAATGAGATGCCTTATAAAGGGACTGCACTGTACGTATTTATCAAAGTATAAATTCAGTCTCAATATATTTGTGATATATATCAATGGTCATAGGGGTAAAAAAAATTTCATGCCTTCAAATTAAGAGAAAAATACTGGGTAAATTTTTGTTATGCCCTGCCATTGAAAATGGGGGAGCATTTAATAGTATTACCACTATCCGTTGTCTCTTGAAGGGTTGAATGGATTGAATTCATATTTTATACACAGGTGTATAAACATAAAAGATATGTCAAGTTTGATGCTGGTTACAATCAACCAATTATTATAGCATTTATGACTCCTTTTCTATGTAATTTTTGGACAAAATTTGGTTTCTGAATGCTATCACTCACTCCTTTTAGTCGGATCACAACTTAGCAACTTGTGTGGTCACTACGAAAAGAAGACTAGTGGGGGCGGGTGGGTGTGATAAGTATAAAGTGTGAAAATGAAATGGGAGTTCAAACCAAAAACGCTACAAACACAAGGAGCTAAATAGTTATGAAACAACCATTTTAACGTTACAAGAACAGAAGGGTATTTCTAATAATTAATTTTGGGTACCAATATTGATGTGATGCACGGAAACATAGAAATGAGATCACTTCCAAATCAAGCTTCACCCTTTACTCCACAAAAGCGCCTTTCGACGCCTTTGAAATGTAAGATTTTATAAAATATTATGAAAGATGGAACATAATATGTTCAAAACTATTGAAATGTAACAAATATTTTTTGGAAAATATTTGAAAATTTGAATTATGTATAGAAAAGATGCAATGTTCTAAATATAGCATATGGGGTAAAGGGTTAATCACTATCATGCAAGAATATTTAATGTACTACACTCCTTCCCAATTTTTATCAAAGCAGTTACTAGCATGTACATGTATTTACAAGCAGATAGAAAATAGTGTAGATCCTGATCAACTGGCTTCTGGTCTAGCATGGTAAGGGTTAAAATGAGTTCTGATTTTAAAGTTTTGAGAAAATATGCATTGCAGTTTAATGTAAATTTAGTATCTGATTATAGATATAGGGATCACACATGTTTTGTTTCATGCATTAACATTTTCCGGGTCGGGAGGAAGCTGTTTGAACACGAGGATGTTAAGCTGAGTGTTCAAACATCACCAAGGGACCCGGCAAATGTCAATGCAATGAAACAAACATGTGTGATTCTTATTCTTGCATATTTACCTGATTCCAACCAAAAGCCCACTGAAAACACTGCTAAAACCTTAGAATACCATTTTCGTACACTGGATTTCTCCTAACAAAATGATGTCAGCGTTAAGGGGCTCAGTGGTAGAGTGCTTGACTCAAGACTGAGGGGACACGGTTCGAGCCTCATCGGCGTCACTGCGTTGTGCTCCTTGAGCCATACACATTTATCCTAGCTTAGTACTGGTTCAAGTCCCTGTTTAACTGAAAGATTGTGGGACCAAAAGAATCAAATCAGACAAAAACAAACTAAGGTCATAATGTTGTCACAACGTCGTTTTTTGCAAACAAAAACGTTGATGTAATGAATAGTACGGGCAACGCTTTCACATGCAGTGTCAGACAAACAAATCAGGGCTCATTTTAAGTATTATCAAATTAAAACCCATGTTCAAACAGCATATGAATCTCATGATTTGAACATGGAATTTTTGTTCATTTGACAATGGCTTCAAACAGCTTTGCATAGCAAATTTTATGCAAGAACATCCTATATTTTCCATATAATGCCTAGGCATTTTTACCATATAGAAGAACAATGAAAAGTTTGAGAAAAAAAAAAACACTGTCCTTGCTATTCTTACATTTCACATTTAACCCTTTCACAGATAAGATATTTTGAAGCATGATTGATGCTTTTTAGGGGGGGTTCTAATTGGTCAGAGCTACAAGAATTTGACAGAATGTGCCCCATGCGTTTGGTACTCAGGCAATGACAAAGTCGTTTTGGTAAAAATCAGAGTTACGAGGTTTTGACTCCCGGCAGACATTATGTAATTAGATAGCCTATATTGCAAACAATATGGACCCTGGGAGCAGTCTGATCAGGGTTCATAGTGTTTGCTTCCATGTAAAATCTAATCTGAAGTGCATTTGAATATATTCAGCAGACGTTAAAAGCAGATGAAGTTTTCACGACAAAAATAGTGGCGGGATAAGGGTTAAAGACAAATTACATTTATCACATGACATCCCGTCTGGGAGTTATATAACACCATGCAATAAAATCGATAAACCACAAGTGGTTTACAGATTTAGTAAAATAACGTAATGACGTCCATAATAACACCGCGTAAAAGATGGCAAAATATTGAAGTTTTCACGCCAAAAATGCAATTTTTAAGTAATTTAATGTCCTGTGATAAATAGAATCTAACATTCGTGCTCCTGTCTTCTTGAATTTATTAAACTCGTTGAGGAAATGAGATAAAATGCTTGGCAAGCCTCACAATTTATCTCATTACCTCAACTCATTTAAAGCTGCATACTCTGTAACTATGAACATTTTTCAAAAAAAAATATTTTCTTTTTAAATCATTTGCAAAAGTAGAATAAAGTTATGTTGTCACAATAAATCTAATTTCTACAGCTGAAAACTGCATGAAAATGTGAATTATCTTATAAAAACAGGTGTATTTTCTCTTGTTCGTAATTATTTGCGTCCCTCCAATAATTCTAGACAGTTAATTTTTAACATAAATGCTGTTGTTTTGTCACTAATAATTTGTTAATTATTACGAAAAAGGTAAAATGTATACCTGAATTTTAGTATTTTTACTGTGTTCTTGAAAAATAGAAACATTATTTTTAAAATGAAAACATCAAAAGTTACAGATTATGCAGCTTTAATAAATTCAATAAAACATGAGCACTCATGTAAGATCCTCTTTATAATATATGTTTTTCTATGATGTTTGAAATTCTGTGTTCTGTGTATATGTTCTGTTACTTCTGCGATGCTTGAAAGATTGTGATCTCTACACCAGGTTGTGTAAATTCATGGTCAACCTTTAATGGGCCAATCACAACAAAAGTCGTCTGCTTTTCTCGTCTGCTGAAATGTTTAAGAAGCCTCTATGGCAAACAGTGTGGACCCAGATCAGACTGCTTCTATAGGAGAAGTCTGTTTTGGGTCCATGCTGTTTGCTTCTTTACTTAATTCGTCAGTAATGCTAGGCAATTATTTGCAGCAGACAACTTCAGCAGACGACATTTTCAGATGCATTTTTTTTTCTTGGCGCATTAAGGGTTAAAGTGTATTTTGGTTAGAGTATACAGGAGACATGTTCAGTAGGAAGTATGTAACTGCTAATTTTTTCCCGCTTGTGACACCTTTTCACATCTACTAAACACCTTTACAAACAATTAAGACCCAGATCAGGCCACACAAGATGTTGGGCCTGATCTGGATCCAAATTGACACTGATGGTATTTATGAAATAACTTTTTGAAGGTGTTAATTTTGATAAAAAATCAGATGACAAAATAGCGTGCAAAATTACTCAGCATGCAAAGAGTTAAAACTATTTTATCATCTTAAGATGTTACAGCAACTGACGTAAAATGTTAAACTCTTTGCATGATGGGTAATTTTTCATGTTTTTGTTGTCGTCTGCTGACTTTTTTCAAAATTAACTTTTTCAAGAAATTCTTTCACGAACACTATCAGAGCGTCAAACAGTTTGGATTCAGACCAGGACCGACATTCTGTCGGTCCTGATCTGGGTCAAAACTGTTTGCAAATGTTGTCAGCAGATGAGAAAAGTTGCTACTATTTAGGAGACAGATGTACATCTTCAGCTGTTATACAGATTACAGATCCTGTAAGCTTTCATTAACCCTTAAAGCGCCAAGAAAAAATACATCTAAAAATTTGTCTTCTCAAGGCGTCTGCTGCAAATAATTGCCTAACATTACCGTTGAATTAAGTATGGAAGCAAACAGGATGGACCCAGAACAGACTGCTCCTATAGGAGCAGTCTGATCTGGATCCACACTGTTTGCCATAGAGGCTTCTTAAACATTTCAGCAGACGAGAAAAGCAGATGACTTTTGCTGCAATTGACGCTTTAAGGGATCATACACTAATCACCTGATTACATAGCCTGTATATATAAATATATAAAAAACATGTATTGTTGTTACGCTCCAGGACTGAACTAAATGCAATAAATTTGTTATTTTCTATTGCACATCTGTTTTCATTTTTTGCTTTCAATTCCTTCACGAGGTGTCGCAGAATAGGGCTTTCAGTTTTCAACTTGTTGGAGATTGGTTACAGTCTACCCAATGGACAGGATTCACATTTTTCAATTAGGTATATTGTCAAGTTCCATAATAATTATGAAAAAAAAAACCACAGGAGTTATGCCCCCCTTTTCAACTAAAATAAACTTGATATTTTATGTTTTTATTGATTTTCGGGATAACTTTTTATGCCTCCACTTTTGAAAAAGTTGAATGGGCATATTGATGCGTGTGTGTGTGTGCGTCCTTTCAAAAAAAGTTATTGCCCTTTGCGAATTTGGACTTGTAATTGTAATCAAGCTTTTAGGAAAATTATTTTAGCTAGGAGCTCCTACTTGTTCAGCTGATACAGGATGGTGGGTGGTATAGCTAGAAGCTTCAAACTTAAGATGACACTCGTCTTAAAAAAGAGCGCCATCCTTATGGACAAGCAAATGGTTGGGGGCATAGTGTTCCATAAACACAATTTCTAGTTTATTTTTAATTTTATCAAACTGTGTTCACCATGAAAGTTGTAGAGGAAAAATAGCACCAACTCTACAAAAGGTCCCAAGCTTGTGTCACAAACAGATTTTTGTGTACATAAAGATTTTGCAATAAATTAAATTGCGCCAAATTTTCTAAGTCTTATTGATAGATAAAATTTGTAAAGGCATGACAGAAAGGGTTGGTCTTGAAAGAATATTTACAAGTGGTGAATATATTGTTATTCAGTGTTTGTGCACAGTATAATTCAGCCATTTGCTTATTCAGAATTTACCGTGCATATGCAGAATCTACTTTGAGCATGATTATTTGTTGGTACAGAAGCTGGGATTTGGCATGACATGCCATTTTTCTCTTAGACAGCTTTGAGATGACCCCACTAGCTTAACGCACAAGCCTATCAGGCACAATTTCCATTATATTTCAACAAGCCGTCCATTGCTTTAGTTAGTGAATTAGAAGGGTGCAATGCAAGTTTTTGAACGACATATTGGACTTATTTTATTTGCGCTTTGCTGAAAATGTTCAAAGAGTTCAGAGTCTTGGATGTTGGAACCTTTTGGCAAAGTTGGCACTATTTTTTCTCTACAACTTTTATCGCGAACTCCGATTGCTAAAAGGACCTCGGACAGTCTCCTATTCAATCTGCCCAAATTTTGGCAGCCTGTGGCTAGGATAATGCATATTTGACAACTATATTTTTGTGCTTAAATCAAACCTTTACATTCAGTGTACCAAGCAAAATGAAAATATTTTGAAAATATTGCATGATTATGCTGGGACATTAGGGTTTAGGGGGTGGGGGTATGGGTAGTTTTTGTGACCAAATTTTGTTTCACAGAAAGTCAAAGTTTCGCCAGGTATTCACCTAAATACATGAAAATATAATGTTTGGGGAATAAAACTTGAGACAAAAGTGATGCGTTTGCATAAAATTCAGGTTGAGAAGATTTCATGCTTCTTCTAAATAAGTATGCTGTCCATAACTTTTGACAATTACCTGTCGTATATCAAGTTCAGTTACTGTCCTTACTAGATAAGTTCAAAGTGACGTCAGAGCATGTTTTGATAATTGGACATTGTCCACTGATGTAAATAGGTAAAACGGTTTCGCTAACTTTGTACATTATATTCTTTTATCATTAATATTTGTCACAGTTGGGCTGGCGCGGTGGTAAGATTGTAGACCTCTGTCCCGAAGTTTTGCAATTGAAGGTTCGAACCCCAATAACGGCATGTTTTTTTTATCTTTGCTTTTTGATATTTTATGTTTGTGAATGATGACCTTTATTATTTTTATCGGGTATGACAGAGCTTTGCAGCAGTTGGTTTTCTATTAATCATAGAAACATTGATAATCATTTTACCTACGAATGGAGAAGATAGTTATTCAGGTAACCTCCAGTGACGAAGACACAGACACCGCAACAGAGTGCTCAGACTATTCCGACACAGAATCAGCAGACGAAGAATGTTTGTGCTGACCTCTTTTATATTGTTTTGTATTATATTGTAATGAAATGAATATGTGAAGAATGTAAAAAAAACTAGAAAAAAAACTCACAAAACACACACACAAAAAACACTCAAAGAATACTATAGTAAAAACATTTAAAATATAACAAAAATATGACAAAAAGTCTTGTTTAAGCAATAATGATATTTAAAAATATCTCCTTCATGAAAAAAAATCAATCATGTGGGATTCGAACCCTCCCTCGTTTTAAATCTCTCGTTAATAGATATAGATACAAATATTTGCCTCGACTCAACCGACTGAGCTATGACGGCTTGGTATAATATTTTCGTATTTTGAAAACCTTTGTCAGGTATTAATGTAATTTTTTACCGTTAATAACGGTATAACCTGTATTACCTTCAAGTGTTGGTACGCTCCTTTTACGTCACTTTTAACTTATCTATAGGCTACTATAGTTTGACATAATGTTCACTGAGGTGTATCATACCTGCTACTGTATATATCAGAGTCTAGATAAACACTATTTTTGAGCTTATTTTTTTAATATTTTTAATCATCAGATTTAGCCTATGATTTGGACATTAGAGGAACCGTCTCATATCGACGGTTCTTTTGAGCACCCACAACATATGTTTTGGTTAAGAAATAAGACAATAAATTACTTGGTACGCAATCATAACTAAATCCCTGGATACATGCCATTGTAAATTGACATTTACCTACAGGTTTGCACAAAATAACTTCCTAATTCGTTTTTATAATAAGTTGTTTTTGAGCATTTTGACATCGTTCCCTCCCCCTCCCCCCCCCCCCCCCCCCCCCCCCCCCCCGTGACCAATCATGCCGTTTCTATATGATGTGTGAAATGTAAAACTACAACAGTATGCAAAAGGATTAGTTTGGTCACGGGGGGGGGGGGGGGGGGGGGGGGGGGGGGGGGGGGGGGGGGGAAAGCACTTCAGTAAAACTTTTTCTATTTTCTTTATGTTGAATAGCGAAACA